>JBBBDQ010000748.1:442500-852500 GCA_037127315.1 Ascarosepion bandense | reverse complement strand
TTTTCGATCACCACGCTGAAGGGTACTTAAAATTTGCAAAATGTTTTCGTAAGAACTTAATCGCCATTGCGGTAGTCAGTATATATACTTCAACATCTCGGACCATCTTGTCAAACTGTCGACCACAATTAACTAGTAAGAAGCATTTAGTGGTCAATCAAAGTCTATATAGACTTTTGCCCATGGTATATCAGTAATCGACAATGCCTGATAATAGATAGGTGGTGATTTTGCTGCTGGTTTACCCGACAGCTACAATATCCAAGTATTTACATGTAAAGTCAATAATCATTTCCTATCTCACAAACTCGCATCGTTTCTCTGAAGCTCGTTTCCCCATCCTCTCTACCACCTTACACCAGTATTCTCATCTTTATATTCCCCTCTTCCTGACACCCCTATAACCTACCGCACTTTCTCATCACTTTCCCCCTTTGTAACTCCCTGCGCACTAGTGAAACTGCCTTGGTTGGGGTCAGTCAAGTGCCATACGTGATACACGCCTGGGCGATCATGTCTCGAAAGAGACATGACTGACTGGGCAGAAGATTATCCCGCAGTAGGTTGCCATTGCTTTCTGCGGTAGACTGGTTGCCGACCAAGGCTATAGAACCCAATCTGTTCTGCTATTTAACCCATAACTGGAAGGAATAGACGGATTAATACCTTTCCCAAGGGTATTTGCGCGTTAGTGAATACAATGGATTCAGCTGGAATTCAAACTCGGCTCCTCGATTTCTCGTTCCGAGCCGATATCCACTGTACCACAACGCACATCCTGGTTGGGGTAAAATGATTAAAAAAAACATTAGTTTCCAGTATGTTTGTCCAACTTTGACCATCTCTGCAGTTCAAATAATTCTAGCCAGTAGAAATCTAGTTAATTCCAATTGGATTTTTCAATATGTAAATATCTGCATTTTATATTTAGTTGCAAGACGTAATTTTCCAAAGAAAAAAAAATTTTGCCCGATGTTCCTCTTATAACTTATCGTTTTTTTGCAAGTTATGCTTGCTAATTCTGCTCCTACTTTGTTCATTTAAAATTTATAAATTTTAAATGAACAAAGTAGGAGCAGAATTTAAATTTATAATGTACCTAACATTTAAATTCATAATAGCCCTACCATTTAAATTTATAATATCCCTACCATTTAAATTTATAATGTCCCTACCATTCAAATTTATAATATCCCTACTATTTAAATTTATAATGTCCCTATCATTGAAAATTATAATGCCACTACCATTTAAATTTATAATGTCCCTACCATTCAAATTTATAATATCCTTACCATTTAAATTTATAATGTCCCTACCATTCAAATTTATAATATCCCTACCATTTAAATTTATAATGTCCCTATCAATGTCCAATTAAAATCACACCGTAGTTTTATTCATTTTTACTGTAACGACTTTACTATATCTGAACTTTCCAGTGTTCAAATTTCAGCAAGGTAGTTTTGTGTTTTGAGGTGTGAGTTGTGGTGCAGTAGATATCGGCTAGAAACTAGAAATCGGGGAGCCGAGTTCGAATTCCAATTAAATTTCCTGCATTCACTTACACGCAAATACACTTGGGAAAGGTATTAATCGTCTTTTCCTTCCAGTTATGTTTAATGTTTAATGTTTTTTTATGTTTAATAACAGAACAGATTGGATTCTATAGCCTTGGTTGGCAACCAGTCTATTACAGAAAGTAATAGTAACTTACTGCGGGATCTGCCGAGTCAGTCATGTCTCTTTCGAGACATGATTACCCAAGCGTGTATCACGCATGGCACTTAAATAACTGAGTTTCGCGTATTTCCTTTCGACTTGCAGTATATTTCTATGTGACCTACTGTTCCACAATTCATTTTTTTTTTGTTGTTTTAACTGGAGAGTCCTTTCTAAAATGAAGCATATCACAATCATGCCATCGGTTGACTTTTACAGTATTTGTATTTCGGATTTTTCCTTAAAAAATTTAAATACCTGGGAAGCGTTATAACAGAAGACAGAAAGTGCGACACAGAGATCCATAGGTGAATTGGCATGGCGAAGGAAGCATTCCAGAAGTTGAGTAAAGTATTAAGAAACAGAACAATTTCGCTAGAAACTAGCAATAGGTTTGACCGTTCTAGCCATGCTCAGACTGTTGTTCATACGAGATAACGCACACCCTCCCTGAAACTGTAACTAAGCTCCACTCAGCATCGTTTCATAGCCGGACTCTGTGGGTGTTGAACAAGCAGCAATGTGCCTGAGCAAGTGTCTTCGATAGGGATTATATATATATATATATATAAATGTATTTTTAACTTCAACATTAAGATCATGATTACTAAATAAATATATTAAATATAGAAAAAATATTTCTGATTTAAACTTTAATATCAAATATTCTATGTAACAAAATGAAATGTAACTTAGGCAGCGGAAAAAATAAAGCTATCAAAAGTTTAAATAAAAAGATAGCATGTCTAGAAAATATAACAATCTGCCACAAAGGGTGTGCTCCTATCAAAGGAAAGAAAGAAAAAGAAAAAGGTCGTAAGGGGCGGGAGTAAAGTGAGAAAAACAGAAAAAAAAAACAGATGATTAAAACATCTTACACGTACGCACACCCGTGTAAATGAATTGTAAAAAGGGAAGGAAGAAAAAGACCAATAATAACGAATCTGTGATAGAATAAAAAGAATAAAATAAGAAAAGTATCTGAAATCTAACAATTTTCACTTTTATAAAAGGTTTTTTGAATTAATAAAGATAAAGCAAGTTAGATTAAAATGTGTTTTCTATTTTGTTGTTATCTTTTATTCCATCATCTTTCCGGATTCCGATCCATATATTCAATTCAAAAATTCAAAAGCTTATTGCATGGGCCTCAGATTCATCACAGAGGGCTACATTAAGTACTTTACAAATGAAGTGATGTCTTGGGTTAAGAGGGTGGCTTCGGGAAGACCCTATATCTGTCGAAAGAACTCTGCACTATACTACACAAGCAGGAAAAACCAACACAGATTTCTGGCAGTGCGAATTGCGTCATGGTGCCTTTTTTCTCACAGATGGTGCCCAACTGACCCTACTATAGTGTAATAAATAAACAAAATAAACTTTTTCATACACCTAATGGTGTGTAGGGCAGCGTCTTTGCTGTTTCCGTAACAAACGGTTTTTTAAGGAGCAGGGTTGTTAGCCCAGCGATTAACCCCAAAACTTGGAGGAAGTGATTTTCTAAGCGTAGCTTAGACGTAACACCCGGCCGAAAGTAGGGGGTACCCAGTGAGGATCGAACTCACTACTCAGTTATAATGATTCTAGCAAGACGAGCTTGCTAACCAATATACCACGCCGTGGGGTCCTTACTACAGTGTGCAGTAAACAAAATCCAAAACATCGCGAATGAACGAAATTTTTTAAAAAATATAATTTGGTGACAATTTACTCATCGCACCATATAATGTATGGATAAACTGACGTCTAAATTTGAAGTAATACGGACATCTCATTTTAAGAGATATATTTAGCAAAATTCCAAAAATATCAAAATAACCAAAAATGGTTATTAAACTGAATAGCGTATTTTACTTGAATAATATTGGTTGGTGCAAAAATAATGTCGTTTTTTGACGTTCAACTTCAAAAGATCATAACTCCTTTCATAATAAACGTTATTAATCGAAATAAGAACCATTAGAATCGACACATTTTTGCCAACGAGAAACAAGTTTATTTATCCCATTAGCATAGAATTCCCGAGTTCTGGAAGCAATGAAGTCATTGAAGACCGATTCGGCATCATCTCGGCTTTTGAAGCACTTTTCGCGCAGGAAGTTCAGCTTCTGCAGGGTCAGTTGAGCAACATGCGGGCGAGCGTTGTCATGGAGGAGAATTGGTCCCTTCATATTGACCAATCTCGGGCGCATACGTTGGAACTTCTGGTTCATTTCGTCAATTTGTCGGCAGTACTTCTCCGCCGTAATCGTTTCGCCCGGATTCAAGAAGCTGTGATGGATGAGACCGGCCGCAGACCACCAAACAGTCACCATAACCTTTTTTGGTGCAATCTCGGCTTCGGGAAGTATTGTGCAGTTTCTCCGGCATCCAACCACTGTGCCGAACATCGTCGGTTGTCGTAGAGGATCCACTTCTCATCACACGTCACAATCCGCTCGAGAAATGGCTCGTTTTTGTTGCGCAGAAGGAGCGTAGAAGACACCTCAAAACGACGATTTTTTTATTATCGTTCAATTCATGCGGCACCCATTTATCCAACTTTTTTGACTTCCCTATTTGATTTAAATGGCGAACGACAGTTGAGTGGTCGACCTCGAGTTCAACAGCAACTTCTCGTGTGGTTTTGCGAGGATCGGCTTCAATTAAGGCTTTCAAATGTTCGTTATCAGCCGCAGTCGGCCGGTCGCGACCGTCTTCATCTTCGAGGCTCTCGTCACCATTGCGAAATTTCTTGAATCACCGTTGTGCCACACGTTCGTTAGTGGTTCCTGGGCCAAACGAATCATTGTCTCGGTAGCTTTTCAGCCTAGTTTGAACTGGAACAAGAAAATCGTGCGAATTTGAATTTTCTCCATGCTGTCAAAAAGCCTGCAAAAAAATGAATGAAAAGATTGAGAACGGTAACGAATAACACGATTCGATAGAGCGAAAAACGCGCTTCAAAAGGATATATAACATGGCTATATATATCAATGAATTAATTCATAAATCATATATAAAGGTAACATATGTGAGAAAACGACATTACTTTTGCACCAACCTAATATTATTTGAATATTCAAACCGGTAGGCAAAATAAAATACGTCTTGAAGTATACTCAAATATGGATATCCATTAAAATAACGTTCAAACTAATACAATATGTCGGATTAATAAATAAAAATACGTTATATATATATATATATATATATATATATATATATATATATTAATACAGGTTTCGTTGAATAATATAGACAAGTTTTGTCTATTTTCTGTAGGATCCGTTCGTATAGTCTGATAAGCTTGATGGTGCTATCGTTGAAAGGCAACAAAAAATCACAGTAATTGTTGATTTTTTATCAGTTTTAAGATTTTTTGTAACTGTCTGCGGCCATCTGCCACGGTAAAAATGAACTTGTCGCTTTGATTTAATTCTCTTTATTTAATTCCACTTTGTTAATAGCTTAAATGTTCTATGTTCAATATATGTTAATGTTTATTCTTTGATAATGTCTGATGTAAGCCGAAAGCTTAGACCTGATAAAAAAATCAACAGTTACTGTGATTTTTTGTTGTCTTTCAACGATAGCACCATCAAGCTTATCAGACGATACGAACGGATCCTACACAAAATAAATAGACAAAACTTGTCTATATTATTCAACGAAACCTGTATTAATGAAAAAATGCTGCCAAAATACACACAATATATATATATATATATATATATATATATATATATATATATATATATATATATATATATGGGGGGGTTTCACACTTTTTTATACTTTGACACTGCCACAAATAATTCGTCTATTTATTCCCTGTCATTCATTTCATGCGCATATCTTTCATCTTCTTCGCTAACCTACTTTCATTTTCACTTTCACTTTTTCTCACCTTAATTTTTGGTTTCTTCCTCACAAAAAAACACTCAGTAAATCATGAAATTACTAAACAAATATACCCCCAAACCTATGCAAAGAAAATAATCATAAAGAAAACTTTCTACGAAGTGTACAAGGAAATCGGAAAGGCATAAGAAAATGTGGAATCGCTCACATTGAAATTGATTATTGTGACTTTATTTTCTACTAGTCAGTTCAATGTAATGTGGAAGCTCAGAAGATTCAAAAATCTACTTCCTGCTACAATAATTACATATTAAGAGCTTATTCCAGCTGAAAAATACTGATAAATTATCAAAGTAGTAACATAAGATATATTTCATGAAACAAACGAGGGCAAGAACATTAAAATTTATATATATATATATATATATATATATATATATATATATAGTATACGTGGTTATATTTACTGGTTCCACCTGTTCAAGTTGATAGCTATGTTGTTTTTTTAAACAATGCAATGAAAACACAGTTCTGATAACTGAAGACATCATAGCAGTGTCTTTACGAAAATCTGAAGTCAGCATGAACCTGCTCAGTTAAAGTGATAAATTCTTTGCACTAAAAAATATCAATGGTCTATCTCCACTCGGATATTGAACGCTTTACGATAAAATCTGCTTGCGAAAATAATTTTTATCAGTAAAACTATTAATAAAACAGCAATCATGTCGCCAAAACCTATCAACTATATATATATATACAACGACCGAAAATTAGGACAACAGTTCGAATAGTGTAAATAATATAAACACTACCTCATCTCAGAAGTATAGATAAATGTCACTCTCTCTCTCTCTCATTCTCTCTCTCTCTCTCTCTCTCTCTCTCTCTCTATATATATATATATATATATATATATATAAACGTGATTATAATTATACTCTTCTCGAAAACCTTCTTCAAAAACTATCAAACGAAGGCAAAAAATGGTTGTAAAAAAAAAATGGCTGTAAAAAATAGAATGAGCTTAGGGCATGAAATTCAGTCAAAAGTGTTCGGACGAAGCCCAAAGAAAAAACCCGACACGAGTAATCACCAAACAGAAAGCGCTCAATACAAAGGTAGAGTAAAGCTTTCCCTGACGATCCTTTTAGGAGAAACCTAGGTAGGTCCGTCTAGCTCATTAGGTGTTATATATATATACATATATATATATATATGTATATATATATATATATATATATATATATATAGAGAGAGAGAGAGAGAGAGAGAGAGAGAAAGTGCGACACAAATAAAATGAAAGAAAGAGAGAGATTTGTCTACTTCTGAGATGAAGTAGTATTTACATTATTTACACTATTCGAAGTGTTGCCCTAATTTTTGTAGCTATGCTTAAGACATTTCGGTCGTTGCACGCTCCGGCCTTCTTCAGGTGCTAGAAATTTTCAACCGAACCCTTTATTTCGATCACTGATGTATATCATTTTCATTCCATGTGCGACGCTACTTCTGAATGTCATATATCTATCTTCCTTCAACTCAACTCCCTAAGTCTTTTCCACGACTATATCCAGTATTGAAATCACATCACTTTTGGTCCAAGCCTCTGGAACTAACCAAAGCCTATATCCACTGATTCATTGTCTTTGAGAACAACAGCGAATTAATTTTTAAATCTAATGTGTCAGTAACCACTTTTTTACCAGAGCTCATACTGCAATCTTAGAAGCTAATGATTTTTCTGTAGCACTCCGTATTACTGGTTCCCATATTGAATTCATTTCTACGTTTGGCAGCTTAAGTGATTGTTTTGTTTTAACATATGCGCTAATTCCTTAAGTTTACGTATTTTCCAATGGTATTCTCTATCAATTATTTCAGCTTCATCCCATAGGGGGTAGTGATCTACTTTCTCGTTCTATATGTGATCAGCTACACCTTTTTACGATTTTTCTATCTACTCTTATGTTACAGCCTTGCGATATTTTTTTTCTTTTTTTTTAATCATTTCACCCCAAGCAAGACATTTCACTGCCACTGTTGCGCAGGGGGTTACATAGGGGAAAGTGATGAGAAAGAGTGGTTAGGGGGTTACATAGGGGAAAGTGATGAGAAAGAGTGGTTAGGGGGTTACATAGGGGAAAGTGATGAGAAAGAGTGGTTAGGGGGTTACATAGGGGAAAGTGATAGGCAATGTCAGAAGGAGGGTGATAGACGGGTAAGGATACCGAGGATGAGGGTTGCGTGGATGGGAAAAGTGTTTAAGAGAATGGGTGCGAGTTAGTGAGTTAGGAGGTGTCTATTGACCTTACATTTAAACTCCTGGAGATTGTAGCTGTCGGGGAAGCAAGTATACGGAAGGGAATTCCACAGGCGGGAATTGCGAGAAAAGAAGCTATTGGAGTAGAAATTGCGGTTACATCTTCTCTGTTTCACTGTAAAAGGGTGGGACGTAGTTGCTAATCTAGTATCTCGTGCAAATTCATACCTAGCGGGCACCAGTGATTTAAGTTCATCAGAGCAGAAGCCGTGAAATATTTATAGAAGAGGCACAGGGAAGCCACGTCACGCCGGTGAGAGAGTGACTGCAGCCATTCTTGCAGCCTTAACTTGAGGAGGCGACCCTTTTTACGTTTCTATTTCCTTCCGCAGCTACATGGAATGGCGTGCACACGGTCCTTAGTCGTGTTCTCCTCTACTGGAGATCTTACTCGAGAGAGGTATCTGCGAAGTGTAGAACTATTTTGAAGGTCGTACTGAGGTTACATAAACCACAGATCCTTTGTATTTTCTCCGATATCTCTCACGCATAAAATAGACAGAGTGAAGCTGCTTCTTAGTATTCGAAATAAAGGATTCGGTTCAAAATCCCTAGCACTTAAAAAAGGCAGGAGCATATAGCGGCCGAAACGTCGTAAACATAGCAAGGAAGATGAGGACAACAGCCCGAATAGTGTGGAGAATCTGTAATGTAATTGGTCCCGACCTGGGAACTCGACTCCAGCCACTTTCTCATCGAGGGATGTGTCTTCCTTCTGTCTCTTCTATAAATATTTTCATGGCATCTACTCTGATGAACTTAGGTTACTGGTGCCCCCTCCACAAGAATTTACTCGGGCAACCAGACTCGCAACAAAGTCCCACCCTTTTACTGTTAGATCAATCAAATTCAGGCGAAAACTCTACTGCATCAATTTCTTTTCTCGCGCTTCCCGCCTGTGGAACTCCCTTTCATATACTTGCTTTCCTGACGGCTACAACCTCTAAGAATGTAAATGCAAAGTCAATTACCATCTCTTATTCACTTAACTCCAGCCGTTTCCACATAACCCTATGTATATTGTTCTTATGACGGATGTGCGTTGTGGTGCAGTGGATATCGACTTGGAAAGAGAATTCGGTGAGCCGAGTTTGAATTCTAGTTGAGTACCCTGCATTCACTTCAGCATTGGTACCCTTGGGAAAGTTATTAATCCGTCACTTCCCTCCAGTTATGGGTTAATAAGAGGATGGGGCCTGGAGGCAACCCATCCAGTGTTGGTGTCACAATAAAAACACCCTTGGTAGCCCTGGCGAAGCATCAAGTATTCAGCTATTTGACAAGATTATGAATTTTGCTGCAAACTGCGCCAGGGTTCCAAATGCACAGGAAATACTGGAGGGTTGTAGTGAGTTCTATCTCGGCCAATGGCCGCAAGACGACGACGATCTTGTTCTTTTCATTTCTTCGTAACTGTCTTTACTCCTGTGTTCACATCCTTCTCTAGCCTTTTCTCTTTGAACCCCTGTAACTGGTTCGTCTTTGTCTTCTCTCTATCCCTGTCTAAAACTTTAACTATCTTATGTAGCCCCCTGCACACCAGTTGCGGTACCGCCTTGCTTGGGGTGAAATGATTACAAAATAATAATAATAATAATAATAATAATAATAATGGAAAGAGATGTGTATTATAAAGTTCTCAAAGAATTACTCTGTATTTTAAAAGATGTATCATTTCATTTCTATACAGGTTTAAACAATGACACCTGATTCTTTTTTCTAGCAGTTTTAACTTCCATTATTCATGTATGTTGCAAGTATTAGTATTATTATCACTTTTATTATAGAGAATTTTAATTAATATAGCTTAATAGAAGCAAATTATCAGTATGATGCAGAATTATTTAATTTCTGGAAATATACACTTAAAATATATAAAAATAGAATGTAGCTTATGAGTCAAATAATTATCACTTTTCTTTACATAACGAAAATGATTCAGAATATTATTGAAAATCAACCTACTCTCTCTCTCTCTCTCTCTCTCTCTCTCTCTTTCTTTCTTTTTTATACACTAGTATATCTTTATATACTAGTGCATAAAATGTGCGTTGTGGTGCAGTGGATATCGGCTCGGAACGAGAAATCGAGGAGCCGAGTTCGAATTCCAGTTGAATTCATTGTATTCACTTACGCGCAAATACCCTTGGGAAAGGAATTAATCCGTCTCTTCCTTCCAAATTTAAAATAAATTCCTACTAGTGGTTATATTGTAATTTATATTAGGATGTAGCATTTAATTATTTATTTTTCACCGCAAATATACCCTATAATCGGTATATTTTAATTTAAGAGGGAATCCCATGTCGTGTTTCTAAGAATGAATATTAATGTAATAGACGTAGGAAGTTTATTTTAAATTAATTTAAATTCTTTTTTATAGTTTTCTAATTTTTTATCTCTTTCCTTTTATTTATTTCCCCCTCCATCTTTTTAGGTTTATCTTTCTAACGTTTCATCTTTATTTTTTAATGATTGAATTATTTTAACTGAATTTTAAAAATTTATAAGAATATTTGGGGTACTAGTAAGAGTTATTTTTTCAAATTGTATTGAAATTATGTTGCACAATTTAATTTTGTACCGTAAATATATCCCATTATATTTTAAATTAAATGTCAATTTTAAATTTTGACATGTATATTAATATCATATTATAGCTACATTTTCCACTCAAGTTAATATTAGTTTACAGCAAAAGCTTTTTATATTTTTGAAATATCTTTTGTCTTCTTTTGTGATAGAATGATTATTATTATTATTATTATTGTTGTTGTTGTTGTTGTTGTTGTAATTATCACTACGTCTGAAAGAAATTTTGTTTGATACATACATGCATATATAAATACGTATGCATATAAATACATATATATATGTGTGTGTATGTGTATATATGTATGTATATATTTATTATCTCTTTATTGTTTTATTTGTTATTATTTTTTTATTATTATCTATTTTTAGTATTGCTAGTATTTTAGATATTTTTAAGATTGTATTTTAATAAATTTTATTTTCTTATTAGGAGTTATTATTTTAACTATAGTTAGAATAAATTACTACTGGTGGTTATAATGTAATTTATGCTACGATGTATGATTTATGATTTATTTTTCACCATAAATATTTTCCAATGTCGGTATATTTTAATTTAAGGGTAAATCCCTTGTTGCGTTTCTAAGAATGAATATGAGTGAATATAAACACGTCGATTTCGATCTAACGATTTTTTTTAATTATTTTAAAATCCGTTCTATCTTAATTTTTTCTTTTTTCTTTTTTCTTTTTGTGTATTTCCCCCTTCTGATAGGTTCATCTAATTTTTTCTGTTTCTATATTTATATTTTTTAATTTTAGTATTTTTAATTAATCTAACAATATTTTTTAAATTAGCATTAATTTTTAAATTAATAGTAAGAGTAGTTATTTTTTCAAATTATTAAAATTATTATGTACAATTTTTTTGTACCGTAAATATATCCCAGTATATTTGAAATTAAATTTCATAGTTAAATTTTTCAATGTTTTCTAAGAGAACAGTTAGGTGGTTTGAGACGCTGTTACGATAAATGGGGTCAACATTTATTTCTGGTGATGCTGTATTTTCTTTTATTGCATCTTTTTTGTCCTTTCTTTTTCTCTTTTTGCTTTCCATTCATTTTTTTTTTCTTTGTTTCCTGTTTTTCTGTTTTTCTGTTTTTTCTTTTTCCCCACTTTTTTCTCTTCTTTACATTAATCAATCGTTTATCTTTTCTTTATCCTTGCTTACTTTTTTATTGGGGGTCTTTTCGAATGAGTGAGAAATTTTCGTAAATAACCGTTACAAATGTCTATTCTAAGATGGACATTTGAGCGTCTATGTAAAATAAAAGAAAAGAAAAGAAAAGAAATTTGGGTGGGGGGTATATTTGAGGACCAACTGAGGGACCATTTGGGTCTGACGAGCCGCAATAATAACATCAGGACGCGGTGAAATATGTACTACCTATTGTAATAATCTAAATACTTATATATATATATATATATATATATATATATATATATATATATATATATATATATATCCAAATGATTAAGGAACGAAGAAAATAATTGCAACGTTCAAAATATTAATTTAAAACACTACTCAATATAAAAATATAGCAATGAATATTTGATATTAATTAATACGTTAGAACAGATGCAAACTAAAAACTACTACAAATTTGTAGTAGTTTGTTTTTTCACATGTTATAACGTAATAATTGCTAATATATATATATATATATATATATATATATATATATATATATATAGTAAATAAATTAAATAAATATCAAACGAATTACAAAGCTATGAATGCACGCATAAACACAAGTAAACGTAAAAGTAACAATTAATAATAAAGTAAAAAACACTATGAAATCCTCACAAAATTGCATTTAGATTAACAAGTATTTACACTCAGTAGCCACTAGAATAATTCAAGTTTATAACCATTATTGCCCACCAAATAACTGTTAT
This sequence comes from Ascarosepion bandense, assembly GCA_037127315.1. Taxonomy (NCBI): domain Eukaryota; kingdom Metazoa; phylum Mollusca; class Cephalopoda; order Sepiida; family Sepiidae; genus Ascarosepion; species Ascarosepion bandense. The sequence goes on along the minus strand of JBBBDQ010000748.1, from coordinate 840,106 downwards.
AATAAAACAGTAGACCTTCCCATAATGCATCGATGTAGAGCATATATATAAGTAGTCGAGTCAAAACACCGCTACGGGTTGACCTCAGTACTTCGTTTATATTTTCATATGCTCTGTCTATGATACTGAGCACTTTAATTTATAAATATAGCATACCTTAAAATTACATCTCATCACACATAAACACATATATATTTCCTTTGCTTTATATATATATATATATATATATATATATATAACTTTTATTACCATCATAATTAAGTCCCTGATGAGACATTGTTCTTTCAATGTCGAAACAAAATGGACAATTTTGTAGTAGATTGTAGTTTGTACATGTTATAAAGTATAATTTATAATAGATATTCATTGCTTTATTTTTATATTGTTTTAAATTAACGTTTTAAACATTGCTAATATTTTCTTTCTTCCTTATACATGTGTATATATATATATATATATATATATATATATATAATTTAATACTGCCAACAAGTAAGATTTATTTAATATTTTATTTAGTTCTCCATTAAACTAACATTTTTCTATTTTGTTTGAGTTGTTCATAATTTTTATTGTCCGAAGAACTTTCGGATATTCTATAGTCATTTTCTGGGGGAGGGTATAAGGAGGCGGTAGTTTGTTCAGTATAGATAATTGATTTGTGACAAGAAACACTCTTGTACTGGGCATTGAAATTCATACACTATATTGGTCACCGCTAGTTTAGATTTGCTGTGGTTATTTTAATTTCTGCCAACATGTTTTGTGGTCTACCATTTTCTATAATATCTTATAAATTTTACATGTGTTTCAGTAATTAAATCAGAAATATGGTTAATAATTTTACATCTAGCGAATTCGCCTTGCTTATAATTATTGTGCATCTGGTTGTAGTAAAATATGGTGATGTTTTCTTGCGCAGTATTTTTATTATTGGTGTTGTGTAACTTGTGTAAGAATAAGTTTACTTATTTAGATGTAATTGAGAAAATTATTGTTGACTAATGTTGTTTTATGTTTTTTAGTTTGCTCAAAAATATTTTTGGGGATGAGGAATTTTGATGTGCTCTATTTAAGAAGTCTGTTATCCCTGCTGGATGTGCGTTGTGGCGCAGTGGATATCGGCTCGGAACGAGAAATCGGGGAACCGAGTTCGAATTCAAGTTGAATTCCTTGCATTCACTTACGCACAAATACCCTTGGGAAAGGTATTAATCCGCCTCTTTCCCTCCAGTTATGGGTTAAATAATAGGACAGATTGGGTTCTATAGCCTTGGTTGGCAACTAGTCTACCGCAGAAAGCAATGGCAACCTACTGCGGGATAATTTTCTGCCCAGTCAGTCATGTCTCTTTCGAGACATGATCGCCCAAAGAGTTTATCGCGCATGGCATTTAACTGACTGTTTCCCTGCTACTTCATTTCTTGCAAGGCTATCATAGGTTAGAAAAACAAGAGTTCTTATTGGTGGGTTTTTATACGCTAAGTGGTAAATACTTTAGTTCTTAGTTCTTTATTAACATCAAGTAATGGGATTTTGTTATTAATCACGATTTCATGTGTAAATTGTAGCGTTGAGTTTGTTTTTTTTTTAAACTGATTTTAGGTTTATAATTTTGTGCTTACTTTTTATCAAAACGAAAACTTCGTCAACATACCTTGTGGAAATTTTTGGTTTATCATTTTTTTTAAACACTTTCTTTACAATATAAGATATATAAACGTTCTAATAAATTCCAACCGACGAAAAAATTTCGTATGAAGAATTCATTATTTAGTTTGAAGAATGTTTTACATTTTTCAATTTTGTCATTCTATTTATATATTGAGTTTATGGGAAATATTCTCAAATAGATAGATAGATAGATCGATAGATAGATAATGAACAGACTCAGATAGATAGATAGATAGATAGATAGATAGATAGATAGATAGATAGATAGATATGCACAATCACGAATCTATAGTAAATGATACAAATATATAAGGGATATCTGAAAAGCAGAGATTAAATTCCATTCTGGTATTTAGACATTTGCTCTGATTTTGATAAATGTGTCAGGTCGATACATTTACAACAACACTTCATATGTACCTATATACAAATACATATGTGTGCGTTTGTTTGTCTTTTCTTGTTTGTTTGCCAGTGTGAGAGAGCGTGTGTCTTCGTGTGTGGGAGTGTTTGTGTAGAATTCGAGATAGTATACAGTCAATTTAGTTCCTAGAAAATTGCATTTTTTGTGGTTAGAGTTTCATCAGTAGACATCACCTGGTCATTTCTTAACTTCCATCAGCCATTTTTTTCTTTTATACAAAGACGTATTCAAGGTTGAAAGTTTTGCAGGAATCAAACGTCTCCAAAGAAAAATGCCAAACAACATTAGAATCAGAAATTGAAAGAATAAATAAATAAAGTATACCCATCTTTCTCCTTTTCTATCAGTTTTATTCTCTTCTTCTCATCTTCTCTGCCACTCTTTCTTTCTTTCTTTCTTTCCGTGTTTGTAATTACTGCCCGTGAGGTTGTAAAAGACTGAAGCCTTTGATGTTCATCCGAGATATTTTTCTTTAATTTACTGGAAGAAAGCCAATTTTCCCAAATGAGGCCAGGAGACTTATATGCGAAAATGTCAAAGTCGACGAAGACCAACACTTGGTAGTGCGTGATATCTATTTGTCTATATAAACGCGTGTGTGTGATCACACACACACACACACACACACACACACACACAGATATATATATATATATATATATATATATACAAATTGCGATGGATAGATAATTTGTCGTCTAAACTACTCAAAAATGAAACTAACACCGACATCTCATTTTAACAGATATCTTTACCAAAATTCCACTAAAATATTATTTAATAAAATCATCATTGGCTCCAACGACGGCCTCCAGACGACTTCGGAATCTCCTGTAACTCTTCTAGACGATATCCTTGTTTAGGTGAATGCTACCATTATGTTTGCCTTCAGTTCTTCTTTGATGTCATCAGGAGATTAGTTGGTCTATTGCTCAACGGCGCACAACCCATGGGGGTTGCTTTCTGAGGAGTTACGTGTTCGGATTTAAGGGGTGTTATCATCGCATTAACTGTGACACCCGTGAATGGGTTCTCCTCCTTGTGTGGCATGGTGCAAAATTCTGTTGCCACAAACCACTGACCCAGGGCAGCCCTATCTACTCAAGGTTTTTATTTATGTCTCTGTGTTGAGTGTGAGGCCCTGTGCGATGATAATTGGAGTCATAACGTCGTGATCACTACTGCTTACTCCAAACACCTTTGTAATCACCATTAGACTCATCCAACTCTTTCTTTTGCACTGTTTCTCAGATTTACAGCCAAACAGTTTGAAATGTTCGTAGTGGAGTTTCCGGCATGAATCCCAAGCAGAGTTTGTTTTTTTTTTTCTTAATGCCTGATGCTCGTGTCTTAACACTGAAAATTTATCGCTATTAAGTTGCAGTATGCTAGTATTCATGGCCGTATCTGACTACCGGGCACACCGGGCACGAGTCCGGGCCGATCCGTGCAATCATAGTGAAAATCCGGGCAAGGAAAAATGTCTTCATCAGAAACCAAACTAAACAATTCACAAAGAAAGAAAGAAAGAAAGAAAGAAAGAAAGAAAGAAAGAAAGAAACAAAAAAAAAAAACGAAGAAAACAACCGAATGAACGCAGTAAAAATCTGTTTATTTATTAATTTGGGGAGAAAAGACTGGTTATACTCAGCAAGTCCGAACCCGATTTCCTGCTTTTGTTCACGTTCTGTGCCTAATTTCCATTGGAACAGCCGAAAAAATCCGCAAAAATCATAGTTTCTGGAAACGGATGATACTGATGACGTCATCACATTGTCAACTAAAAAATCCGGGCAATTTTCTCTGTGCCCGGTGTTTTTTTAGCATCAGCTACGGCCCTGCTATTATTATTATTATTATTATTATTATTATTACTACTACCACCATCTATTTATGCTCTACTTTTATATTGAACACTTTTTAAAATAAATATCTAACTGTGAAATGTACTTCCGTTAGTAACCGCTACTTGTATTATTATTATTGCATGTATACAACACATCATTCAATAAGTCCCGGGTCTGATTTATGAATTATGAATGGCGGCATTAAAAAACAAATATGATTTATAGGAAGTACCAACCTTCAAACGGCACGTGACAAAATTTGGGCCCAATCGGATTATTCGTTTACAAATTACAGTTATTTAAGTGAATCTATTGTTGCAAATTTTCAAAACAATGGAAAAATCCGGATTTCGTGTGTTGATAAGGCATCTCTTTCTGATAGGAAAAATACTATTCCAAAAAAGCAAAGACTTGATAAGTGTTATTCGGACTCTGCTGATTCGGAAACAATGAAACAAGCGACGGTGTGCTGGCTTTAAATGCGGTAGTACAGACAGAAATCGGCAGTTGCCCCGCAAAACACCAAAACAATCTACAAACTCGTTTTGGCCGATCGTAAATTGAAGTTGCGTGAGGTAACAGAGAGATTAAACATAACAGAAGGCAGTGTATTCACCATTTTGCATGAACATTTGTCAATGAGAAAGCTGTGTTCAAAGTGGGTGGTTGCTCACAGTCGATCAGAAAAGACAACGTGTCGACTATTCAAAGCATTGTTGGCGTAGATATGTGACAATGGAAGAAACATGTATCCACCACTTTACTCCAGAGTCAGGTCGGCAGTCAGCTGAGTAGATAGCAGCAGGGGAAAGCCATCCAAAGCGACTGAAGACGCACACATCAGCAGGATAGTTTTTACCTCCGTATTTTGGGATGCGCAAGGTATTTTGTTTATAGATTACCTTGAAAAATGAAAAAAACATCAATAGCGAATATTATATAGCATTACTGGTGCGTTTGTAGGAAAAAAAATCACCAAGACAACGGACTGTGTCCCAAGTCGATCGCAACGGTGGCAAACTAGATGAATTGCACTTCGAGTTGCTTTTGGTACCCATCCTATTTTCCATATCTGGCCCCCAGCGACTACTGGCTGTTTGCAGACTCCCCCCAAAAAAAGCTCCAGGAAAAGAGACGTGGCTCCACTGAAGAACTGATATCGAAAACTGAGACGTATTAGGCTGGGGATTTATTGAGTGATGTATTGTATATATATATATATATATATTTGTCATCCACATGCTAGCGTGTTTTGCTGTATCACAGATCATCAGTGTACCCAAACATATATTTGCTTCTGGCCAGGATCGAATCTCGACCGATTTGTTGTCAGCCGGAGTTTCTACTCCCTAAGCCATAGGCGTATAGAAAGTGAAATGGGAAATTTTTAGCGTGCCATATATATATATATATATATATATATATATACGATTGAGCTCTCTAGAGAAGAAATTTTTTTAAAAAAGTTACCACTTCTGTGATATATGCGTGACTCTTCAGAAATGAATTGAGTTCTTTCGGTGACTGGCGTGTGTATGCACTGCTTTAATATAACACGTTTAAAATTTTCCTTCTCCGATTCCATGCGCCTATGGCTTAGTGGGTAGCGACGCCAACTGACGCCAAATCGGTCGCATTTCGATCTCGGCAAAGAAGCAAGTGGATGTGTTTAGCCACAGTGATGAGCTGTGACAAAGCGAAAAAGGCTTGTACGTGGATGACTAATACATACATATATATATATATATATATATATATATATATATATATATATAAAGGAAGAAACAGAAGTAGATATAAAGTATGAAGTATGTTCTAATTGATATTCTTGTATAATCAATGCAATACATTTTTTCAAACGTTTTATTTTTCATTACTTTTGCCAGAAATTTTCTGTACCTCCTTCTATGTGTCCTGTGTCCGGAACCTCAAAAAATATACATCTTGCTATTGTTATGAAAACTAGAAAGCGATGTATATTTAGTATTTCTTGGAATCCATCTTCATTTTGAAATAAAGGATAAAAGAAAATAAAAGCTTTTGCGCTTTTAGTGTTTGTCTGTGGTTTGTTTTGTCTGCAAGATGGAGAATGAGAAGCAGGAGTTTCCTTTTGTGAAGCCATCATCTTTTTCTTAGTGATCCATCACCAGTTATGATTATTCTTTTGTGTGTACAAAAGAATGAAGTCAAAATCAAAATAGGCGAGTGGAGAAGAAGGCTGAAAAATAAAATGGCCTCCAATGGTTTCCATAGCGTTCTCACTATTGTCTGGCCTTTTTGTGGACAGATGGAATAAATCATGACCATAATTGAAGATAAGATGGCTTTTTTCTCACCCTCATTTCCTTTAGGGATAAATATTTGGACAACTTAGGAAAAGTGTATATATATATATATATATATATATATATTGGTGGGTTGGTGTGGTGTATTTACCATTTGTATATATGTTTGTTAGTATATACATATATATGTATCTATATATATCTATATACATTATATATGTATATATATATATATATATATATATATATATGAATTAAGTTTTTTCAAACTTATTCTGTCTTATACATTTGTAAAATTAATTATTATATATGTGTCGGTGTGTCTGCGTGTGGTATTGTCTGATTGTGTGTGAATCTTTGTGTGTCTGTATATTTGTATTTCTGTGTGTGTGTTTCTCTATTTGATTATGTGTGTGTGTTTGTGCGCGTTTCTCTATTTGTGTGTGTGTGTTTGAGTGTGTGTGTGTTTGTGCCTTTTTGTGTGAATGGCGAGTGCAAAAACAAACCATCTTTTCTCTCTTTCCCTATTAGCCTTGCGGGATATAACATTTGACCAACTTGAGGAAAGTTAATACCCCCCATATATATATATATATATATATATATATATATATATATAAAACATAGTGCACTTGGTATGCAATCCGGGTAAATTTCAATAGAATCTAACTGAAGAGAACTCAATGTTAAATTCATTTATTTAATTTAACAGAGTAATATAATTTATAAAAGATTTTAGATTATTACAATGAGTAATACATATTTCACCGCATCCTGATGTTATTATCACGTCTCGTCAGACCCAAATGGTACAACAGATGGTCCTCAAAAGACCATCTGTTGTACCCTTTGGGTCTGACGATGTACCATTTGGTACATATTTCACCGCATCCTGATGTTATCAGGATGCAGTGAAATATGTATTACCCATTGTAATAATCTAAAATCTTTTATAAATTATATATATATATATATGTGTGTGTGTGTGTGTGTGTGTGTGTGTGTGTGTGTGTGTGTGTGTGTGTGTGTGTGTGTGCGATGAAGAAAGAAAAATAAAAATCTTATTCTAACATGTTTCATTCATAATAATAAAAGCTATAACATCTAAAGATGCTAGAGACACAGCAAAGCAAGCCCAACAATCTCTTTGTTTACAAAGAGAGGGTCGCTTGGATCTGATGAACTGCGTTTTTTTATAACTTCAGATGAAATAACGAGTGTGCTCTAGCCAAAACAGAGAACCAGTTCACACTGAAATCTATAGCACAGGTCGGACTATTTATCAAGTGAACCGCTATAGAGGACTAGAATGGTATCACCAGACGAAAAATGTTTAAGTATTTCAGCATGTACATGCAGTTCAATCCTGACATCTAAATGTTGCGTCGTTCTACCTATGTAGTCGAGTCCACAACTACATTTGAAATAATAAATAACAAAATTAACATGGCGCGGGGTGGTTAACCTCTTTATGCACAGATGAAAGGACAAACTTGTTTGGAAAAACAACACGCACGCTATCTGCATAATAACACCCACGTGAATTAGACGAAATGCGCTTGGCGAAGGACTCACTAATCCTACCCAACCACGATAAACGAAGATAGACCGGACATTTACTAAGCGTTGTAGGTTTAATTTTATTAAATCTCCCAGTCTTATCTCGAATAACCGATTGAACAATGTCTAACGGATAACCATTGTTCACAATGATACTAGTTAAACAACTAATTTTATTTTCAAGATGCTATCCGAACAAATCATTAACGCCCTGTGGTTCAAAGTCTTAGTCAAATTAATCTTTTGTTGTTTAGGACAAAAATCCCACCGAGTATAGAGACCCGTAAAAGTAGGCTACATATAATCTGAAGTAATAAAAGAGGAAGGTGTTCTATGAACAAGTACATTTAAGAAGGGCAAGGAACCATTGACATCCATATCTACAGTAAATTGAAGGGCATGATGAAAACCGTTGAGTAGGGAGAAAAATTGGTCAACTTCCGATTCATGGTTAAACACACAAAATGTGTCATCCACATAACGAAAGTAAACCGTGGGTCGGGAAGAAGCTAAAAGAAGGCTTCCTCGTAAAATCCTACAAAAATATTAGCCAAAATGGGACTTAAAGGAGAACCCATCGCTATACCTTCTGACGATACATTATATTATTAAAACAAAAATCGACAGACATAGTGGCAAATTTCATGAGTTCAGCAAAAGCATCTTCTGGTATAATCGGAAGAGTTTAATTACTATGATATAGCAAATCGAAACAAATATCGATAGTCTACGATAGAGGATTACAAGTGAAGAGGCTGCAGATTTCAACCGAACACATAAATCCATCAGTGGCCTCACAATTCCGAAAGCATTGGGAAAAAGTAAAAGGATCTTTAACAAAAAAAGAAACTATAATACTTCAAAACTGGTTGCAACATTATAGCCAGCCACTTTGCAACTTTATGTTGAGAAGACCCAATATATACAAAGTTTCCTTTTCCGCGCGTCCCGTTTGTGAAACTCATTTCCATTCGCTTACTTCCCTGATAGCTACAATCTCCAAAAGTTTAAATACAATGTCAAATGTCATCTTTTATCTACTTGATTCCCATTCACCTTTTTTTTCCTTCGACATCCCCTATACCGATTCTTTTCTCCCTGCTATAACCCTCTGTGTATCAGTGGTATTTCTGCCTTGCTTGTTTGGGGTGCTGCAACTTCCTCTCTCGCACTTCCCGCCTGTGGAACTCGCTCCCATATTATTGCTTTCCTGACGGCTACAACCTCCAGAAATTTAAATGCAATGTCAATACTCATCTATTAACCACTGGACTCTAGCTCTCTCACCACACCCGTATAGCCTTCCCTTTATCTCCACCTATGTATCTGTCATCGCACCTGCATTCTCAGCTTTCTATTGCTCCTTTCTAACTAGTTTGTACTCCTCACTCTTTTCTAATTAATCTTTTTACATTTATGTAGCCCCCCACTCATCAGTGGCATTTCTGCCTTGCTCGGGGTGAAATGATTAAAAAAAAATCATTAAAAATGTTTTGTGTCGTGGAATGAAGAGATACACTGAGTTTGAGTTTTGTTTAACGACATATCAACCTCTGTGGGTTATTTAACGCAAAAAGGTGGGGGTTTAATGTATTTTTTATGTTTCGTTATAGTGAGAAGGTTGATTTAGTCAGATTTTAATGAAAGTTTTGTTTTTATTCTTTTTTATTGAAAATGCCTTCTAGTTTTGTATTCAAAAATGTTTTGTTGAGAATAATGTTTTCCTGCAAAAATGTGCTATGGTAATATTTTTTTCTTTCAAAAATGTATTTTTTAATAAAAGTCTATTTATATATATATATATATATATATATATATATATATATATATATGTCTATAAAAGTGTATTTTTATACTTTCATAGTGTTTTGACTCCAGTTTGGACGTTAACTATTTGCCCATAGCTGGGACCCTAACAGGTGCTACCACTCCGGTCAGGATGGACATGATAACAACAGCAATGAAGAAGTGGTTTCATGCTTCTAACAACCTCTCACTCAAAGGCCTTGCTGTAGCATGCAGTTTACCGTCATGCCCAGTGCCAAGATACACTGAGAAATGTAGCTAAACTACTTTATTAACAGAGTGGTACAGCCAAGATGTATATATAATATTTACAATCTCTGGCAGTAGCAGGTGGAACTTCCCGAATTCCTTGATAATGACAAGAGCCCCGTGCTAAGCGCACATTGTCTTTTATACATTCGCGCGACCGGATGTCACATGGTACATGTCACACGACACAATAAAAATATATCTAAACTTAAAATCTAAACTTTAAAAAGCACAAGCAACAACGGACGACGCAGCAGAGGAGGTGGTGGCGTCGACCGTTACGGCCAGCGAACAACGGAAGAAGGTCGACATGACGCGGCTAGTCGTCTGACAACCAGTTTCCACCGCGTGAGACGGACAGAACGACTATCGGTGGCGGGTCAGTGCACGAGCAACAACGGAAGAGGAGGCGATACGTTTCAAATACGCTTCTTTTTATTTTATATACGTTTCAAATAAGTTTAAAAACGTATTGAAAGTTTGAAAGATTATATTTTAAATGTATCTACAATTCAAAAATAATATTTATAAAACCTAAATCTAAAATTAAAAAAACATATTTAAAATATATCTAAAATTAAAAAAAAACATTAAAACATATCTAAATTTAAGAAAACATATTTGTAATGTATCTAAAATAAAAAAGCAACATACATCTAAAACGAAATTTAAAAATTTATCTCAAACAAATTTCTCAACTTCTGATTTTTTTTGTGGCAAGTCAGTTAAGAAGACAGATTTCTCTTAATTTAAACATTTTCCCAGAACATGATGGGGCAGTCATTTTATTTTTATCTCTTCAGAAGTCAATGAAACAGATTGTGCTTTGTCTTTTTTTTCAGATACCCATGTATCTCCAGCTCGTTAGAGATTCCAGTAAAAACAAGTAAAAGAAGAAATGGATTCATGTTTTTAATGATGTGTTGGGAGGGATTTGTGTGAAAGTGATTGCATCCCATAACTGAAGAGGGAAGAAATGGTTTCATTCTTTTTTCCGGTGAAAATGAATGCAACAGACTATCGCAGAGAAGGGAAATTTTGGCTCAAGCAGGGACTGAAATCCGACTAATTTGTAGCAGCAGGAGATTCATCTACCAGGCTATTGCCACACATTCAGAAAAAGTCAGATTTCATAACGTATACTGTTTTTACGAAATGTAAATACGCCAGCAGTGAGAGTGTTCAATCTTGTAACCGCACCGAATGAGCGTTCAACGCGGTAACCAGAGAACATATATCTACTGAACAAATTTTCTTTCAATGGAAGGTCCAAGAGCCACACAAGTTAGAGGGTTAACGTATTGTACTGTAAGAGCATGCGAGAAAAAAAGTGCAGTTAATGTGGTTGTGCTTGACAGCTGACGATGAAGCAAAAAATCAATAATATAATCGATAATGCCACTAAGACAAAAATGAGTACTATTAATGAAAAAGAAATAAAAGGCGTTGGAAGAAACCGGAAACTCTATTCTAAACAGGAAACAATGCATAAACCTCTACTCCTATAAAAAGAACCGGATGGAAGCAGATGATATTCAAAACAAAACCAAAACATATTGATTGATTAGTTTTCTACGGCTTATCTGCCCTTTCAGGTAATTTAAAGCCAGAAAATAGGTTTTTATGTTTCAAGAATTTATCATAGATAATTACAGTTTATAGATATAGTTTAGATTTACTAATTAATTAATCCATAATTGGGGGAGATTAGGCGAATTCATGCCTTTCGCAAGGCTATTTGTTCGTAAATGAATATATTTGAAACTCGGCTCCCTGATTAACAATTCCAAGAATTGCGTCATTACGTCAACCGCATATCAAATCGTACAACTCCTGTTAATCCCAATAGGTTAACTATTTAGCCACTGACCAGCTTCAACGTTGCTTAAAATGTATCTAAAATTTGAAAAAATAGTTGAAACACATACAAAATAAAAAGAAGCGTATTTGAACGTATCAAAAATTTGAAAGATCATATTTTAAATGCATCTAAAATTCAAAAATAATAATTATAAAAGATATCTAAAATTTAAAAAAAACATATTTAAAATGTATCTAGAATTTTAAAAAATCATTAAAACATATCTAAATTTAAGAAAACATACTTATAATGCTTCGAAAATTAAAAAAGCAACAGGCATCTGAAAACAAATTTAAAAAGTACCTAAAATGCATCTATTTCTAAACTTCTGTTTTTTTTGTTTTTTTTTTTTGTTTTTTTTGTGGCAAGTCAGTTAATGAGACAGATTACTCTTAATTCAAATATTTTCCCAGAACGTGATGGGGCAGTCATTTTATTTCCATATCTTCAGAAGTCAATGAAATAGATTGTGTTATGTCTGTTTTTTAGATATCCCATGTATCTCCAGCTCATTAGAGATCCCAGTAAAAACAAGTAAAAGAAGAAATGGAATCATGTTTTTAATGATGTGTTTGGAGGGAATTCTGTGAAAGTGATTGCATCCCATAATTGAAGAGGGAACAAATGGTTTCATTCTTTTTTCCGGTGAAAATGAATGCAACAGACGAGCGCAGGATTTAAACTCTTCAACTAAACTTTCGATCTTCTGAACAGACTGCCTAGAGATCCAGATATAACCAATATTTGAAGAGAGAAGAAATGGATCCAGGTATTTCATTAATTTTAGCACGAAAGTGAATGCAATAGTGTAGCCCAGACTTTAAACTCGGCTCTGCAATTTGACTATCCTCGTCAATGAACATTCTACCAGGCGACCAATTCTCTCTCAAAAAGAACATATATATATATATATATATATATATATATATATATATATATATATAAACTTAAAACGTATCTAACATGTATGTGAAAGACAATTCCAAACGTTTGATTTTTTATATAGGAAATCTGTGGATATTTTGAATCTTTTACAGGATCTTGGAATAAATCAAAACAGACGCGACAGATCTTTAATGTCAACACCTTAAACAAGAGCTGAGAAAAAAAAGCAAGAAAACATTATAATCGAAATCCCCGACTTTGGTTGACGAGAAGGCGCCATTCTGCCAATTCGACAACGTCGGGTTCCACATCTCTACAATAAGCACAAGAGAAAAACTGCACAACTGAAATGCAGCAGAGACTTTGCTTTCATCAGATCATTGAGCCATTTTCTTATTGGTTGAAAAATAAACTGCAAGAGAACCGAATGCAAAGTCATCAGCAAAAAGGGCAGCCCAAAATACCAAATACATGTGGGGATACTAAAATCAAACAGGTACAAAAATTTAAATACCTGAGAAGTGTTCTAACAGAAGACGGAAACTGCGACACAGAGATCCAAAGGCGAATTGGCATGGCGAAGGACACGTTATAGAAGCTGAGTAAAGTATTAAGACACAGGAAACATTCACTAGAAACTACGAAGAGAGTACTATATTGCTATGTGATATCCGTTCTTTAATATGGCAGAAAATGCTGGACAATGTTATCAAAGATGAAGGAAAAACTTGAAGTAACTGAAATGTGGTTCTACAGAAGGATGCTGCAGATATCATGGACCGAGTTTCTGGGACATGCAATGAGGAAAGAGAGCTTGGAGAACCTGATACTAACAGGTCAGATAGAGGAAAAAAGAGAGGAAAGCAGCGGATAACATATTTGAAGAGCCTGCGCAGGTGGATGACAACGGGGGTTTCTTGATGTTACAGGAGAAAGTGTGCTCAGAGCCACCAGGAATAGGGAAACGTAGAAGGCCATGATCGCGTACGTCCTGAAAAGACAAGACATGTAGAAGAAGAAGAAGAAGAAGAAGAAGAAGAAGAAGAAGAAGAAGAAGAAGAAGAAGAAAATTCCAAATAATAAAATGATAAATTCAACATTATTAGATTTTTGTTTGGGATTAAATACCAGATTCTTTGAACGGGGAATAAATGAATTAGTTTCATATTGCGCTTTTGTCATTACTAATAATGTTGATTGTGTTTTTGACAAATAAATTTAATGTATTTTACATTCGAGTGGGTTTTTATTCTGTTTTACCAAAATGCAAGATTACTTTGAAAATAATCCCGAGGCATAGAAATTATCAATGAATTTCATTGTGTGTGTGTGTGTGTGTGTGTGTGTGTGCGTGCGTGCGTGTGCGTGCGTGCGTGCGTGCGTGTGTGTGTGTGTGTGTGTGTGTGTGTGTGTTTCCGGTTTAGTCTATACACCAGTTTTGTTCAAGAATAAAAGTGGCATAAATACATGTGGTACAGTGGATATCGGCTCGGAACGAGAAACCGGGGAGCCGAGTTCGAATTCCAGTTGAATCCATTGTAGTCACTTACGCGCAAATACCCTTGGGAAAGGTATTAATCCGTCTCTTCCTTCCAGTTATGGATTAAATAGCAGGGCAGATTGGGTTCTATAGCCTTGGTCGGCAACCAGTCTACCGCAGAAAGCAATGGCAACCTACTGCGGGATAATCTTCTGCCCAGTCAGTCATGTCTCTTGCGAGACATGATCGCCCAAGCGTATATCACGTATGGCACTTAACTGACTGACATCTATTATTCTACTCGAGATTAGTTGAGCACATTGTCTTTTTAAGTCTTGCTTGATTACCATTGTTGGAGAAGATCATTTCTGAATTTAAATCTTATCCCACCACCTGATGAGCAATATGTTATTTTCATAACATATTTAGATGTTTTATAACGTTATTTTTGCGCCACATTATTTTGAAGGGAACTTTTGATAACTCGCTGTTAATGAGTTATATTTCGGTATCGTATAAAGTCAACATACTTAAATGAATTCTTCGAATAATACACAACAGTGCTTTTAGAATAATTTTCTCGAGTAATCCACTTAGAAATAATCTCTTCAATGACGCATAACACCGGAATGATGCACATCACAGAGGGATATCTACTACATTTCCGCTAGTACGATTTTCATTATTTCCAACGGAATTTTTATGTCTCTCAATACTTTGCTTAGCTTTTGAAATGACGCACAACAGTGAAAGGATGCGTAACAGAGAACGGTATGTATCCACCACCCCACCGTGGCGGAATGTGGCACAAGGCTTTTAAATAGTTATGAATCCAAGCCCTAAAGCCCGGGTAAAGATTTCCCATGGACGATGTACATAGCAGGGTCAGGTACCTCGTGTAATTTTACCTAGGCAAGTCTCGTCTAGGTTCCTCTCCGCCCGAAGGCATAGAGTCTGACGAGGTTAGTTCGAGTTGATGCCCAACACCAAACAGTATTTATATGCCTCTTGTACGAGGCAGAATGTGGCACAAGATCTATTTATATCGGAAAATTTGAGACTTAAGGCAAAAGCAAAATTTCTCATTGATCCAGCATGTGGCAGGGGTGGCTACGTAGTGTAATTTTCGCCAAACGAGACTCTGTACTTCGGTTGAATCTCGTTTGAATTTTCCTCCGCCTGAAAGCAGAGAGTTCAGGTTGACGGACAACACCAAAAGCACTTTCCGTTGTAGTTTATCTTTCGTCTTTTCCTCTCGTTTTCCTTTGCTACATTATGAAGGAGGTTTTGTTGCTTTCTTTCCGTGACTACCCGTTCTTATTCTCCTTATTTTCCTTAAAGCTTCCTCGTTACTAGCATGTTCAGTCCATGGAAATTTCAGCTTTCTTCGGAGAACCACATTGTTTATGGCCTCAAATCTCGTCTTCATCTGTGAAGAGATTATTAAGCATTAACTCCCATATTCAGTTAAGGGTCATACTGGATACACGCTTGAAAGAGACACTCGAAAGAGACATGACTGACTGGGCAGAAGATTATCCTGCAGTAGGTTGCCATTGCTTTCTGCGGTAGACTGGTTGCCAACCAACGCTATAGAACCCAATCTGTCTTATTATTTAACCCATAACTAGAGGTAAGAGACGGATTAATACCTTTCCCAAGGGTATTTGCGCGTAAGTGAATGCAAGGAATTCAACTGGAATTCGAACTCGGCACCCGATTTATCGTTCCGTGTCAATATCCACTGCACCACAACGCACATCCGACTCCCATATTAGAAAACCAATATTACATAATAGTGCATCTGCAATCTTTAATCTTTCTAACAACTTTTTGCAGTTTATTAATATTTTGCTTAAATTTTGTAGGATATAATTCACTATTCCAGTATATCTTCTGAGTCTGGTTTTATATTTCCCGTCCTTTGCTAAAATATTTCCTACTTGCTTGATTTTGGTATCTTCAAGTTGTAATTCGCATCTTCACCTGTCCTTCTTGCTGACATTCATAGATTCTGTCTTCTTACAGTTGGTAGTTAGACCATCTCTCTCTCTCTCTCCCTCTCTCTCTCTCTCTCTCTCTCTCTCTCTCCTTTAATACATTTTGTTGGAGATACTGTAGTTCCCTTTCTGTGTGTTATAAACAACACTGTTATCTGCATATGAAGATTAAGTTTTCTGTTGTAATAATAATCGTTTTCTTATTAATGTCCACCCTATACAAGGCCTAAGAAACACGCGAGGTAAAGAGTTACTAAAAATGGCTGCCGCGCGATCTATAAGAGTAAGGTACGTATTATGCGAATATATAGGGAAAATAACGGTTAATGCAAGGATTGTTGTTGTTGGGAAAGCATCCTCCTGGAATTGTGGTCCACAAAGCGACAGTTCTTGGGAAGAAGAATCTATCCGCGTTAAACTTTATTAATGGAATACAGGAGGAATAAGCGTTGTTCGAATTAATTAGAATTGGGTTAAATATTTAGGTTTAACGGGATGTGTATGGTCATCAACAAAAAGAAAACCCCAAAATGCCAAGTACAGATTGGAGAAAATAAAATAAAACAAGTACGAAAATTTGAATCTCAAGAAAATTTCTGACAGAGGATGAAAAGTGCGACACTGAAGTCTGAAGAAGCATTGGCATTGCCAAGGACGCATTTCAAAAGCTAATCCGGGTACTGAAAGCCAACAAAATTTCAATGGAAACAAAGAAAAGAGTGCTAGACCGCTATGTGATATATGCCCTTTAGTATGGCAGCGAATATTAAACGATATCTTCAAGAATGAAGGAGAGGCTTGAGGCAGCAGAAAAGTGTTTCTACAGAAAGATGCATAGACCGAACATGTGAGCAACGATGAGGTGTTGAAGATGATGCAAACAAGAAGAAAAATAATACTTAACATAAAGAAAGTGTTCCTTGGACACCTAATGAGGGTCTGGATGATCTAATATTTACAGTGCGAATAGACTGAAAGATACACAGGGGAAAACAGCTTTGATGGGTTGAGGATGGCGGAGCGGGTTTTGGAAAGAGGAAAAATATTAAGAGCGACAAAGGACAAGGGTAGGTGGAAATCAATGATCGCCTAAGTCCTGAAAGGCACACGGAACATAAAGAAGAAGAATGCCCTCTAAACATTATGCATGGAGCAGTGGGAGGTTTGCAATATAGAAAATATTTCAGCACCCACAAGGCTGCGTAAACATTTTTTAATAATATTAAGACAAGAAAGTGAAAACTGGTAAGCACCAGCCCAGATGCGGCAGCAACATTTTTTTTTTTTTTTTGGTCTGCGCTGTGTATGCAAAAATGTCATTGATAACCTTTGCTTCATGGTAAGTATTAATTAGTTCTGAGTGTCTCCAGGTTGTAGTTAGCATTGTGTATTGTTTAGAAATATTTCGATAGCGACATATTTTGAGGTTGTATGAAAATTCTTTTATTATTTCCTAAATGTTAGAATTTGGTCGAAGTGAAGAATTTATATATATTTTAACATATTTCTGTAAAAAATAATAAATTATTCCACTTAAAAAATCTAGTTTCAGGTGTTATTCTATCCCAGACAATACCAAGATACCATGACTATTACATTTCATAAAATTATTTTCCTGATATATCGTTCTTCTGTTATCGTTATTCTTCAACCATGTGATTCAATTGTTTGGGCCCGGGTAGTTTTTCTGTCCAGTCTGGCTTTTCGCCATTTGGAATCTTTGCATTCTGTGCTTGAATAATTAATAAATGGACGAAAGTAAGCGAACATAACATGGTAGAATTAGACCAAAATTTTACAAGGAACGAACCAGAATTTTATGTAAGTTTAACGATAGGATGAACTTTTATATATATATATATATATATATATATATATATCGCCCGGTTCACACTCCATCCTCGTCTAATGAACAGGTGAAGAGGCTCATCCCTTGTTTCCTGTTTAGGATGCGGTTTCCGGTTTTCTCTTTTCCAATCTTCTCACATTTTTTTCAATTGGAGTAGATAGACTAAACTATCGCTCAGTTCACACTCCACTCACGTCTTTTAAACAGGTGTAGAGGCTCATCCCTTGTTTCCTGTTTAGGATGTGGTTTCCGGCTTTCTCTTTTCCAATCTTTTCCCTCCTATGTAGCCCCCTGCACATCAGTGGCGTTACCGCCTTGCTCGGGATATATGATTAATATATATATATATATATATATATATATATATATATATATATATATTAATGAAGATTAACGAAATGGTTTTAAACAACCGACTATTTCAAATTATTTGTTTGAACATTATTTTTGATCGATACTTGCCTTGAAGTAGATATTCTGTTTATAATCAAACAGTATATATATTTATTTCTATCGGCCTGATTATTTACAATAAATTTTGTAACCAGAATGTGTGTCATTCGGCAGGATTCGAACCTGCGACCCCTATTAACATAGGGGAAGCAAACAATTGACCTGGCGCGTCTTAGACCTCTCGACCACGAATGACCAACAGTCTAAATAACGTATATATATATATATATATATATATATATGCAGACAGTCCTGTTTCGCTGTATCACAGCTCATCAGTAGAGTTAATCATCCGATTGCTTCTAGCCAGGTTTGAAACCTGACTGAATTGACACCAGTCGGCGATTCTACCTCTAAGCTCTTGGCGCTCGGTGAAGGAAGGCGGACCTTAGCGTTTTATTTACATAATGTAGACACAATCCAGTATCCAGTAATGTTCAATTTCATTACTGATGCGTAAATGCGTAAGTAGCTACTGTTTTTATATTCCTATAACCCTAGATGCATACATAAAACAAAAAGTAAAGTTCATCCTTGATAATGTGTAAATATAAGCTGACCACAGATATAATTTCGCTTAGAAGTGTATTTAAGTTGAGCATGTATTATTAAACAGCAAAAATGCAGGCTGGTAGATGAAAAGTGTGTTCACATTGAATGAATATTGTTTTGAAAAGTCAAGAATGGAAACAACAAGTGACAAAAGAAATTGCTGTTCTCAGAGGTTAGGATATATAAAAACAAAGATTATTTATATTATAATAAATATTATTTTGGGAAAATTAAGAATACAGAGCCAGCTTCGCACTGATGAAGTGTGGTTGTGTTTCACGGTCCGAGAATATAAACCATGGAAAGGCAGTGACCGAAAAAAATATTATCATTTGAGAATATAAAGAATGTGACTGGAAAAAAATATCACGCAATCAGCCAAATTTCAGCCTATATAAGAGACAGTTCAGAGAGAGAGAGAGAGAGAGAGAGAGGGAGAGAGAGAGATACCATCCTCTACTCCATACCACGTCACCGAAGAGGAAGAATAAAAATATAATTGTATATTTTTATATATCCGTGTCCGTCGTTTATCAATGAATTTCGTTTGCAGTTTATACTGAAAGGGTATGTAACAAATGGCAAAAGTATAAACGAATGCCCTCAGACATTCAAAACAATTGGACAATTTCTATATAATTTACGTCCAGAAAGAAAATTATCAAAATACATTAACAATTAAATAAAAAAAACTTAATCTCAATACCTTCTCAGTCATTCTTAATAAAACTATATGCATAGTCATCCGCTGACAGTCCGCTTTTGCTGTATCAGAGATAATCAGTACAGCTAGACATCCGATTTGCTATTTGATGTCAGTCGGAGAGTCTAGCATCAGCGCACGGCGGGGAAATTCAGACTTTAGATTGTTATATACACAATGTAAACAAACACCAGTAACCAAGAGTGTTCAATTCCTGGCTGAGAAACGATGCGTAAATAACGGTGAGTAACTATTGTTTTTAAAATCTGACATTTTCCTGTCGATTGAGCACTGAGGGAAAATGTTAGATTTTAAAAATTCATTAATATATATATATATATATTATATATATATATATATATATATATATATATATATATATATATATATATATATATATATATATATATATATATATATATATATATATATTAATGCATTTTCATTAAATAATATAGACAAGTGTTGTCTATTTATTTTATGTAATTTTTGTTCATATTCTCTGATAAAATTAATGGTATTATCATTAAATAAATAAAGAAAATTAAAATATTGATACATACGTTTTTTAATAATCCAGTCTAAGCTTTCGGCTTACATAAGCCATTTTCAAAGATGTCAAATTATATATTATAAACACGGGCAATGCTGCCTAAATACACACAATTTATATATATATATATATATATATATATATATATATATCCATAGAAATTGACCTAACCATATAATTATATTATATTAAGCTCTATAATACTCATTATATTGAGCACTGTTTATAATAAAATAAATGCCAGATCGCTCAAAATAAAAAAAAAACCTTGAGTCCTCTTCACTTGCAATTATATATATATATATATATATATATATATATAAAATTATTTCTAACCAGTTATTGGTCAGATTTAAATTAGACCAGTATAACGATGTAGTTAAAAAATGATCAGTAGACATAACGTAAAGCTTTAAATATTTCCATTTGGAAGTCAGTTGGTTACACAGCATTGTTTTCAAACTTTCGCTTTCTTCAGGGGTTTTTATCAACTGATTCTCAAACGTTTTGTTTTGTTCTTCTCTTTTCCCAAATGCACAACAGGATGTGTCGGAACGCACAACTGTAAGTTTAAATTGGTTCAAATTTCAAAATAGCATTAAGAAATGCTAACACTTTCATCCGAGTGTTTATCATCCTAAAATATATTTTCTGATGTTTACATACGGACTTTACGACGGACCATTCATTTAGTAACATTTCTCGTTCTGAAATTAATAATATGGTGACCTTCTCTTTTTGACACAATTTGCAGACATCGCCATCGTTATCTGGCCTTTATTATATGGTCCATGATATATCTGGGTTTTTGCCTTTTTTATCTTTTAATTTTCACACGTGATTAACCAGTTTGGTACAATTCTTACGGCTTTCTGCCTTAGCTTCCTGGTGTGCGTTTGAAAATAATTAAAAAAAAGTTAGAGAATCAGTTGATATAAAACGCCTAAAGATACCTAAAGGCTGAATCCAAGATTGCGTAATAGACTGACTTTCAAACTAATATATATATATATATATATATATATATATATATATATTGAGAGAGAGAGAGTGAGAGAGAGAGAGAGAGAGAGAGACTTTATACCCTGAAGAGCCGTAGGGTGAAATCTAGGTAGGTTTGTTGGCACTTACTTAGATTTTTCTGTCTTTGTTGCTCTACTTTCGTACTGAGCTGTTTAGTGTTCGGGTTTTCGTCTTGGGTTTTTTCTTTCCTACGAGTATTTTGACTTTTGTTCATGTACTTCGTTTATTTCTTTTTTTATTTCCCCTCCTTTTCCCTCCGAGTTCGTTCCCGGTGGGTTTTTCAAGACAAACTTAAATATAGCGTAACAATTACTAGTATTAGCATTATAATTTTTGTTACTATTAATATTGTTATTATTATTATTGTTATTATATATATATATATATATATATATATATATATATATATGTGTGTGTGTGTGTGTGTGTGTGTGTGTGTGTGTGTGTGTGTGTGTGTTTCAGATTAAATAAATTGCAAACATTGTGTCTGCATATTTTTGATAAAATCCATTCATACCAACGGATAATCTTTCGCGTAGTATCATTGAAAGATGTCAGAAATGAGCTGTAACTTTGACAGATGTTATTATTCATTTCTCAATGTACCCAAGTACTTTCAATCTCCTTCCGTGCTCATCTTCAGGGGTGTGAGTTACGGTAACCAAATTAAACGCAAAACTGTGTTGCTAAAAATTACTATGATTTTTTTTCCTGTTTCAAATATAACGCTTGACAAATTGCTTAGCGTTCATTAGAACGTGAAAATTCTCCAAAATGGATTATTTTAAATGTTGTATTGTCATCGTCATGCACGCGTTAAAGCATGAAAAAAAAGTTCTTTTTACAAACATTTTAGAACATTACTACAGTATTCACAGCTGATTCTATTAATTGACGGCTTAAGTGTTTTAATGAATATTAGGGAATCTGTATACTAACATCTGTCAACTTTGCATCTCATTTCTGATATCTTTCAATTATAATACGCGAAAGATTATCCGTGAGTATGAATATATTTTATTAAAAGTAAGCAAATGGAAAGTTTGTAATTTATTTAATCTGACATTTCTAAAAGAATATTTGCTGACTAAATAAAATATATATATATATATATATATATATGTTTATACTTTTGAGATAAGCTAGTATTTACACAATTTACATTATGTACTCATCTTTGCTGCCATGTTTACGTTTCGGCCGTTGTACGCTCCGTTTTTTTATATGGCGGTACCCTCCAACGACACAATTACTCAGAGTACATGACACTAGCTCCAAGGAATATGGAAGGGTGCATGATGATAGATACTCTCAGAAAACATCATCGGTATTTTATCTGATAACCCCCTCGAATAGGAGATTATCAGAAACAATACATAGGGCCTGTGGTCCGTATAACATCTGGACGACCCTCAGAAGTGGTTCTATACTCTGCAGAAGAGAATATGACTAAGAACTGTGTTTACACTAATCCATGTGTGGAAAGAAATATAAAAGAGAAACAGGCTGCCTCCTTAAGGTAAGGCTACAAGAACATCGCAAGGACGTAACACGAGGGAAGATAGAAAAATCAGGCGTAGCTGACCACATATGGAAGCAGAAATGGCATCACCACTCCCTATGAGATGAAGTTGATATAATAGATAGAGAAAACCACTGGAAACGATTATGTAAACTAAAGCAATCAGCGCATAGGATAGGCTACAAAGACCTAAGCGGAACAAGCATAGAAATAACCTAGAGAAAATCACTAGCTTCAGAGATTGCAATCTGTTAATAAATACTAGAGAAAATCATTAGAATCAAAAGATTGCAATATGAGGTCTGTAAATAACTACCTCATCTCAGAAATATAGACAGATATTCAAGGTGAATATGGCAACAAAGATGAGGACAAAAGTTCGAACAATGTAAATAATGTAAATAATTACAATACCTCATCTCAGAAGTATAAACAGATATTGTTTACTTGTTATTACTTTTTCGCCTACACTTTATTTTTTCTTTCAATATTTTTTGTCAATTCTGATCTTTGAGCATTTCTGTAATTCTCTTATTATTATTATTATGTCATTTTTCATCATATTTCGATTTCTGCTTTGGTCTCACTACCAACCAAGTCTGCGGGGAGACCTAAGGCAGGTAGTGGCGTGTTGTTATGACTCCATTTCATGTTTTTCTATCTTCCCTATCATCCCCAGCATTACATAGATAACGTTTTCCTTAGTGTGTGGGCTGTACTTAATAAGACAATTTTTTGTATATCTCTTAAGCTGGGGTTTCCAGGGATTCTTTCAATGTGTTGTTTTGTTCCATTTTTTATCATTCCAAGTGCACCTACTATCACTGGCACAACTCTTGTTTTCAATTTCCACATTTTTTCTATTTCAATTTCCAGGTCTTTATATTTTGACAGTTTTTCAAATTCCTTGATTGCTATTATAATTATTATTATTATTATTATTGCTATTATTATTATTATTATTATTATTATTATTGTAGTAGTGGTGTAGACAGTTTTTAGATATGTTCATCATGTTGGGTTATTAAAGATCATTAAAAGAAAAAAAATACTTTTTCAGAATCGAACACAACAGTTTTTCTACTGAAAAATGTATCTGCAATTTACACAAGTACTGAACCAGTAAGTACTCACTTAACTGTACAAATACTGAAGATCGTTCAATTGGATGTTTTCATCGGTACCGTATTTTTTGGCATCAGACACATCAACTTCCAGGATTAAACCCTCCAATTTAGCCAGTTAAATTCTGAAAAACAAATTCTCCGAGAAATTTTGCCAATGAGTAAACAAGAGCAGGTCTCTGTTTTAAAAGATAAAAAAATAATCGATGCCGGAAACAATTTGACACCAACAAGTTAACTCATAATTCTTTGTTCAAATTACGAGATAAAATATGTAACAGTCGACACAAACAGATATAATTATCTGGTGCAATTCATTTTCCTAACAGCTGAATGCCACTATTTGATACACACTTGAGCGATCTTATAGTGGGTTATCTCCTATAGTGATGTGTATGTGTGGGTGGAAACAGATTAGTTTCATTTGGCTTTGTTAGTAGATAGCCCACTATAAGAGGGGTACAAAACAAGAAAATCAAAATCTATATAGAAACAAGATTTATATATATATATATATATATATATATATATTAAACTATCGCCCGGTTCCCACTCCACCCACGTCTATTGAACAGGTGAAGAGGCTCATCCCTTGTTTCCTGTTTAGGATGTGGTTTCAGGCTTTCTCTTTACCAATCTTTTCACTCTTACGTCGCTCCCTGCGCATCAGTGGCGTTACTGCCTTGCTCGGGATGACATGATTAAAATATATATATATATATATATATATATATATATATATATATATATATCAATTAAGGTTTTTACAAAGAAAAGTAATGTCGTTAAAAATGTTAAGGTTTTTACAAAGAAAAGCAAGGTCGTTAAAAATGTTCATATTAGTAATTGTTGAATAGTATATACGTATATATGTGTGTGCGTTTGTTTGTTAGGCGTGTCTTTGAAGTCTTCGCTCGGTCTTTCGGGTACCGGTCAGTTATTAAGTAGATTGGTGAACAGTGAAGAAAAAGATGAGATAGAAAGAGAGGCAACCATAATACTATCGCTTGACATTTTTCAAGGGACGTGTTAATTCTGCTTGCATTTTCTCTACTGCGTCCGTCTTTTTGTCTCTTCACTTTATTTGGTTTTCTGGGGTTCCAAACAGGTCATTTGGTAATTCACACCCGGATATAATTCTGGGCTTCCCATTAGACGACTAACAAATTCTTTTCTGAAATGTCCGTAAAAGGAATTTGATATTTATTTATTTTTTTTATAATTAAAGATTATTTGAATTTTTCTTTTTCTTTTTAGATATTTCTTAGTTTGCTATTTGCCGAGTAATATTTCACACCGAGATGTGAAAGTTTGCGAGTTTTGTGTGCAAAGTCTGTACATTCCAGAAAATTGAGTCAGATTTGAATTTTAAATTTACAATTTGTTTTGTTCACTACAATCTTTATTTATTCATGACTGACAAGGCAGAAGATTTCTCCGTAGTAGGTTGCCATTTCTTTTTGTAGTAGAACCAATTTTGCTATTTAAATCATATTGGAGGTAGAAGAAATAGATTAATTGCTTTCTCAAGGATATTTGTGCATAATTCAACTACATGACATATTTATGGTATACTAACAGTATAGCCCGGCGTTGCTCGGGTATAATGAAAGAGTTAAAACTAATCCATGGTACTCTTCGGACGTTGGCACGAACGATTAAAAAGCAATAGTTTTTTCCAATTAAAGCAAAACCGTAGACTAAAAGAAAAATTAATGGATGCAAGTCAAATTTTGAAGTTTGGTAAGAATCGGATAAAAATTGTGGAGTTTATAAAGGACATACAGACAGATAAACACACAAACACACAGACACCTTGCTTTATATATATATATATATATATATATATATAATCGATTTTCTGAACTATTGTAAGAACTGCAACCTTGTAACTTCTGAATATCGTTTCTTATGTCTTTGTCTATGAGTGTATCAAATTTGATTAAAATCGGACCACTCCTTCTATAACTCGATTTTTTCGATTATCGATTTTCGATATTTATCGGGGGTACGTCTACACAAAACCTGGCTAAAAACGCTCGCAGACGCTTATAGTACAACTGTGTAAATTTTCAAGAAAATCGGTTCAGCCGTTTCGGAGTTTATAGGTAACAGACACAAACGCAGACACACACACATACACACAGAGACAAAGTTTCATTTATATATATATATATGCTATGTTGATATAAACGTATTCTAAAAATAGCTAGAATTATTAAACTTTGCTTTTTATTGATTTCTCTTTCGGATGCAAGATCAAACAAAACGGTTGAATTTTAAAGCTGTTGTCTGTGCAGAAGAGGCATTTTCCTCACCAGGATTACTATTTGGCAAGCGTTTTCTCAAAGATATAAAAATTAGTTTAAGCGTTATTTTAGCCAGTGAGCGCCATCAGTTTTGATCTCTTCCAAGGAAGACTGTGGTTAGAATTGATAGAACCTCTAGTCCAGTCTATTTTATTGATAAACACAAAACTGCGGATTAAAATTCAGAATTATTTGGCTGAAAGATATTACACAATTTTCATTCAGATCTATTTACCCAGACTCGACTAAACCAAACAAAACCAAACTTGTTAGCTTGTTCGGTAAGAAATCGTTGATTTATTTTATCCGTGATAGCTATCTATCTATCTTTCTTTTTAATCATTTCACCCTAAGCAAGGCATTCCACAGCCGCAATTGCGCAAGAGGTTACATAGGGGAGGTGATGAGAAAGAGTGGTTAGATATAGGAAATGTTACAATAAGGGTGATAAACGGGTAAGGATACTGAGGATGAGGATTGGGTAGATGGGAAGAATGTTTGAGATGCGAGTTAATGTGTTCGAAAGTGTCTATTGACGTTATATTTAAACTCCTGGAGATTGTAGCTGTCGGGGAAGCAAGTATGTGGAAGGGCATTCCACAGGCGGGAAGTGCGAGAAAAAATGCTGTTGGAGTAGAAATCGCGGTTACATTTTATCGGTTTCACTGTAAAAGAGTGGGACCTAGTTGCTAATCTAGTAGCTCGTGCAAATTCGTACCAGTGATCTAAGTTAATCGGAGCAGAAACCATAAAAGTACTTATAGAAGAGGCACAGGGAAGCCACGTCACGCCGGTGAGAGAGAGAGTGATTGCAGCCGGTCTGCCAAGTCGGTATCGATCACATTACAGATTCTCCGTTGTGTTTTGTCAAGAACCGCGAGGAAAATGGCAGAGGCACCAGACCATATGTGGCAGCAGTATTCAATACACGGGCGGATGGTAGATTTATATATGTGCAGGATAGATTCAGACGGCAAAAACTTCCGGGCCCTGCACAGAGAACCGACCTTCATAGCAGCCAGCGGATTTAGCAATGCATTCGATATAGTCATTCAACTTGAGGTCAACTGAGAGTGTGAGGCCAAGGAGGTTGAGTGTTTTACTCTCTGGGAGGCAAGCCTGTTTAATGCTAATGGGTGGTAGGTGCGATTGTCTATGATGGTTAATTGATATCAGCTTCGTTTTGGAAGCATTGAAACTTACTAGCCATTTCTTACCCCAGTCCACTTCGGATTGGGGGTCCTTTTCAAGCTCGGCGTCCTTCGGTCTAGAAACGCAGTCTGATTTGCGCTGTCGTAAGTAAAAATCATACCTGCCTGCTCAAAATATGAATATCTGTCACTGGTAAACGGAACAATCCTCAGCTTACTACTAGACAATTTTAATGTTGAAGAGAGACTAGCCAAAATATACACAAATGATAAATGTAACTTAGCATACAAAGCAACACATCACACTTTACCATAAACGTACTTTAAACTCAAAAACAAAGTATTTGCAGACATATTTAATTGGACTTTCGTCCATGCTTTGATGTGAGAAACTAAGCACCAATAATGGTAAACATATTTTTGATACACCCTGTATATAACTCCCAAAATATATATATATATATATATATATATATAAAGAGAGAGAGAGAGAGAGAGAGAGAGAGAGAGAGAGAGAGAGAGAGACCCTTTAACAAATAGAGTAGTATAAAAATTAAATTGAAAAAATATAAAATCTTACCTGTGGTCAAAACTAATATCTACACATTTTAATAATGCATGTTTCTATCAAGTATCTTGATTTTATCTTGACTTAACGCAACCATTTCCTTTACGCGCCCTACATGTTCAAATACATAGTTCAACCTAATTCTCAGTTTTGTTTGAGAAATACAGAGACATCCATATTTATACTGTTTAAACTCCTCCAACCGCCCCTCCTTAACTTTCTGAATAATCTTGAATTCATTTTATATTTTCTAAAATAAATCATTTTCACAATTTCTTTTTAATATATCATCTGAAGAAGAAGAAGAATGTACTGAAAGTTGAACTTTATTGTATAGTAATATAATGCTTTTATACTTGCTTTCCTGACGGCTACAACCCCCAGGAAATGAAATGCAATGTCAATTCCTATCTCTTATCCACTTGACTCCAGTCCTTTCTACATTATCCCGTATATTTTGTTCTTTTGCTTTCTCTCTACCTTCGCAACTGTCTTCACACTTCCCATCCTTTTCTTGTCCTTTCTCTGACACCCCCTGTAACTGGTCTGTCTTTCTCTTTATTCTCCTCCTGCCTAAACTTTTACTCTTTTACGTAGCCACCTGCGCATCCCTGGAGGTACAGCCTTGCTTGGGGTGAAACGATTCAAAAAAATTAAAAATAAACCATTGATATACAAATTACAACACACACACACACACACACACACACACACACACACACACACACACACACACATATATATACATATATATATACGCATCGCTCATTCAATAATGAATTAGAGCACTCTGGCTATTGGGCGTGTATAATGATAATATGTACGGTAAAAAAAGTCTGCCTTCTTCTACCGAACGCCCATAGCCCAGAGGTAGAATCACCACTTAGGTTGGGTTTCAATCCTGGGTAAAAAGCAATCGGAGTCTAACCCTACTGATACAGCGAAAGAGATCTGTCTGCGGATGACTATATATATATATATATGAAGTTGTTACAAAATAATGGCCGATTGCAAAAACTGTTCTATTCGTAAAAAATTAACTGTAGAAATGTTGAAATTACTCAAAATACCAGCCTTGACCAGCCATGCCCTTCTACCATTGATCGATGAGATTATTTGTTTCTTAGTGATAAAAATGTATTGACTGTAGTGCAGCGAAATCTTTGATGCAGTTAGGCTTTGGGAAATGTTTTAGGGACTCATCACGATCAAGTGCTCTATGCTTCAACAATATTTCTGTCTGAAAATAAATTTAAAATTATTAAAAATCACACATAAATTTTATATATATATATATCAGAATTCAGCTAATATATACAGTGAATACTATATTGAAATGACTTTTCAAATTACAACACTTCGAGTGGCCATTATTTTGTAATAACCTAATATATACATACACACATATGTGTACATATATAAATATGTGTGCGTGTGTGTGTACGTAATATATGTAAAAATCAGGCCTATATACAACCATATGGAAGAACACAGAAAAGATCGATTTCCTCCTTGTCCCCATTTACATAAATCGTGAGTGATATTTAGAGGAAGCTCACGTAAGGCGTAGTAAAATTAAAATGGCTTGTGTGCAAAAATTCCGTACAACCACATTTTTGAAAACTATGACTGAATTCACATTGGTGCATTAACAGAATTCAATTATATTAAATATATAGGTGGGAGATAACAGAATCAAGCAAGTACAAAAATTTAAGTACCTAGGTAGTGTTCTAACAGAAAATGGAAAGTGCGATACGGAGATCCGAAGGCGAATTGGCATGGCAAAGGACGCATTCCAGAAGATGAGCAAAATACTAGCACACAGGAAAATCTCAATAGAAACGAAGAAAAGAGTGCTAGACTGCTACGTGATGTCAGTTCTTCAATACGGCAGTGAATGCTGGACAATATCATCGAAAATGAGGACAAAACTGGAAGCGGCCGAAATGTGGTTCTCTAGAAGGATGCTACGGATAGCGTGGACTGAGCATGCAAGCAACGAGGAGGTGTTGGAAAGAATGACAACAAAAAGGAAATTGATGCTGAGCATAAGGAAGAGACAACTGAAGTTCCTGGGGCATGCAATGAGGAAAGAGAGCCTGGAGAACCTGATACTGACTGGTCAGATAGAAGGAAGGAGAGACAGAGGAAGGCAGCGGATAACATATTTGCAGGGTCTGATCAGGTGGATGACGGAACGGGGGTTGCCAGGAGCAACAGCAGCAAACATACTAAGAGCCACAAGGGATAGGGAGACGTGGAGAACCATGATTGCCTACGTCCTGAAGGGACAGGGCACATAGAAGAAGAAGAAATGTACTGTGTATCACCTTGGGATTAATATAGGCCTGTACACTGGTATGATTACGATCTTCCAGATGGTGAATATTATCCTATGACACATAATTTCGCCTTTTCTTTCCCAGTTGCCCCAATGTACAGTTGTAGATGGGCAAAGAAAACGATTTAGGAGTTGACCCATAATGTCAATAAGCTGGTAGAGGTTTATCGATTATGTTGTCCGATAAACTGTTGATTATATGCACGGGAGTTATGCGTGTATGCATCATCGTGTATGAAGAGCATCTTGCCTGCTTGAATGTTTTATTGTTTTATAATGTTTATTGTTTTATAATCGTTTCATTCCAAGCAAGGCGGCATCACCACTGGTACGCAGGCGTTCTTCTTCTTTTATGTACCATTCTCCTTTCAGGACGTAGGCGATCAAAGCTTTCCACATCTCCTTATCCCCGGTGGCTCTTAGCACGCTTTCTCCTGTTGCATCATGCAACTCTCATCCCGTCATCAACCTGATCAGGTCCTTAAAATATGTTATCCGCTGCTTTCCCCTGTCTCTTTTTCCCTTTATCTGGCCTGTTAGTAACAGGTTCCCCAAGTCCTCCTTCCTTATTGCATGTCCCACGAACTTTAGTTGTCTCTTCCTGATGCTCAGTATTAATTTCCTTTTCATCTCCATCCTTTCCAAAACTTTGTCATTGCTCACATGCTCGGTCCTTGATATCCACAACATCCTTCTGTATAACCACATTTCACCTGCTTCAACTTTTTCCTTCATCTTCGAAGATATTGTCCAACATTCACTGCCATATTAGCCCTCTAGGGCCATTCGTATCATATTTGATTCAGTATTTCCCTATAAGGAAAATTTCCCTCTAAGGAAACATTTGGTATTCATTGACTGAGCAGTCAGTACTGCTTTCATTTGAAATTTATAAAATATTTCTCTTAAAAAATTTTTCAGGAAAATATTTCTTTCAAGGCTTGTTTTCATACTGTATCAAATATGATACGAATGGCCCTAGAGGGTTAAAGAACCGACATCACATAGCAATCCAGTACTCTCCTCTTTGTTTCTAGTGAAGGATAAGAGAAAGATGCGAGTCAAGGAGATAGAAGATGACCACTGACGTTGAACTTAAACTTTTGAGATTTGTAGCTACCAGCTAAGCAATGAAACGGAAAAAAGTTCCTCAAACTTTAAGTGCGAGAAAAGAAACTGTTACAGTCAAAGATGTGGTCACATTTAACTGTTTCAACGGTAAAAGGGTGGTACCTTGATGTCAATATAGTAGCAGACGTAAACAGATGTGGTCGGTGTACCTGGGAAAGAAGCTCGTCTGAGTAGTAACCACGAAAATACTTGTAGAAAAGACAGAGGGACATCTTATCACTGAATGTGGTCTGCAATGTCCGGATCGATTACACTGGAGATCCTCTATTGGATTTTATCGAGAACCTTAAGATAAATAGCAGGAACACCTGTTCAGATATGCCAACAGTATTCAATGCACGGACGAATGGTAGATATATAAATGTGCAAAAATGGATTTCTTTAAGAATATTTGAATAATGTTGGGGATGTATATGGTTCTATTCAAACTTCCATCTAGAAAAATTAGAAGCGATTAGGGGGCAAACCTGATGATACCTAGCATTGTTATGCCAAATGTTTTCATTTGTGTGCCATAGACGATACATTTTGACAGATGCCACCCGCAGATTACGTCACACACGCAATCCACTATCACCTGCTTTCACACAAGACTACAGTTTCTAGCGTTGTGCGTTAAATCTCCTGGGATATCCTTGGCTCTGATCTGACTTCGTAAAGTGTTGTTCATTATGCAACTGCTCAGAACAAAATGTCTGTCACTGTGCAGTTTTCTTCGTTTCATGGTTGTCCATAACTTTTTACTATCTCTCTTTGTACCCACGCATAAATTATCCAAAATTACCTATAAAAAAAACTAAATTTAAACCTTCTAAACAATACGAAGACATTCGCTTTTACGATAGATAGATAGATAGATAGATAGAAGACATATATGAGCACACAGATATATATATATATATATATATATATATATATATATATATATATATATATAGTCCTCCGCAGACAGATCTGTTTCGCTGTATCACAACTCATTAACCCAGGATTGAAACCCGACCGACATTCGCTTTTACGTATTATCTTAGCATTCATCATTGAATCAAACCCATGGACATGGAAATCGGTTTAATTGTTCAATGGAACAAAATTTATTATAATTTTAAAGATTTATTTAATATTTTGAAATGCATTGAACGTGTATATTGTATCGGAAAATAGGTTGGTTTTGTTTTCATAAATGTTGGAACTATATTTTTAATCAGCGGATAGATAGATAGATAGATAGATAGATAGATAGATAGATAGATAGATAGAAGACGTATATGAGCACACAGATATATATATATATATATATATATATATATATATATAGTCGTCCGCAGACAGATCTGTTTCGCTGTATCACAGCTCATTAACCCTGGATTGAAACCCGACCGAATTGGCGTCAGTCAGCGATTCTACCTCATTGGCGCTCGGTAGAATATATATATATATATATATATATATATATATATATATATATACATTTGACCATCTATATATATAGAGAGAGAAAGAAAGTATGAGCGCATATATATATATATATATATATATATATATATATATATATATATATTCCATTTTTAAACGAGTTATTTCGCTACCTTGGTTTCTACCATGAGTAGTGTCTTCAGGCGTTTTTTAATAACTAATTTTACCTTTTACTATTTTTTCTTTTTAAGAACGCTCTTGTAACGGTGTTTTATTTAAACGCTCACGTGGCAGGGAATTTATGAACGCGCATTGTTTAAAATAAAACGAATTATAACGTTTTCATCCATAGTTGTATGAACCTAAGAACGGGAAGTTATATTATGAATACACAGGAAATAAAACAATTATTTTGGGAAAATTAAATTTTACATTGATTATTAGGATTATTAGGAAATTAAATTTGAATTTATGACACCACTAATATCAAACAATGCATCTAGAAAAAATAGAGATTAAAAAAAGAAATAAAAAAAATATTTTTCATAAAATATGGCATTAAGAAATTTTACCCGTCAATACCTGAAAACTGATTACTTGAATCTTTGAATTTTGCTTTAAATATATCGTCTGACCATATAAACATAATTTGGCATTGCCGTAAATCAGTACTATTCCAAAATGGCGAAGTGGGAATTAAAAAATCAAAAAATGGTTGACTTTAATGTACAAAGGATTCCTTAGTTTGAGCCGGGGTTACCGTAATAATAGGCCAGTATATTTCAGACTAGCAGTATAGCCCGGCGTTACTCGGGTGTAATCAAAGCTTTAAAACTAATCCATGGTCCTGGAGCTCAGACTCTTTCGACGTTGGCACGAAAAACTAAAAAGCAATAGTTGTTTCCAGTTAAAGCGAAACCGTAGACTGAAAAAAAATGATTAGATGTAAGTCAAATTTTGATTTCCTGGTATCGATATCAAATAAGTTTTTTTCGTCATAAACTGAATTTTGAAGGCTAAATAAGTCCTCTGGTTAAATGATATTATGGCTGAGACTAAGAACTACAATTATACCTACTTAGGGTCAAACCTAAAGCAAAAACTAAAATAAAAAGGCTGAAAAAATACAGACATACAGGCAGATAAACAGAAACACGCACAAACATCTTGCCTTTTATATATATATTATCGATTTTCTCCACTATTGTAATTACCGTAGCATTGAAACTTCTGATTAACGTTTCTTATGTCTTTATCTATGAATGTATCAAATTTTATTAAAATCGGATCACTCTTTCTATAACCCGATTTTTTCGATTATCGATTTTCGATATTTATCGGGGGTAGCTCGACACAAAACCTAGCTACGAACACTCGCAGACGCTTATCGTACAACTGTGTAAATTTTCAAGAAATTCGGTTCAGCTGTTTCGGAGTCTATAGGTAATGGACACAGACACACACACAGACACACACACACAGACAAAGTTCCATTTATATATAAGTTTAGATAAGATCAACCAAACAGCCCACAATCGCAGATTTTCTAGAGAAGACGAACTGAATATAACTCCAAATAAAAGAAAAGTAAATGACAGAATCAGAAAAACCTTTTTTAAACTCTTTAATAACCTCGACTTTGAAATAAGTTTAATATGATGAAGAAGGTTGTCGAATATTTCGATGTAGAATTTAATCTAGAAACTGGCAGTATCTCTTCATATACAAGACCCAACACAAAATTGGGGGAAGACAACACTGGATCTGACAATCCTAATGATATAACCAAATACATCCTTAAAAGAATAGAATACAGGTTGCCTAGAAATTTCTCTTGTAAAATAATTTTCGATAAAGAAATATTACGAAAAGGCTTTAAAATAAAACGGGCATAAAAATAAACAGGAATATAAACCTAAACTAAATAAACAAACTAAACTAAATAAGCAAATGAAGATTAATACTAGGAAACTAAATATTATTTGGTTCAACCCACTTTTTAAATTGGAGGTAAAATTTTAAAAAAAAAGGGAAAATGATTTTTGAATTGCTTAATAAACACTTCCTTAAAATTCTGAATTACACAAGATATTTAATAGAAATACAGTTAAACTAAGCTACCACTGTACTTGTGATTTAAAAAATTACATAAGACAAAACGTCAGGATCTTGAAAGATAACGTGCATCAAGAAATCGCTAAATAAAATGTGTAACTGCAAAGGTAAAAATAAATGTGTACCTTGATAAAGTTTGTAAAAGCGAAGGAGCTATTTACAAATCAGAAGTTCAAAATAGAAATAAGCAGAGAAAATCATATATGGTGCGGACTGAAGGGAATTTAAAAAAAAAAACGATGCTATAACCACAAATCATCATTCAAGCTAGGAAGCCTTACAAATTGTAACAAACTAGACTACTGTGTAGAAATTAAAAGAAAAAATTACAAAAGTCCTAATATGAGCTGGAGTAAAAAAAAGTCCAGATTTTGCAGCAGTAATGATGTTTGCGGATTGTGCCAAAAAGAAAAGTTGACTACAGTAACATTTCCAGAAAGAAAAAGGTTACTAAATGAAAGGTTTGAAATAATGTCTGGATGTATGCACACCAGAAAATACATTTTGAGTTCGTACAACCTGTCTGAAAATATTTACAATATGACTTTATTTTAAACAACTGGCAAGTTCCTGAGGTTAACTTTTTCTTAAATAAGTCTTTCTTGTAATTGGTCCTAGATTTAGGAATTGCTACTGGTCGTCTGTTAATTTATGACTGGATCAGTTTAAATATTTATCACTGTTACTGGAAATCAGAATACTTTTCTTTCTGGTAATAGAGCTGTCAACACCTTATAAAGCATCCATATCTGCGTAGAAAAACGCTTTTCTATAATATTTTAAAAATAGAAATAGCTTCTCATTAATGTATTTCTAAAATAAAAACGATATTTTAACCTAAAAGTAAATAATATTTGTTTAAAATCAGATTAATTAAACTTCAAATAAGCTAATGTTTCAGAAAAGTATATTTTATTTTTTAAAGATTTTAAACAAAGAAAATTACGAAGTGCTATTTTTAGCCTTGAAAAAGCTAATTCCGATTAATTTAAATTTGTTTTTAAATATAACTAATATTTTGAAAATTCTGGAATATTAAAGTTAATTTTTAGCTTGAAATTAAAACTAAAATAACATCTTCAGGAGAGATTTTACTTTTTAAAAAATCTTTTCTAAAGATAGATAGATAGATAGATAGATAGATAGATAGATAGATAGATAACCCTCTCGACTGAAAACAGCCGTACCGTGTACAATCAGACGACTACCCTCATTATTTCTATATTCCATTAGAAAGAAATAAGTTCCACGCAGATTGCTTCTTCTCAAGAAATGTTGCTCTGTGCATCGGAGCATCAGGTAAAGACTTATTTGACCATTGAAACCTTAATCGCTTCAAGTCAATCGTTTACCATTATCTTTCACGCATAATCTATGCCTCTTAACTTTCCCGCTCACACAAAAAACGCCATCAGCAACCCCTCAAGTTTGAATAGCCATTGCGCCTTGTACAGTAAATAAAAAAGAAAAATCATATAGATATGAGCAGAATTAGATAGATAGATAGATAGATAGATACATACATACATACATACATGTAAACATGTTACGGAAATTAACGAATTTTAACGAAACCGACAATTTGTAATGAATTATTTTGAACATTATTTTTACCGATACTCGTATTTAAGTAGATATTCTGTTTTTAATTAAACAGTATTTTATATTTATATCTACCGGCCTGGCTATTTTACGATAAATTTTATTACGAAAATGTGTGCTATCCAGCAGGATTCGAACCTGCGACACCTATTTACATAGGGGAAGCTACCATTTGATCTGGTACTGTCTTAACCACTCGACCATGAATAGCCTCTTGATCTGTGGTTAAGACAGTACCAGATCAAATGGTAGCTTCCCCTATGTAAATGGAGGTCGCAGGTTCGAATCCTGCTGGATAGCACACATTTTCGTAATAAAATGTATCGTAAAATAGCCAGGCCGGTAGATATAAATATAAAATACTGTTTAATTAAAAACAGAATATCTACTTAAATATGAGTATCGATAAAAATAATGTTCAAAATAATTCATCACATACATACATACATACATAGATATAGGTACTGAACATTTTCGTACGTGCTAAAAACGTACTAAAATCTTAGCATAAACCCCAAATATTACGTTTTTTTTATGTTGAAAGGTATCTTGCTTTGTTCGGGAACTTTTGAACAATCATTTCCATAGAAAGTTGTTTATTTTATTACGTAAACGCATATAGTAAAATTTTTGTGTCAAAACAACCCCAAATTTAATAAATGTTTGTCTATTCATTTAACCGGTATAAATAATTATAAATTTAAAACTGCAATTATAGATGTTATTAACTTTATTTTGCATTATTAATTCTATTTTTAATTCTCCCCATTATGGCAAAAATATATCACATTGACTGCAAGAAAATACTTTGGATTCTTTAAAAGCGGAAAACAAAAAGATGCTTAAAGCTAAATAAAAATCTGGGATTTTGAATGTATTTAAAAACTGATTCTTACATTTTGCTCAAAGAAGTTTTCCTCACATGAAGTGCCTCTGTATGACGTCAAAATCCGGAAAAAATGCCACAAGGCTGAATTTTTTTTTAAATTGAATATTTTGATAGACGGAAATTGAAAAAAAAGATTGCAAAGAGAAAAATGGACATATTTGTTGATTAATATTTATACAGATTGCTATATATGAAAACAAGAATCAAGATATTGAGAAAGTGGAGAGAGAGAGAGAGAGAGAGAGAGAGAGAGAGAGAGAGAGAGAGATGTTGGCACATATGAAGAGATATAACAAGAGAAAGAGATATACAGATATGTACAGAAATGTACTGATAAAGAGAGATAGGCATAGAAATATATATAAAGAAGAAAGGAGACACGTAAGCATAAATATATATAAAGAAAGGAGACACTAAAGCATAGATAGATAGATAGATAAATAGAAACCGACAGACATAGATAGATATAAACAAACAAATGGATTGATATAAACAGACAGACTTAGATAGATAGATAGATAGATAGATAGATAGATAGATAGATAGATAGATAGATAGAAATTAATTTGTTACATAAATTTATTCATTTTATAATTTATTCTTATTTACCGTCTGTGCCTGCTCGCAAGCGGTGTAGATGTCATATCAGTATCTACACGTTTGAACGGAGTAAACAGACCTCATGGTAAATATTGAACATTAAAATACAATAAGTTTAATCGTAGAAATAGACAAGTACACCATGATGATCACAAGATATGTCAAGATTCCAAACGTTGCTCCTAATATCGAGTGTCGTTCAAAAAAGTAAAATATTCATATTTCCCTAATTACAACAAATTTCGTATTAAGTTAACACATTAGTTCATTAATTCGTTCGTTTTTTATCATTTATTTTAATACTTATTACTTATTAATAATTCCCTGGAATCATTCAACGATGTATTTCCTTTCATTGTTAAAGACATCCTGTAAACGATCAACTAACTGTTCAATGCCTCGGTGACAGAAATTGCTAGGTTTCGGCTTAAAAATCTATCAAGCTACGTTTTCAGCTCCACATCGTTGTTGAAAGAAACACCCCTCAAATTGTTAAAAAAAATGTGGTAGTCTGAAGCGATATAAGGATGAGTATTGACATGTTGAATAATTACACTGTATCACTGGCCTGGTCTTTTAAATTCTCTCTTTCAGCCTGTACTTTTATTCAGAATACAGCTTAACATTGATCGTATGGTTGTTTTTTAACCATTTCATCTCCGTACACAGCACATATGTCTCAAACAAATTTGTCATCTTTGGTATCTAGATTAAAAGCAATGAGAAATTGTTGAACATGTTCATTCTTGACTACTTGGCATATTTTCTCAGTGGAGTGTCTCATCTGAAATAAAAGCAGACAGACTCATAATCGTTAGAAATTCATAAAGTATTACTCTTGTTACGGATATAAATAGCCACACCAACACCTATACACATATATTGAGATTGGTTTCCGCGTGGTAACAAGAAGATGATCACGTGGGAGCCTAGAGTCAGTTTTCGGATGGCAGGTCAAGGTTGGTTGACCCAAACACCTTTATTAACAAATGTCTAGACAGGAAATAGACAGAAGCTAGACATCGTGAAACAGCAAGAGCTAGAATTCGTGCCAAAAACAAATCAGGTGGAAAGCAAAGTTTAGAAGTCAGTTGCAGTTCGGTTATTCGATATAACCGAATACAATTCGGTTATATCGATCATGTGTTTATGAATTATATGGTTCTCCCCATCTTTATTTTGTGTTAATCTCTTGCATTCATATTCGCCTGCATTCATTGATATTTGTTGATGTGTGTTGCAAATTGCTATTTCGTTGGGTATCCGAATATAAGTTTTGAGGTTCAGGTCACTGGACATTCTTATTCATACTTGAATGAACAAGTCACGATTGCCGGGCGCAGATAAATGATGAATGAAAAGGAAAACGCAATTGAGATAACAGCGTAATTTGACCAATTCATCTTAAGCAACTCCGAATAAGAAAGAACGATCTTATAAATTGTTATTCGTTAAAACAAGAAGAAAACGAGGCCGACTTGTTTTTATCAAGGAAAGAAAGATAGCGACGAAGATAAGAGAAGAAACTGCTATGTTATTTATACGCTGATTCCTGTTTGTTCAAAGAAGAGAAAGAAAACGAAGCCAAGTTGTTTATTAGGAAAAGAAAAGAGAGATAGCGACGCAGAGAAGTTAACATATAAAGGAAGAGACTTTGAAGATAAAAAAGGCAGAATTGTTCGAGTGCAGAAAATACGACGCTGTTTTGAATAAAAGAATAAAAAAGAATGCGAATATTTCAGAATATTTGCATGCTGAAGTACAGCAGTCAACTGAAAGAAAATGGAGACAGTCGTAACTACGTACATTTCAAGTGGACTGCGTTTGAGTCCGAAGTTGTATAAAGAAAGAGGAGGAAGAGAAAAAAGAAAAGAAAAGACAGTAAAAATAAGAGAGAAGGAACTGATATAAAGATCAGTTATTATATTCTTAGACCCATGTTAGAACACGCATACACTTCCACGAATATTATGTTACCACATACACCATATCATGTTCTCCCCATCTTTATTTTGTGTTAATCTCTTGCATTCATATTCGCCTGCATTCATTGATATTTGTTGATATGTGTTGTAAATTGTTATTTCGTTGGGTATCCGAATATAAGTTTTGAGGTTCAGGTCACTGGACATTCTTATTCATACGTAAATACTTTTTTTATTTTAATATTCTATTTCTTATTAAAATCTTTTATCAAAAATCGTCTCGCCTTGTCGTTCAA
Source organism: Ascarosepion bandense (assembly GCA_037127315.1). NCBI lineage: Eukaryota > Metazoa > Mollusca > Cephalopoda > Sepiida > Sepiidae > Ascarosepion > Ascarosepion bandense. The sequence goes on along the minus strand of JBBBDQ010000748.1, from coordinate 799,913 downwards.
TAACAACACATGCGCTCAGCGCATGTGTTGTTATTGAAGCAGACCGGGGAAGATTGCAATTCGGTTATATCGATCGAACAGCAAACTTATTATTTTTGTTTATCATTGTTCATTTGTCATGATCTAGGACCGATAACCCGTATCTGTCCATAGATGTGGAAATGTAAAAATTTCCCGAAACAAGAATGGGCCTACCAAAAGTGATACAAACGACCAAGGCTCCAATTTTACATCGAGGTTGTTCAAAGAAGTCACAAAGCAGTTGGGAGTAACCCATATCAAGTCAAGCGCATATCAACCAAAATTTCAGGGAGCGCTAGAAGGATTCCATGCAACGTTAAAAATTATGTTGAGAATCTATTGTATGGAGAACCAGGAAAATTGGGATAAGGAATACCCTTTGTGCTGTTCGCAGTGCGTGATGCGATTCAAGAATCTACAAGATTCAGTCTGTTTGAAATAATTTTTGGGCACCGAGCGAGAGGACCGCTCAAGCTGTTACAAGAACAATTGATATTAGATCAACCCAGGAATGATGATACGTATGCGTATGTAACGAACATGAGACGGAAACTGAAAGCGGTATAGGAACTGGTGAAGAAACACTTGCAAAGTAAGAAAACGAATATGAAAGAACAATATAATTTAAAGACTGTTAATAGGCAATTCCAAAATGGTGGGGAAGTACTTTTAACGCTGCCTTTGAACGGCCAACCATTCAAGGCGAAGTGTCAAGGACCGTTCAAAATATTGAAAAAGCAGGCCGTTGTAAACTATTTGATACACATGCCCAGTAGATAAAAGGTAAAACGACATGCCATATTAACATGTTAAAAAGATTTTATAGGAGAGAGGGAAGGCAAAAAGCAATACTAGTGAAGAACAAGAAAGATGGAAAGTGAAAAGCCATGAAGAAGTTAGTCACTGGATGGAAAGGGACCAGCCTCTGAAGTTAGAGAATTCCAAAATATTAACTAAGTTAGAAGAAAAATTGGCTCATTTTACAGGTGAGGTAAAAAGTAAACTGACAACCCTGATAAACAAATATCGGGACATATTTTCGGATACACCCTAGCAAACTAATCCTGCAGTTCATGACATAATATTAACTTCGGAGCAGCCGATGAAGCAGCTTCCTCATCGATTAAATCCTAGAAAGTTAGAAGTCATGAGGGAGGAGATTAAGTATATGTTAAAACATGGAATTATCAAATTGAGCCAAAGTGGGCATCACCTTGTGTACACGTACTTTTATATTGTGTTAATCTTTTGCATTCATATTCGCCTGTATTGGAGTAGATAGACTAAACTATCCCCCGGTTCACACTCCACCCACGTCTATTGAACGGGTGAAGAGGCTCATCCCTTGTTCCTTGTTTATGATGTGGTTTCCGGCTTTCTCTTTTCCAATCTTTTCACTCCTACGTAGCCCCCTGCGCTTCAGTGGCGTTACCGCCTTGCTCGGGGTGATATGATTAAAAAAATGCATTCTTATTTGTTGTGTTGTAAATTGTTATTTCGTTGGGTATCCAAATATAAGTTTTGAGGTTCAGGTCATTGGACATTCTTATTCATATTTAAATTTTTTTATTTTAATTTTAATATTTCATTACTTATTAAAATTTTATATCAAAATTTTTTCGTCTTTTCTTTCATCCTTGAATTTTTGGCAGTGCCCGTGTTGATATTGAAGCAGACCTGCGAAGATTGCCATTCCATTATATCACTCGAACAGCAATTTTATTTTATTATTTTTGTTTATCATTTTTCATTTGTCATGATCTCGGACAGATAACCCGCATCTGTCCATAGATGTGGAAATGTAAAAAAACCGCCGTGCAAGCATCTTGATGGATATCGTCGAGGCAGGTATATGATACTCTTAAAAAAAAATTTAAGAAAAACAAGTTTTTAACCGGTTAACTGCTATCGATATTTCCAATAGCGATAGAGGCTTCCACGCTACCCTTTTGTTTGAAGTTTTGTGGAACGTCTAATTTTTTTATTTATCATTATTTTCTCTTCATATAAAATGTGCTATCTATTCAAGCTTCGCTACTTTTGTGGAAATTGATGTGGTTTCTGTTTATTACTCTTAGGTTTCTGATTACATAGCGCCAGTCAAATTGAATTGTAAAGGCATGCCGCCAGCTAAGACCGACAGTGATTCCTCGTTCGGCGTCTAGGTACCATAGTGGAAAATTTATCAGAATTATAACCATGAACGTATTTATAGAGAAGCAACTGAATGATTCAAATAAAATAATGAGAACTACAAAAAATGTAAAATTAGAACAAGGAAAAGGTAAAAAGAATTAATATGAACATGTGAGAAAAAACAGTTATGAAAAGAAATTAAAAAAATAAAGAAAGGAAAAATAAATAAATAAATAACATAGAAGTAAAAAGAAAGCAGAGTGAACTGACGGAGCGTAGATACAGAACGCGAGATAAAATCACGACCATTTTCACAAAAAAGAGACATACAGACGCAGAGAGAAGAGAACCATATACACAGGGATATAAACAGAAAGAGATTTCAGTTATTCGTTTTCTAAGGCTTATAAAATCTTTCTAGGTTATTTAAAGTCAGGAAATATTTTCAATTTGTAAGATTTTGGGGTAACAGTTCATTAGTACAAGTTTTACTAATTAATCTATTGCTAGAGGGGGAAGAGGTGGATATATAATTTAATGGAATTTGTTAAACAAGAAAATCGAATGTAGATATATAGTGAGAAATCAATTATATGTTATAATCGCTATGCAAAATTACCCCTCACTTATTGGCCATGGTTGCATCTATAAAGTTTTAATCCAGAATATATATATATATATATATATATATATATATATATATAAAGAAATAAAGCAAGAAGCTAGTAAATAGCTAGCCAGAAGAAAGTGGATGTCTAGCCACACTGATCAGCTGTAATACAAAACTGGTTTGTATGTGGATGACTAATATATATATATATATATATATATATATATATATATATATATATATATAATTATATATATGAGTATCTTTTCAAATCTAAGTGTCAGCAGTCTAACTGACTTGCATAATGTACCTTTAATTTTAAGTTGACATCTACTCTTCCGCGTGATCTTTGATTATATGCTGCGTATATATATGCTTATGTATAAATGCGTGTGTGTATTCGCCGAACTGATATAATGATGTATTTTTCTTAAATTTTCTCTTTTAAGGAAATGATCTTTATTTTTATTCCGTTTTTGTTTTTAGGGGGTCTTTGTTTGTGAATTTCATTCGTGTAAAATCTTCTGTACAATAAAGACGGAAGCTGATGATGGTTCGCCTCAAATTGACCAAACCCCCGATTTACCATGAAATATCGTGTCTGCCTAAATCTTTTCTTTTATATATATATATATATATATATATATATATATATATATATATATATTCCGAATTCTACATACGTTGTATAGCTATTTCAGCGAGAAAAATTTCGATTCTTCAGCAACGATCAAAAACAAAAGGCCTCCACCTGGATCATGTTAATATTAATAAAATTAATATTAATAGGATCTGGTTTGTGGTTTTTTCCTATATGCTTTTTGTTTTTTAAGATTTAATATATATATATATATATATTACAAAAATGCGAAGTAATCTGGCGAGGCGGACAAACATAACCTCGCTGCTGATCTTGAGAAACGCCACACTTCGGAGAGAAAATTAAAAACAAAAACAGTCTTCAGTATAAAACAGACCTGAGAATGTAGACCGAACTGATTACTTACAGTTCATATAATTATCAAGTTATTCAAGTACATTTATGCAATATCGTATCGCTTTGAAAGCAAAGTATAATAAACGAAAAATATACCAACGAAGATATGTAAACAAAGCAAACCGTAGTAGTAGAAATAACGTTAGCTGTGACTGCTGCTGTCAATATACAAACATTAACACGCATACAAACAACAACGTAAATACGTGATTCTCACATAGAGTACTCAGTTATGTCTTTTCAATTATACTAACTGAATGAATTTTTTTTTTGGGGGGGGGGGTTTATACAGAGGAAAGAAAACAAAAATTACATTTATGCACTATAATAAAGTTATTTAAAGTTGTACAGCTGTGTATCCAACCATGGATAAAAACTTATAATTTCTTCTAATTTTAAAAGTTGCGCATTCAAAAATTTCCTGTTAAATCAGCGTTCAAAACTTCCCGTTACGTGAGTGTTCATAATAAAACGGTAAAATCAGTTATTGCAAATTGCCTGAAGACACCACATGGTAGAAACGTAGGTCGCGTTTACAAATGAAGAATATATATATAGGCGGTAAAAATCCATGATAGTATTGGTAAATAATCCGGGATAAGGTTGGTAAATAATCCAGGAGGATCCTAGTAATATCATTAGAATATTAAAACTGATCCAATAGACAGCTCAATGTAAATTAATTAAATTTACAAAGCAGGTATTTATTTATTCATAAAATAGCCATTTTCAAAAAGTCATTTTAAGACATGCATTTTCAGCCTTGTTTAAACGCATGTCTTAAAATGACAAGTTGAAAATGGCTATTTCCCCTTCAGATTTTATCTGAATTTACATATATATATATATATAGTAATCCGCAGACAGATATGTTTCGCTGTATCACTGCTCATCAGTACGGTTAGACATCCGATTGCTTTTAGCCAGGATTGAAACCCGACCGAATTGACATCAGTCGGCAATTCTACCTCTGAGCTATGTGCGCTTGGTAGAAGAAAGCATACAATGTAAAGATATGCCAGTAGCTGAGAGTGTTCTAATTCACTACAGAATGAACGATGCATAGATGTTTAAAAATATATTGTTAAATATAGCAGACAATGAATGTCTATTATGTTTGATCATGAGCCGTTCTAAACATTGTATTTTCACTTTAATTTCAGGTGAAAATAAAGACCAAAATTTTCAACATTTCAATATTTTTTATTATGCTGGTTCTAAGCTTTCGGCTCTCTCTCTCTCTCTCTCTCTCTCTCTCTCTCTCACACACACACACACACACACATACAGCAAAACAGATCTGTCTGCGGATGAATATGTAGTAATTGATTTGTTTATTTCTTCAAATACTTTTTTGTAAATACACACATTTCAAATATAGGCCCAATGCGCAGTCCCATAGATATAATATATACTGTTCAAAATTCAGATCGGGTGTCCATTACAAACGCTGGTATCCACTACAAGGTGAATAACATCTAACTTGCTTTAAGTGGTAAAGTGTCGCTAGACATTTTAAATTGACTCGGATGAATCTAGACGCATAAAGAAGTTTTCGCTATGTGCTGCGGTAACCTGTATCAGCCATATGCAGTAATGATGGTTTTTTATGCACTGAAGAATGACAGGTTAGAGACTACAGTTATTTTTCGTTGATGTTTGTTGGTTGTTTAATCGTTTTTTATTTATTTTTTTTTTTTTACTTTTTTGGCTATTAGTGTTATGGAGTAAGTATAATGACATTATTTGTAAGTTGTGGTCTAATATAATATATTTATTTTTCTGCTTGTTAATGTGCGGTCTAATAAAGGTTTGTTTGGATAAATTGCAAGTAAGTCTGCATGATAGAGTGATTGTTTTGCAACCTATATAAACATATATTGTTTTTTTTTTATTTAGAGTTTCAAACTTCAAGGACCGATCAGTCCATAAATTTAATTGTTTATAAACTCATAAACAAAATTAGTCTGATTTAGGGGATTGTTGGTGGAGAAATATAATAGGTGACAAATCTTATGCATGTATTTTTAGACAGGGAATTAAAAAGATATGTGCGTTGTGGTACAGTGGATATCGGCTCGGAACGAGAAACCGGGGAGCCGAGTTCGAATTCCAGTTGAATCCATTGTATTCACTTACGCGCAAATACTCTTGGGAAAGGTATTAATCCGTCTGTTCTTTCCAGTTATGGGTTAAATAGCAGTACAGATTGGGTTCTATAGCCTTGGTCGACAATCAGTCTACCGCAGAAAGAAATGGCAACCTACGGCGGGATAATCCTCTGCCCAGTCAGTCATGTTTCTTTCGAGACATGATCGCCCAAGCGTGTATCAGGTATCGCACTTAACTGACTGACTAAATATATAATAGTTGGAAACATGATTAAGTCTTCTACTGTGCATAAAGTGGGGGAGGGATCAGTTCTATAAAGTTATGAGGTAATAAACTGATCCCCCACTAATTATTACGTAATAATATAATACATCTCTTCCCCATTTAGCTATAAGTCAAATAACAGGACAGATTGGATTCTAAACCTTGGCTGGCAACCAGTCTACAGCAGAAAGCAATGGCAACCTACTGTGGGATAATCTTCTGCCCAGTCAGTCATGTCTCTTTCGAGACATGATCGCCCAAGCGTGTATCACGTATGACACTTAACTGACTGAATTAAAAAGATAATAATAGAGATATTAAGTTTGTGCATTATCGTATTTCCCTTACGCTCAGAAGCGTTTCTCCAGAAAAATGTACTCAAAAATAATCGTGCGTCTTAGAAATGATAGGATAAGTTGAGGAGTAGAGTTTACCAAATCTCACGAACACCAGTCACAATCAATCAGTCAGTTGAGTACCATACGTGATACACACTTGGGCGATCATGTCTCGAAAGAGACATGACTGACTGGGCAGAAGATTATCCCGCCGTAGGTTGCCATTACTTTTTGCGGTAGACTGGTTGCCAACCAAGGCTATAGAACCAATATAGACTGATTAATACCTTTCCCAAGGGTATTTGCGCGTAAGTGAATGCAATGAATTCAGCTGGAATACGAACTCGGCTATCCGATTTCTCGTTCCGTGCCGATATCCACTGCACCACAACGCGCATATAAGCAAGCAAGCAAGCAAAAAAAAAAAAAAAAAAAAAACTGTACATATAACATGGAATGTACCTTCCCTCTGTCTTTTGTACAAATATTTTCACGGTCTCTGACTATTTTTTTTTATCATATCGGTAAGAATTTGAATTGCCAAGACCTTGCAGATTACACTGCAAATCATTATTGGGATTTTTTCAACAACCCTGAGATAAATAGTAAAACACTCGACTAGATGGTAAAACAGTATTCAATGCACGGACAAATGGTATATTTAAAAATCTGCAAGATAGATTCTCATGAGAAAAACTTCGCACACCGAAATCACTTCTTCCGGCTTTATAGGAACCACGTATCGGACCATAACAGGCGCCATATTTGCCTCAGCTCGTAATGAGTGCAAGAAGGTACTTAATAAAGCTAAGCTGTTTTTTGCAGCCAGAATGAAGCAGCGCATATCATCCCGTAACTTCGGCTCCAAAAACTACTGGTAGCTCTGTAAAGGTGTACTAAATATCAGTAAACTTTCAACCCCCCACTAATCAATGAGTCTTCATCTCTCCAGCAGACAAGGCTGAGTGCTTTGTTCTCAGATTCTCCACCAACTCGTCAATGGATTCGTCTGGAGTACCTGTACTCGACTTTCCACCAGGAACTGAGGCCCAACTGAATGACGTCCACATTACCCATTCGCTGGTCTCTAACATGATTTCAAAGTTTGACATAGAGCGAGCGGAGATGACGGAATCCCAAATATAGTCCTGAAGCAATGTGCATGATCACAGGGGCCTAATTTTCCTTGCAGTAGATGCAACTATTGATTCGATATAGTCGTTTCACTTCAAGTCGGTTTGAAAAATGAGGCCAACTGGGCGCTGTGTGTTTTTCCCAAGGAGACTAGCATCAGCCACGCTGATGGTGGGCAGGAATGTTGGTGGGTGGTGGTTTAAGAAGAGCAATTTTGTTTTGGAGTCATTAAAATGTATAAGTCATTACCTGACAAAGTTTCTGGGGTGGTTTCTTTGGGTGAATTGTCTTTGGTTATTATAATTTGTACGCCCCTTTTCTATTTGTCTATATTTTTTAGACGTGGTAGTATTCACAATATCTACATTATTCAGACTATTGTCCTCATCTTTGTTGCAATTTGTAAGATATTTCAGCCGTTGTACACTCCGGCCTTCTTCAGGTGCTAAGGGCACATGGCCCAGTGGATATAGACGTTGGTTAGTTCTTGTGACTTGACTCTTAGAGTTGTGAGTTCAATACCAGGCTACAGCAGTAGTGAACAAGTATCTTGCAGGGTTAGAGGGAGATAACTCATGACTCCCAGTCGTGGCATTAATACTACGCAAGAAATGAAAATGATATACTCCAGTGATTGTAATAAAGTGTTCGGTTCTGAAGAAGGCCGGAGCGTACAACTGCCGAAACGTCGTATAAATGACAACAAAGGTGAGGACAATAGTCCGAATAATGTACATACTGCCCCTTTTCTATTTTGCCAAAAAAACACTTTTTTATATTCACTTTGTTTTCTTTAAGAAACCCGTCACATTTACCCGGAACAACCATCCTGTAAATGAGAATATGCTGGAGGGGAACCATTTCACTAACAGAATATAATATAATAATAATAATAATAATCAATATAAATATATATATATATATTGTTTATATAATATATAAATATATTATAATATAATATTATATATAATATTATATATAATATTATATTATAATATTATATTATATTATATTAATATTGTATTATATGATATATTGATTATAATATTTTATATATTGATTATAATATTGAATATAAATAATAATACTAACAGAATACGAAGGAAATGAAAGTGATTTTTTATAATGTGCGTAGTTGTGAAGTTTAGAACTGGTGGGACTAAAGAATAGTTATGACATTGTCCCAGACTATTGCAAATCTAATTAATAATAACTACAGAAATCTTATATTTTTTGCTACAGAAACAAAGATTACAGACAGAGTCGGCGACATTGAATTGCTTGTACTGTAAACTATTAAATCCTTCAAGGGTTATTTTTAGAAGATAACCGTATTTGAGTATAAAGTCACCTAAACTATCAACTAGAAAATGAAAATTTGATTAACGATCCTAAAAAAGACGTACTGTAAAAACTTTAAAACAGCTCAAATATTGCCCCTGTATAATAAAAAAATAATGGTGCCGATGAAACATACAAAAAAAAAAGCAGCATTACATTCCTTACAAAGAAAATATATGACCTCACTTTCTTGTATATTGCACAAACCGACCGGTATATGAATATCAATATTCGGTTAGCCAAATGCAGACGACAATTCTACTCCTGCAGCTTCTTCTCTCGCACTTCCCGCTTGTGGAACTCGCTCCCATATTCTTGCTTTCCGAAGCTACAACCTCCAGAAATTTAAATGCAAAGTCAATACTCATCTACTAACCACTGAACTCTAGCTCTCTCCCCACCCCCGTATAACCTTCCCCTTCTCTCCACCTATGTATCTGTCATCGCACCTGCATTCTCAGCTTTCTATTGCTCATTTCTAACTAGTTTGTACTCCTCACTCTTTTCTAATTAATCTTTTTACATTTATGTAGCCCCCTGCACATCAGTCCCCTTGCTCGGGGTGAAATGATTAAAAACAAAAAAGACAAATATCAGGGCATAATTCTCTCTATTGCAATAAAGACCGTTATATATATATAGTCATCCGCACACAGATCTGTTTCGCTGTATCACAGCTCATCACTACGGTTAGACTCCGATTGCTTCTAACCCAGGATTGAAACCCGACCGAAGTGGCGTCAGTCGGCGATTCTACCTCTGGGCCATGGGCGCACGGTAGAAAAAGGTAGGCTTTTTAGCATGTATATTATCACTATACACGCCCAATAGCCAGAGTGCTCTAATTCATTAGTGAATGAACGATGCGTACATGCCAGGGTAGCTACTGTTTTTTCAGTTTACCATTCTTCCAGAGTGCTCAATCAGGGTGTGAGAGCGTAAATAGTCATCCGCAAACAGATCTGTTTCGCTGTATCACAGCTCATCACTACGGTTAGACTCCGATTGCTTCTAACCCAGGATTGAAACCCGACCGACGTGGCGTCAGTCGGCGATTCTACCTCTGGGCCATGGGATCACTCTTGTCACGCTCAAGGACAATTGCGAGGCAGCGTCGGCTCAGTTCTTTCTTTTTACTACCAGTTTTTAAACTTTACTACCAGTTATGAAAGCTCTTGCCGCGTGTTTGCTCGTTTTATGGCTGGGGTACACTCGTAATAAAATATTATACGTCGACTCAAAACACTAGAAGCTATTATTATGAAAGTTAGACAGCCACATTCAATAAAGTATAATTCGATACAGGAAAATGTTATCTTGAAGGTACAGCACATATTCAATGTGCGTATATATTATATTAATATAATATAAAATATTTTAAAGAGATATAAATAATAAACTAAGTTTTTTTGCAGCCTCGTTCCCTATGGCAGTTACATATTATATCATGTGATATTACCGTAAACTATTTCAAATATCCAGTTTTCTAAAGACGAGTTTTCTGTAGACGAGGAATAATATAAACATATTGCGTTTGCACAATATATTACATTGAATTATATAGACATATTGTGCTTATACAATATGTCCCAATAGATGATATAGACATTTTGCGTATACACAGTATGTCTCATTGAATAATATAGATATATTGTCTTTTCATAATATCTCTTTATTATGTAATAAAACAAACATATTTGAATGAAAATATGTTGCCTATATATATATATATATATATATATATACATATATATGTGTGTGTGTGTGTGTGCGTGCGAGCGTGTGTGTTAAATTCAGACAAAACTAGTCAGTTAAATTATATATAGGGCGTGTATTAAATGCAAATCATTGATTCGCTGATACTATCAGTTGTTTTCTAACGCATAGTGCAGTGATTAGTCGAATGGAGGGAGTTTGTTGGTCTGTCTCGATAACTGGAGATTGGACGGGGTTTGGGGTGAAAAGATCAAATGTACACAAAAAGAAAGCAAAGGATAAATATCAAATGGCCATTGTCCAAAGGTAATCGGGCAGCTGCAAGCCGGGGGTGGTGTGTTTGGAGTTTATCGAATTTGGCCATCGTCCACCGTGGCATAGGAAGGCATGTTAGGCTATTCAGTCGATGGCGATAGAGAACGTTTGCAGCTAATAAAATAAGATTTCAGTGAGAGAAATGGAATAAAAATATGAGAACACACATTAATAATAATAATAATAATAATAATAATAATAATAATAAAAATAATAGGAGAGTTTTGTAGCCCATCCCTTTAAAAATACTAAAAATCGTTCTCGCAAGAACAGATGACACATTACGAAAGCTTTATTCCTGTAAAATGTGTGATCTTTTCTTGTTTTATTTTTGGTTAATAAAAATGATCAGTGGAAAACGTCATGAAAGCATTTCTGGACTTATGTCTCTTGTTAGGACCCGGAAGGAAGTGTATATCTAAACTTATTTATAAATGAAACTTTGTCTATGTGTGTGTGTTTCTGTTTGTGTGTGTGTGTGTCCGTTAACTATAGATTCCGAAACGGCTGAACCGATTTTCTTGAAAGTTTACACAGTTGTACTATGAGCGTCTGCGAGTGTCCTTAGCTAGGTTTTGTATCGAGGTACCTCCGATTAATATCGAAAATTGATAATTTAAAAAATCAGGTTATAGAAGGAGTGGTCAAATTTGATACACTCATAGACAAAGACATAAGAAACGATATTCAGAAGTTTTAAGGTTGCAATTCTTGCAATAGTGCAGAAAATCGATAATATATATATATATATATATATATATATATATATATATATATATATAAAAGGCAAGATGTTTGCCTGTGTGTCTGTTTATCTGTCTGTATGTCCTTTATACAAATCCACAATTTTTATCCGATTCTCACCAAAATTCACACAAATATTTTTTAGGCTGAGTCTGAGCTCCAGGACCATGGATTAGTTTTAAAGTTTTCATTACACCCGAGCAACGCCGGGCTATACTGCTAGTACAGCATAAATTAAAGTAAAGAATAATAAGAAGAGGAAGAAAAATATTATTAATAATAATAATAACCGGAAACTGAAATATAAAGTAGAGACATCACATAAGCCACAGGTTATTATGTAGAAACCGTGATACACACAAATCACTGTGAAAATAATGCTGTAAGTTTAGAAGTGCTGGAAAGCTGTGATCTGAGTCAATTACAAGACGACAATAAAACGAGTTCAAAACACATTGAACAGAATTATTTTACGGAAAACAAGAACAGTATACAAGAAGCTAAGGAAGAAATCAAGAACCATATTAGTCAGATACAAAATATTGCAATGGAAGAACGAGAACAACTCTCAAAATTACAACCAACAAAGCATAACCTCGAAACTATTAAGCTCTACAATGCAGCACTCAAACTAATTTTGGATGAAGAAGACACTCATATAAATCTCAATGAAGCAATATATGCATCAGCAATAGCAGCAACAAAAAAACTGAACATAAAATTAAAAACAAGGCAGTCACTCAGACATGAAGATTCACCTTGGAAAAGAAAAATAGAAAAAGAAATCGAACAACTTAGAGGTGAATTATCAGTACTCGATGAACTGACAAGAGGAATAAACTAGAAAAGGCAGAAGCGTCAAAAGAAAATACAATATCAGAATATCCTATCAACTAAGGAAAAAATAAAGCTAACAATACAACTGAAGGCTCAAAGAATAAGGCGATATGAGAAAAGTTCAAGATTCTACAGACAAAACAATATTTTTCAAACCGATGCAAAGAAATTTTACAAGGAAAAAGGTAAAAAAGGAATTGAAGTGACAGCCCCCACAAAAATAGAAAAAGTTATACGGTTCTGGGAAAAAATATGGGCTTGCCCTAAAGAACATAACAAAGAAGCAGACTGGATTGCGCAAGAGATAGAACGAATGAAAAATAAACCAGAACAGACATGGGCTGGAATCACTGAAGAGGATGTTAAATATGCACTGAAAAAAGCACACTATTGGAAATTTCCAGGAATAGATAAAATTTCCAACTTTTGGCTATATTATTTAAACACAGCACATAAGAAAACTAACCGAAGAACTTTAATAAATGGTTAACGATCCCACTAAAATTCCTGCATTGATGACCTAAGGAGTTACATTTCTTCTACCAAAGAATAGTAACAGAAATAACCTGAAAAACTACAGACTAATTACATGCCTTCCGACAACATACAAATTTCAACATCTATTTTACCAAAACAAACATATTTCTTCTAGAAAAGAAATGATATACTACCTCTTGAATTGAGATTTATAGCTAGAAGAAGTTTATAAATACCCAGGTGTAAATGAGAGTGAAAAAATTCAACATAAAAACATGAAAGAAATAGTGCGTAAAGAGTACTATAAAAGGCTACGACTGATATTAAAAACTGAATTGAATTCTCAGAACAGAATTATGGCCATTAATAACCTTGCCATTCCAGTTGTCCAATATAGCTTCAACATCTTGAACTGGACTCTAAACGACATCAGACGCATGGATTCTAAAACAAGAAAGCTACTTTCTAAGCAAAAGATACATCATTTGAAAGCTGATGTAGACCGTCTATACATACCCCGTAAAGAAGGTGAAAGAGGTCTTACTCAGCTGGAATTGTCATACAAGACAACAAATAAATACCCAGGTGTAAATGAGAGTGAAAAAATTCAACATAAAAACATGAAAGAAATAGTGCGTAAAGAGTACTATAAAAGGCTACGACTGATATTAAAAACTGAATTGAATTCTCAGAACAGAATTATGGCCATTAATAACCTTGCCATTCCATTTGTCCAATATAGTTCCAACATCTTGAACTGGACTCTAAACGACATCAGACGCATGGATTCTAAAACAAGAAAGCTACTTTCTAAGCAAAAGATGTATCATTCGAAAGCTGATGTAGACCGTCTATACATACCCCGTAAAGAAGGTGGAAGAGGTCTTACTCAGCTGGAATTGTCATACAAGACAACAACTATTGGCTTACTAACATACATAGTTAAGTACAGCCCACACACTAAGAAGTTTGTCTATGTAACGCTAGGGGTGTTAGGGGAGATAGAAAAAACATGAAATGGAGCTATAACATTACACCACGACCTGCCTTGAGTCTTCCTGCAGACTTGGTAGGTAGTGCGACCATAGCAGAAATTCAAATGTGATGAAAAATGACTTAATAATAATAATAATAATAATAATAATAATAATAATAATAATAGTGCTTCTTTCCTCATTTGAGTGCAACTAGTTGCATTTTAATGCCGTTGTTTAACTTTACTAGTTGCACTAGATTAAAGTACAACTAGTAAAATAAACTAAAACAAAACAAAACAAAAAGGTTAAATCTGTCGTTGTGGAGAAGGTGAAATCTTAAACCACATCAGAAGTTAACGTAGGAATGTTGCACAAAAAGAAAGGTAAAACCATATGTTGATAAGGTCAGTCAGTTAAGTGCCATACGTGATACACGCTTTGGGCGATCATGTCTCTTTCGAGACATGACTGACTGAGCTGAAGATTATCTCGTAGTAGGTTGCCATTACTTTCTGCGGTATATTGGTCACCAGCCAAGGCTATAGAATCCAATCTGTCCTATTATTTAACCCATAACTGGAAGGAAAAGACGGATTAATACCTTTCCCAAGGGTATTTGTGCGTAAGTGAATGCAAGGAATTCAACTGGAATTCGAAATCGGCTCCTCAATTTGTCGTTCCGAGTCGATATCCACTGCACATCCGCTGATAAGGTAACGTGTTACAAATCGTAATTCTGATAAAAGGCTTCTGTGTGACCAATTAAACGAAGTTAATAGGGTGGTCATTAAAGAAAAAATATTCTATAGTGTGACCATTGAAACGAAGAAAATCAATACTTTGACCAGTTAAAAGAAGTACGATCAATAGGGTAGCCATTAAAGAAAGAATAATCTATAGCGTGACTATTTAAATGTAAACAATCAATATTGTAAACATTTACTCTATTTACATTGTTCGGACCATCTTTTATCTCATATACACATCGTTTTCTCTTTTATCACCAATGTATGATAAAAGCGTTGTCTGAAGTAATCCAATGACTTGACCCAAACAGGTGGCCACAATAGAACTGAACAAAATACTTTGACAGTTGATTTACGAAAGAAAAATAACTGAAACTGAGATATCCAGAAAAGGCATGACACGTGGAACTAGAACGATCTACTCCAGTGAACGAAATAAAGGTTTCGGATCAAAATTCTAACCTACAAGGGCTGAAACGTAATAAAAGTGAGGACAATAGTCTGTACATTGTGAATAGTGTCGCTATTAAAACAAAAATCTTTAGTGTGTCTATTTAAACTAAGATAAGAATGTTGCCGGTTAAACGAAGACAACACTGTAACTATTTAAACAAAGATAATCAATAATGTGACCGTTTAAAGGAAGACAATAGAGTTAACATTTAAACGAATAAAATGAAGACAATTGGTAATGTGGCCAGTCAATTGTGCTACTATTTAAGCAGAGTTAAGCGGGCATTTAAGCTAAAGGTAACAATATGGTAGGGCTTGATATGAAGAGTAATAATAGTTTTAGTATTTGAACAAAATCAAGAAAGAAAACTCAAAATTATGAATTGGAAATGAAAATCTAAAAAGTATGGAGATTTAAGTATAATTAATTGTTAATGGAAAATGTGACACCACAATGGAGTAAGAAAACTGCATTCCAATTTCGGAAGCTAAATAAACAGAGTGCTGAACTGTTATGTAATACATATCGAGGACGGAGTGCTTGGTGAACTTGACACTCACTAAACATGTCGGAGGTGACTGACACAGCGAAGAAAATGGTTTTACCGAACTGACAAGTTTTCCTGAATAGATTACAAAACGGGGAATGAGGGGTTTGCACATGACAAACAAAGCTAAGAGCTAAGTGATATAGGAAGCTGTGGAGAGTTATGGTTGTCCGTCATGAAGGAGCAGGGCATTAAGAAGTAGATTTAAACGTAAAGAAAAACTGACGAATCAAACGAAGAGAATTAATCACCCAATCATTTAAAAGCAAATGTCTCAATTGTGTGGTTATTTTACTTAAGAGCATAAACGGGGTGACATTTTAAACTAAGACTATCAAAGGTACGGCATTCAAAAATCAGGAGAGTGTTATAACTACGACTATAAGTATCGTGTCAATTTAAACGAAGACTGTCAAAGGTGTGAGAATTTCTAAAATGGGGATAGTGTTAAAACTACGACTATGAGTCAGCCATCAGTCAGTCAGTTAAATGGCATACGTGATAGACGCCTTGCGCGATTATGCCTCGATAAAGACACAGCTGACTGGGCAGACGATTATCTCGCAGTAGGTTGCCATTGCTTTCTTCCGTAGACTGGTTGTCAGCCAAGGCTATAGAAACCAATCTGTCCTATTATTTAACCCAGAACTGGAGGGAAGAGACGGATTAATACCATTGCGATGGGTATTTGTGCGTAAATGAATGCGAAGAATTCAAGTGGAATTCGAACTCGACTTCCCGATTTATCAATCCGAGTCGACTATAAGTAGTGTGAAAATTTAAACTAAGACCAGCAAAGGTGTGAGCATCTAAACGCAGAGAATAGGATGGACATTAATTTAAGAATCAGTAGTGAAAGAATTTGAATTAGGACCATCAAAGTGTGGGGATCTAAACTCAGAATATGGTACGAGTATTGATACTAAGAGTATCATTAGTGTAATCATTAGTGATTAGTGATTAGTGTAATCATTAGTAATCATTAGTGTAACAATTTCAACAAAGACCATCAAAGTTGTATTCATTTAAACTCTGAGAATAAGATGACCATTAAAACTAAAATTATTCGTAGTGTGAGAATTTAAAGTAACAGTTATAGTACCGTACAATTTTACAAGAACAACATAAAATAGTGTTATGGTGCCTTTTTATGTGGAATGGACTCTTCCTCCTGCTATAAATAATAACCGGAGTGATTTCCGGGGACGCAGCTGTGACGCAGTCTAGTGGCAGTCAAGACGCAGCGTAACTATACCCTTCGGACTTACACTTCTATATTTGCTAATTACTAATACTTATTATTGTATTTATTGTTATGTTATTTTAATTACTTTCTTTTTTCCCTGTCTTTCTTCCTGACCCAAACAGGATACAACAACTTGGCGTCGAAGCTTTCGCCACAAAACGCCACAACAAATAGGCTGCCGACTTAAACGAAGACGATCAATAAATTTTATTTACGGTCACTCTACAAGAGCGTCTGGTACCATGTAACTCAATATGACTTACTACATGATCATGTCATTGACGGCTAAACCTATTCCCTCATCATATTTTTCTGGTAAGCAATGTAGGCAGACACTTCTTTTTCTATGTGCCCTGTCCTTGACGTAGGCGATGATGACTTTACACTCTCCCTATCCCTGGTAGCTCTTAGCACGCCTTCTTCTGTTACATCACGCATTCGTCGCTCCTTATCCACCTGATTAAGTCCTTCAAATATGTTATTGCTGCTTTCCCCTATTTCTTTTTTCCTCTATCTGGCCTGTTAGTATCAGGTTCTTCAAGCCCTCCTTCTTCAATGCATGTCCCAGGAACTTCAACTGTCTCTTCCTGATACCCAGTATTAATTTCCTTTTCGTTGCCATCATTTCCAAAACCTCATCGACCCATGACATCTACACCATCCTTCTGTAGAATCACATTTCAGTTGCTTTAAGTCTCTCCATCTTTGACGATATTGTCCAGCATTCACTCCCATATTGAAGAACTGACATCACATAGTAATCCAGTACTAACTTCTTTGTTTCTAGCGAAATTGTCCGGTTTCTTAAAATTTTACTCAACTTCTGGAATGTTTCCTTCGTCATGCAAATTCGCCTTCGGATCTCTGTGTCACACTAGACACTAGCAGGACTAAAACAACACCCGCTAAAGGGCTGATGAAACGTCTTGTAGGGTTAACATCCATCGAGCACCATATGGAGCCCATAGATATCTATACAGTCCATGTGATGATGTACATCATAACTTGATGAAGGTTTTCCTAAACTGAAAACGGTGCAGAGATTTTCTCCAACTGAAACAACAACCACGTATCCTTGACATAAAGGAATTATAAGTTGGAGGACATCATCAGTGGTTTGATCTAAAAAGTGAAGGGCTCCGTCATTTCTGCTTGTTCAACACATACTATGCATGAATAAATATATCTTCATCGTTTAACCCAGATGGATGGAGGGATCTGGTCCAGTGCTCAGTTGTGTATCAATCTTTAGACCAAATCCGGTTATGTCATTTATGATGATGACATAAAACTACCTTCCTTCATTGGTGAGAATTAGACTAAGGAATGTTCAGTCACATTATTCTTCAATAGAAAGGGTAGTTGTTTTATTAAAGAGAGAAGCTATCCAATGGTGAGGGGACCACTGTGTAATCTGATGATGTGGGACCTACCGAGACTTTTCTGAAATCATATGTTTTATGATCGATGTCGGATGTGCGTTGTGGTGCAATGGACATTAGCTCGGAATGAGATGTCTAAGAGCCGAGTTCGAATTCCAGTCGTATTCGTGCTGGGAAAGTGGTTGGTTTGCAAGTGACACAACCTTTTACGTATCAGTGATCCCAACGATTCGAATAGGATAGCCGAGTTCGAATTCCAGTCGAATTCGTTTCATTCACTTGCGCACAAATACACTTCGGAAAGGTATTACTCCACCTCTTCTTCCTCTAGCTATGAGTTAAATAGCAGGGCAGATTAGGTTCTACAGCTTTGGTTAGGAACCAGTCTACTGCAGAAAGAAATGGCAACCTACTGCGGGATAATCTCTCTAGTCAGTCATGTCTCCAAAGAGACATGATCACCCAAACGTATATCATGTATAGCATTTAACTGACTGACCTGGATAATAGGATTGAACAACAGGACAGATTAGGTTCTATAGCCTTGGTTAGCAGCCAGTCTATTGCAGAAAGAAATGGCAACCTACTGCGGAAAAATTTTCTGCCCAGTCAGACATGGATCGAAAGAGACATGATCGCCCAAGCGTGTATCACATATGAACGTTAACTAACTGATCCGTTCTTATTACACGACGTTAAAAAACGACAAGGACTTTTTGGAGTTATAGTAAGCGGAATTCACTTACGCACCCTTGGGCAAGTTATTAATCCGTCTCTTCTCTCCAGTTGTGGGTTAAATAACAGGACAGATTGGTTTATATAGCCTTGGCTGGCAACCAATCTACCGCCTTTCGGTTTCAAACGTATTTCACGTGTTCAAATTAATAGAAAATAATGAATACCCAATAAAATCATCTCCCAGTAATAAATAAACATAGGTTTCTGGAGCTTATACAAAGCCATATATTCCAGACACCCATTCAACTCAGCAGAAAGACTAACAGCAGTAAAGAGACTTGAGACAACCTTGTTCTGTGTTTCCCATCAAAGCAACAGCGGATCCCATTTTATCTTGTCTCCCAACTCCACTTTTTCAGTGAAATAATATTTATGTCTACTTTAATTTTCAGTCAGATAGAAGAATTGTCTAAATGCAAAACTTTCGTCTCGTGACAGTAGTTACGTTTAAGAATTTGCATATTTTACATAAAATAAATATGGTCATTTTATTTGAACGCACAGCAACCCTTTTCCGCATGTTTTATACAACAAACAGTGACCCAGCACCTAATATATAAATTTTTAGATATCAACAATTTTGGCAAAAATCTATGGCAAACCGGAAAGAATAATTCGTGTGCTTACTGTTTGAAATGTGGTATAAAATGTTTCTTAATTGCTATAAGTGTTATTTGTTACAAACATTATTTGTGATGAGAAATGATTTTGTAGCTATAGGGAGCGGTTAAATTTTATTTAATTCGGCCTTGTGTCATACTTAACCGAACTCCTTACAGCTTTCGGATTTATGTAGAATTATCATCAGAATTATTAGAAGGTTTTCATCATTATCAGAAGGTTGGTTGTCGGCAGGTTGGAATATGTGAAATTGTGTGGAATACAATAAGAATAAAATATACATTTTTCATGTTAAAATAGAAATTTATTAAAAGAAATGAATAACAAGAATTTGTAAAATGTTCAATGAGAAAATCAAGGGTATCAAGATTTGCAAAAAATGTTCGTGGTAGTAATTGTTGAAAGAGTATATGCGTATGTACGTATGTTTGTGGGAGCGTTTTGTTTTGTAGGAATGTATTTGGATGAAGAAGAAGTAAAAGATCAGCACACGAGAAGGAAAGAGAAAGAGAATGTCCAAGTTAACTTGAAGCTTCTACATTTTAGCGGTTCTCCCATCTGAGTGACTGACTGACGCTGATTAAAGTCCGTTTATTGTAATCTCGATTTTTCGCACTCACTCGCGAAGTCCTTTTTGGTCTTGTAAGTCGCTGAACAACATAAGGTATGCAGACGCTACAGTGCTGATCGCGGACACGGAAAGCAAACTACAAGACCTCGTACAGAAGGTAGCGGTGGAGAGCGTCAAAAAAGGACTACAAATAAACTTTAAGAAAACTGAATGCATGGTCATCAGCAAAAGGTACAATCCAAAATGCCAAATAAATGTGGGAGATACCAGAATCAAGCAAGTACAAAAATTTAAATACCTAGGAAGTGTCCTAATTGAAGATGGAAAGTGCGACACGGAGATCCGAAGGCAAATTGGCATGGCAAAGAACGCGTTCCAGAAGCTGAGCAAAATACTAACACACAGGAAAATTTCACTGGAAACAAATAAAAGAGTGATGGACTGCTACGTGATGTCAGTTCTTCAATACGGCATATCATCGAAAATGAGGACAAAACTGGAAGCAGCGGAAATGTGGTTCTATAGAAGGATGCTGCGGATATCATGGACGCAACGATGAGGTGTTGGAAAAAATGGCAACAAAGAGGAAATTGATACTGAGCCTCAGGAAGAGACAACTGAAGTTCCTGGGACACGCAATGAGGAAGGAGAGTCTGGAGAACCTGATACTGACTGGCCAGATAGAAGGAAAGAGAGACAGAGGAAGGCGGCGGATAACATATTTGCAGGGCCTGATCAGGTGGTTGACGGAACGGGAGTTGACAGGAGTAACAGAAACAAACATACTAGGAGCCACAAGGGATAGAGAGACGTGGAGAACCATGATCGCCTATGTCCTGAAAGTACAGGGCACATAGAAGAAGAAGTCGCTTCTAGAAAATCTGTTTAACATCTACTTACGGAATCCGTTTGGAATTGTTCTTTAAGCACATGGTCAATCCTTTTTCTATTTGGGAAGAAACAAGGATTTCACACCTCATAGTGAATTTTTGTAAAAGTGAAGAAGATGGTTGATTTTAATTCTTAATTTCCTATCCCTACAATTTACTTACAACTGGAACCTGTCAAAAAGTGAACCAGAATTGATATAGATGTATCTAACTTAAGCGAACGTTTTGTTTTTAGTTTTTAACTACATAGTAAAATTAAATCTTTAACAGTATATTTTCAGCAATTATTTAAAATTTTGTAGAATTTTAGTTAATTTAGCTTAATAGCATTACGTTTGAGTTTGAGTTTTGTTTAATCGCATATCAATAGATGTCGGTCATTTAATGCCAAAAAGTTGGGGTTCTAATGTATTTGTTTTAATGTTCAGTTATCGTGAGAAAGTTGATTTAATGATTTTTTTGTTTTTACTATTTTTTAATTTAGAAAACTGAAAATATCTTCGAGTTTTGTATTCAAAAATGTTTTGCTGAAATAATTTTTTTCCTTCAAAATTATATTGTTGATAATATTCTTCCTTCAAAAATGTATATTTTTTCCTAAAAAAGTCTATTTTTATGTATATATTTCTATAAAATAACCAAAATTTCGAAAGTTTTAGAAAGAATTAAAAAAAAAATAAAAACAATAATGAAAACAAACTTTGATCTTTACTGTTAATAATAACAAACATTTTGATGATAAAGCTTTGTTTTATTAAGGCTGGGTTCTTATAACATCATGCTAGTCTGTCTTTCGGCGAATGGATGGAGATACCTACTATATTTCTATTTCGTAAGTAATACTGTTTCTTTCTTTTTTTTATCATATCACCCCAAGCAAAGCGGTAACGCCACTGATGCGCAGGGGGCTACGTAATAGTGAAAAGATTGGAAAAGAGAAAGCCGAAAACCACATCCTAAACAGGGAACAAGGGATGAGCCTCTTCACCTGTTCAATAGACGTGGGTGGAACCGGGCGATTTTACTTATTTCAAATTTTGTCAAAAAATAAGGTAATTTTTGCACTTGTCTTCTTCACAAGAAATTAATGTTAATTCTGTTGTTCTTCAGGTTATTTTCGAATTTCCAAACTTTAAATTAATCAAAAATATTCATTTATTTCTGATATTTTGCTTCCTTTTTACCATGTATACTAGATTTGTTTTGAAATTTGTTTCGAAATTTCAGGTTCTCATTAAAAAATTGAATATTTAAAACTCAATGAGAGAAAACAGGAATGGTAGTTTTTTCAATTAGAACTATTGACTAAAAAAATACCAAAACGTTCAGAGAAGTTAAACAGACAGACTGAATGATAGCAACAACAGGATTTCATATATGTTGGCGCTACAACATATATTTTCTACCAATTTCTTCCAGACGATAAGAGTTTTGAACCAGGGAGACAGATTAAGAGAACATGCAATTTCTAGAGGTGCTTTGGAACATATTAAGGGTATTGAGGAT
Source organism: Ascarosepion bandense (assembly GCA_037127315.1). Taxonomy (NCBI): domain Eukaryota; kingdom Metazoa; phylum Mollusca; class Cephalopoda; order Sepiida; family Sepiidae; genus Ascarosepion; species Ascarosepion bandense. The sequence continues at coordinate 777,193 of JBBBDQ010000748.1, read as the reverse complement.
CCGTAATACGTTGCTGGTGTACGATCTAATGTAGGTAGGTGTGATTACAAGTTATTCCGGGTGTTGTCCGGAATAAGACAATCTTAAAATTATGTACTTAAAAACGTAACACTATAATGTTTATGCCATGCATTAAAATTAAACAAGCGAATTTAGAATGAAACGCGCGACAAGGATTTGTTTATAAAAAGAACAATGTATTTGATGTGAGTGCAATAAAACCCTTAAAAAGAAAGAAAAAGTTCATTCATGCACATTGATGTGTGTACATTAAAAGCCTTAAAAAGAATAGAAAGTTCACTAACACACATTGAAGTATGTTTATTAAAAACCGTTTAGAAAAAGGGAAAATTAGTTACTTAAGTTTGTTGGAGAATCTACATCTACAAAGAGGGAAATATCGATTGAGTTGATGAGTGTTCCATGTTTGAGTTCACACAAAACGGAATCCCCTTCTGAACTTATTCCTTTGTTATATTTCATGTTTTTAGTTTCTAGATAGCAGGGCTGGCTCAAAATGAAACTCATTAAAAATGCAAGGGAAGCGTTGTCAGTGAAATAATAATATCATTTTTTTCCGAATTTTTCAAAACGCTGCCGGAAGTGCCACTCGGAGCGTATGCGTAAATGTCTGATATTGGTCATTTGGCTTCTGACTTTGAGACTGCAACTTCCGGTCGAATAGGAAAGGAAACTATTTCTTTTTTCTTCCAATTTTGTTGCATGACTTGCTAATGCCTTTTTACTAAGCTTTCAAGATATGATCTTTTTTCAAGCATAAATTTATGAGAATATTATTATTGTTAAGTCAAAAATAGACGGAGAAATGGATAGACTAACAGTAATCACCTATCAGAAGTATGTTCAGAACTATAAAAATAGCACCTGCATTGTTGTTAATTGCAAAGTAGATAAGGAGAATTTGCCATACAAAGACATAACAAAGAAAAACGGCGAAAAACAATTAAGAAAACCTGTAGTAGATAGGAAATTAAGAATTAAAATCAACTTGGTCAGCTGCTTTTCCTATTCATTTTGAGGTTCTCGACAAAATCCAGCAGATGATTTGCAACTGAGTCTATCGTGACTTGCCACTTTGCCTTCATTCACATTCTCACCGAGGTAACGTCGTTTTCTTCCGTCTTTTCGACAATTATTTTCGCGGCTTCTGCTCTGACAACCTTCTTTCCCTGATTTCCCGACCACATGATTTTCACGTGCTATTAAACTGGCATCTAAGTTCCACTATTTTGCCGTCAAAATAGCAAAATATAACCGCCACTTCTACAACAAATTTCTTTTCACGCGTTCCTGGGAATGACGGTAAACTGCATTCGGCAGCAACGCCTCTGATTGGGACGTTGTGAGGAGCATGGAACCACGTCTTTATTACTGTTGTTCTCAGGTATACCCTGATCCGGAGTTGTAGCACCTGTTCGGGTAAAAACTATGGGCAAATAGTTAACCCCACAAAACCAGGGTCAAATCACTATGAAAGTATAAAAATATACTTTTTTTTAGAAATATATATATATAAATAAACTTTTATAGAAAAATATACATTTTTGGAGGAAAAATATTAACAACACAATTTTTAACATAAAAGTATTACCATAATATATTTTTGAAGGAAAAGGTATTATCAGCAAAACATTTTTGAATACAAAACTAGAAGACATTTTCAGTTTTTTAAAATAAAAAGAATAAAAACAAAAACTTTTCTTTAAAACCTTACTAAATTCACCTTCTCACAATAACCGAACATTAAAAAAAATACCTTAAAACCCCACCTTTTTGGCATTAAATAACTAACAGAGGTTGATATGCCATAAAACAAAACTCAATCTCAAACTCTTTTCATGCACTTCATGCCTATAGAACTCCCTTCCGTATACTTGCTCTCCTGTTAGCTACAATCAACAAATGTTTAAATGCAGCGTCAGTTGTAATCTGCTAACAGTATAAATTCCATCCATCTCTTCAAGACTCATCAATCTCCCATCCTTTCTGCACACTGTTTTTTTTCTCTTTGTTATATTTTGAGCACCAGTAGCGATCTTGCCTTTCTTAGGTGAAATCTAATCTAAACTTATTTCTAAATGGAACGTCTGTGTGTGTGTGTTTGTCTGTGTGTATGTGTGTCCGTTACCTATAGACTCCGAAACGGCTAAACCGATTTTCTTGAAAATTTACACAGTTCTACTATAAGCGTCTGCGAGTGTTCTTAGCTAGGGTTTGTGTCGAGGTACCTCCGATAAATATCGAAACTTGATAATCGAAAAAATCGGGTTATAGAAGGAGGGGTCCGATTTTAATCAAATTTGATACATTCATAGACAAAGACATAAGAAATGATATTCAGAAGTTTCAAGGTTGCAGTTCTTACAATAGTGCGGAAAATCGATAATATATATATCAATTGGAGTAGATAGACTAAACTATCGCCCGGTTCACACTCCACCCTCGTCTATTGAACAGGTGAAGAGGCTCATCCCTTGTTCCCTGTTTAGGATGTGGTTTCCGGCTTTCTCTTTTCCAATCTTTTCACTCTTACGTAGCCCCCTGCACATCAGTGGCGTTACCGCCTTGCTTCGGGTGATATGATTAAAATATATATATATATATATATAAAAGGCATGATGTTTGTGTGTGTGTCTGTTTATCTGCCTGTATGTCTGTATTTTTTTCAGTCCCTTTATTTTAGTTTTTGCTTCGGGTTTGGCTCTAAGTAAGTATAATTGTAGTTCTTAGTCTCAGCCATGATACCATTTACTCAGAGGACTTATTTAGCCTTCAAAATTCAGTTTACGACGAAAAAAATTATTTGATATCGATACCAGGAAATCAAAATTTGACAGACATTCATTCATTTTTCTTTCAGTCTACGGTTTCACTTTAACTGGAAACAACTATTGCTTTTTAGTCTTTCGTGCCAACGTCCAAAGAGTCTGAGCTCCAGGACCATGGGTTAGTTTTAAAGCTTTCATTACACCCGAGCAACGCCGGGCTATACTGCTAGTCATTATTAAAAAAATGTTTTCCACTGTGATAATCCTAACATTGGTGCATATGATGACGATCTAACAGATGAGTGTTTTATGAATTTCATTAACGCATACTTGTGAACATTACCAGTACAGACACTGATTGTAAGCAGGGTTGACTACAACCCTGGAAAATGAAAAGCAAACGTAAAACAATGTGGCACGTCGTTAGTTGTTCACCTCATGAAAATAAATTTCAGTTTAGAGCTTTCTTTTTATATTTCTGAGATGAGGTTGTATTTTCTGTATTTAAATTATTCGGATAATTGTCTTCATTTTTGATGTCATTTGTAATTCATGACTGCTGGAAAAGGCTTTAGGCAAGGAATAAGAATGATATACCCCAATGATTGTAATAAAGGGTACGGTTCGAAATTCCTAGCACCTGAAGAAGGACCTATAGATAACTCACAGGGTGTAATGGGTCAATGATTATTTACTATTTTTCATTTCGGGTATCCGCGTTGTTTGTCGGTTGGGCACAGTCTGAGAGAAAAAAGATCACTATAACCCAATCCACTCTACCAGAAATGTGGAAATGGCATGCTTTAATCGCGCCAGAAGCTTCAATTCAAACATTTCAAACTTTTGGGGTTTTAATCTGATGACAGTGCAGAGGATTTGAAGAGTTGTATAAGTCTAATGGTAAGTATAAATGTACGGCAGTTTGGAAAACTCACTCGTTTTGATAAGATAAGAACACCCGAACTCGTTGGTGTGATCCTGACTATGATTAAAAACAAACCCTTCAAGTCAATCAGGTCCATAACCAGAGTAGTAGTGCTCTCCTGGATCAAGAGAGTGGCTACTGAAAGACAATTTGTCTCGCAACAGGACCGTGCCACACCAGCAAGAGAACCCATTTGTGCAACTACATCGCTCGTTACATGCGGTCACCCACCCTACACTGCAATTCTCTTGATTATTAAATAGGGAGCGCAGTTATATAAGCTACAAAAAACACCTTGCAACACCAAATATTAACTGAAGGTATGGATGATGACGGCATTCACCAAATGAAACAAGGAAGCCGTTCTGATAAGTTGCAGGAGATTCCGAAGTCGTCTGGAGACTATGATTGAATGGTGATTTTAAAAAGAAAATACTGCTCTTTAGTTTTTCAAGATACTTTTGTGTAACTTTGGTAAATATATTGCAGCTTTTATATCATTAAGTTGTTATTAGATATTTCTCTTAAAATATGTAGCGATATGTTTTTGAGAAAAAGGGTACGGGATGTGCGCCTGGAAAATTAGGTTTCTAAATCCAGCTAGATAGCCAACTTTAACCATCAGTTTAATGTTTATCAACCTGAGGTGCTTATCCAACAAAACTCAATGATAAAATGTATTGTATCATAACCTTCTCTGTTAGCATAATAAAGCCTGTTATATATATATTCAAATTTTTCAAAAATATATGGCCATTTCAACGAGTGAATTTAACACCCGTCTCATCAGCGTTAACAAAGCATGTTAAGATAAATTTATTTGTGCGTGTGCGTGTGTGTGTGTGTGTGTGTATAAAAACGGAAGTAAGAGTAGCGAAAAGAAAAAGGAGAAAATAAATAAAACAGCAAAAAACACGGAACTGTAAGTTGCCACTTAATGACAGAAGCGAAAATGAATACATTCAAATAAATTATATATATATATATATATATATATATATATAAATCCCTTCTGTCGGCGATTCTACCTCTGAGCTATGGATGATCGGTAAAAGGAGGCACACTTTTAGCGTATGATGTATCATACGCCAATATTTGTGCACTTAGGCAGCAAATTTTCTTTTAATCATGTCTGATTAAATAAATTGTAAATATTCTCTGCTTATTCACAACAAATACATTAACAAGACGTCTTACATTACACTTGTGTGAGCTTTCGTCTATCTCTCGACATCTACAACAACATTCCTGTCTACATTCCCAGTATAAAAAATAATGATCGACAAGACAACTATCCTACACTAAGAAACAACAAAAGCAAACTACAGATTCTCGAGGCAATATTTATTAAAAAGCTTAAGCCGTCAATTAAAAAAATCAGCTATGAATAATGTCGTAATGCTCTTAAATTTTTGTAAAAAGGACAGTATTTTGATGCTTTAACATGAGCATGACCATGACATTACAACATATAAGAAATTCCATTTTGGATAAATTTCACGTTCAAATGAACGCCAAGCAATTTGTGAACCGTTATATTAGTAGCAGAAAAAATTACAGTAATTTTGCGGTTATTTTTTGTTACCATAACATGATCTCGGTAGAAGATTGAAAGTACTTGGGTACATTGAGAAATGAATGATAATATTATCTGTCAGCGTCTCCTAGTTATGTATTCAAAAATGTTTTGCTGAGAATATTTTTCCGCATCAAAAATGTGTTAAGGTAATAATTAATGTATTGTTGGTAATATTTTTCATTCAAAAATGTATAATTTTCTATAAAAGTCTATTTTTATGTATATATTTCTATAAATGTCTATTTTTATACTTTCATAGTGTTTTGACCCCAGTTTGGGGGTTAACTATTTGCCCATAGCTAAGATCCTAACAAGTGCTACCACTCCGAATTACAAACGTATTGTTTCTTATATTCAAATGAAAATCATTTTCGCAACAATAAAATAACATTGCCTGATGAAAAGGTAAAATCTCTAAACAGAAATGTCCGTGTGGCAATGTAAAATAAATTAATTTTATATAAAAAAATTAAATTATATATATATACAGAAAATTTACACTGACGAGCCGTAGGGTGAAACCTAGGTAGGTTTCTTGTCTTTTGCTTAGATTTTTTGTCTTTATTGCTCTACTTATGTATTGAGCGCGTTAGTTTTTTTTTTTTGTTTTTGTTTTTTTTTAATCATTTTACCCCGAGCAAGGCGGAAACGCCACTGATGTGCAGGGGGTTACATAAATGTAAAAAGATTAATTAGAAAAGAGTGAGGAGTACAAACTAGTTAGAAAGGAACAATAGAAAGCTGAGAAAGCAGGTGCGATGACAGATACATAGGTGGAGAGAAGGGGAAGGTTATACAGGGGAGGGGAGAGAGCTAGAGTCCAGTGGTTAGTAGATGAGTATTGACTTTGCATTTAAATTTCTGGAGGTTGTAGCCGTCAGGAAAGCAAGAATTCGGGAGTGAGTTCCACAGGCGGGAAGTGCGAGAAAGGAAGCTGCAGGAGTAGAATTGTCGTCTGCGTTTGGCTAACCTGACTGTGAATGGGTGGGACCCAGTTGTCAGTCTGGTTGCACGAGTAAACACCTGTTGAGGAGGCATCAGTGACTTAAGCTCATCCGAGCAGAAGCCATGAAAGTATTTATAGAAGAGACAAAGGGAGGCCACATTTCGACGATGGGGAAGTGGCTGCAGTCGAGTCGCCAGATCAGTACCTATCACATTACAGACTCTCCTTTGGAGCTTGTCAAGAACACTGAGGAGAACGGCAGGGGGACCTGACCATAAATGGCAGCAGTACTCCATGCACGGACGGATGGTTGACTTGTATATATGCAGGATGGATTCAGGTAGAAAAAACATCCTGGATCGACATAGTGACCCAATCTTCTTAGCAGTAGAAAGTGTTAGGGTTTTCGTCTTAGGTTTTTTCTTTCCTACGAGTATTTGACTTTTGTTCATGTACTTCGTTTGTTTCTTTTTTACTTCCCCTTCTTCCCCTCCGAGGTCATCCTCAGTGGGTTGTGCATGACGATTTAAATTATAGCTTAATTAGTACTAGTTTTAGCAGAGTTAGTTCTGTTACCATTGGTATTGTAATTACTATAGTTATTATATATATATATATATATATATATAATGTGTGTGTGTGTTGTGGCGTCGCCCCTTTTTGTATACTAGAATGAACTCACCTGATGTGTACAGATAATCCTGCCCATAGAAAGAACGGCAGCCGTTAAGTAATTTTAAAGAAGTTGCTTAGTTAGTCAGTAAGTTGGTGCAGAGGTAGTTGGAGTTGTTTGGATATAGACTTATTGCCTGGACATACTATTTCATTCCAAATCTGTATATATTGATTTCTACTAATAGTATTCCTGAACTGATTAACCCGTGTTTCAGTTTGTATATTTTGCTCAACATAACTTACATTTTCTATCTCCATATCTGTTTTTGTTATTTATCATTTTGTGTAGTTTCTCACTCGGAATCCACAACAAAATATATATAATCATCTGCAAACAAGCATGTTTCGCTGTATCACAGTTTTTCTGTGTAGCTAAATTATTCGTATAGCATCAATCCGGGATCGAAATCTGACTAATTTGTCATTAGATAAACATCTAACCACTGAGCTATTTGCGTAACTGCAGAGGTAGGCAGCTTTCCTGTCACGCTCAGAGATTTGGATAATTTTTTCTTATGTCTTAATGTAAGATACTAGGGACATCAATATATATGTTGTCGTCATTTTAGACGGCATGTCGATATAAATATTTCGGCGTCATTTTCGACAGAAGCGGACCGCTCGTTGAAATATATGCAGTTAATAGATTTGAAATTAAAAGGAATATTAAACTCCATAACCAACTACATATTATAAAGCTGTACAATTTATCATAGATTCCATGTACCTTCCACGTGATCGGAAACATAAATCAACATTGGACCGAAATGCAGAATAATTCTTTAAAAATTCACTGCATAAAATACTTTTTTGTTTCAGAAAAATCGACCCACCTGAAAAGCGATTCTAAAAAATTACATTCAACTCTGAAGCGACCCTCGGGTCTAATTTAATTAACCTCTGATAAAATGGAGTTTGTGACCCTGCACTTGAAGAAGGTTTTTGTAATAATGAATTGCAAGAGATTCTAATGAGTAGAACAATACCGGACTTACCAAATTTACTTGTTCTTTCGCAAAATGTGGAAAAAGCAGTTAAATTAACTTTTAAAGCTACGCAAATAGGATATGAAGAAAAAGCAAGAAAGAAGCACAATATTACAACATCATTGTTCCATCAAATAAGACCTTCATTTACTACATTTGACCCCGGTAGAAGTTAACTCTATCAGTAGCCCTCTAGATAAATTACTGCAGAGGCAATGAAACATTTTACGTATTGCCAAATACCCTCTGAGAATCTCTAGCCTAGATTTATCCAGAGAAAAGGAAACCCAGATTTTCTTTTTGAAAAATTGGGTCTCTAAATCAATCAAGATGGCTGACTTTAGCCACCAGGTTAATGTGTTTCTAGACCAGAGGCAACTATCCACCAGCAATCTATGATACATTGTAGAGTTGTCTATTCCTGATGCTCAGTATTAATTTCCTTTTTGTTGCCATTCTTTCCAACACCTCATCGTTGCTCGCATGCTCAGTCCACGATATCCGCAGCATCCTTCTCTAGAACCACATTTCCGTTGCTTCAAGTTTTGTCCTCATTTTCGATTATATTGTCCAGCAGTCACTGCCGTATTGAAAAACTGACATCACATAGCAATACAGCGCTCTTTTCTTTGTTTCTAGTGAAATTTTCCTGTGTTAGTAATTTACTCAGCTTTTGGAACGCGACCTTTGCCATGCCAATTCGCCTTCGGATCTCTGAGTCGCACTTTCCATCTCCTGTTAGAACACTACCTAGGTATTTAAATTTTGCTTGATTCTTGTATCTCCCACCTGTATTTGGCATTTTGGGTTGCACCTTTTGCTGATGACCATGCATTCAGTTTTCTTAAAGTTTATTTTTGTAGTCCTGTTTTGTCACTTCCACCAATACCTTCTGTAGAAGGTTTGCCAAAATCTTTTTTTCTTTTTGAATTCTGGTGAATAGAACAACATTAGAATTGCCAAATTTATCTTGCACATTCGCAGTTAAAGCTTCAGCTTCAACCCGAGAACACTAACCATGGGTCTATAGTCAGTCACTTAAGTGCCAAACGTGATACACGCTTGGGCGATCATGTCTAGAAAGAGACACGACTGACTGGGCAAAAGATTATCCCGTAGTAGGTTGCCATTACTTTCTGCGGTAGATTGGTTACCCGTCAAGGCTATAGAACCAAATCTGTCCTGTTATTTAACCCATAACTGGAGGGAAGTGTTGGATTAATATCTTCCTCAGGATATTTGTGCGTAAGTGAATGCAAGGAATTCAACAGGAATTTGAACTCGGCTCCCCGATTTCTCGTTCCGAGTCGATATCCACTGCACCACAACGCACATCCGGGTATATAGTACCCAGCACAAAATGTTGCCATTTTAATTAAAATTTAATTACCTGATTTTCTTACCTCAATAATATGTTTTTCAGTTAATGTCAAGTCAAAGTAAAAATTTTGAAGTGCCCTCATGTAAAATGTTTCAAATAAAGATTTATATTTTATATGTTTTTGATATTTTCAAAATCGGGTATGATATATCCATTGTTGGTCGTGGTGTAACTTTCATTGACGGTTAGTGTTCCAGGGTTAAATGCATATGGCTGGCCACTCGTGTCAAAGAATCTTGTCTAATAGGGCGACTAGCTAATCCTCACTACAGACCCCTGCTAAGGTTGATTTTGCTTGTTCAACGCCCACAGAAACAACTTGTGGTTTATAAACTATGCTGAGCGGACATTAGTTACAGTTTCTGGGAAAGAGCACGTTGTCTAGCGTAAACAACAGATTAAACAAGGCCTATACGCTGAAACCCTCGGTCACGATGACTACTGACTTCTTGCTATTACAATCAGTGACGGCTTCCAAAGAGTTTACCTGCCAAGTTACACTCACAAGGCTTGGGTCAACTCGTTGTATAATTTTCAGGAACTTTTTTAAAGGTGCTGAATGTTGGGATTGCCTCCTCTAGACCAATAATATTAAGAAGTCACCATTCTTATAATTGACCATGGCGAACATTCTAACCACCTTGCCTTATTAATAAAAGAAAAGAAGCAAAACACAAGCACATTATTATTAAATCACTATGCTATCAAATAAGACCACCATTTACTTCAAAAGAAAAATATGCTGAACAAAGCAAATATATTGTGTACGAGTGCACCGTACCGTGAAAAATGACGACAAACTATTCATGATATGCAGTCTGAAATGACGGCAACACATATATATTGATGCAGGTACTATTGAATCAGTCAGTTAAGTGCCATACGTAATACACGCTTGAGCGATCATGTCTCGAAAGAGACATGACTGACTGGGCAGTTGATTATCCCGCAATTGGTTGTTATTGCTTTCTGCGATAGATTGCTTGCCAGCCAAGGTTATAGAACCGAATCTGTCTTATTATTTAACCCATAACTGGAGGGAAGATATGGATTAATACCTTTCCCAAGGGTACGTGTGCATAAGTGATTTTTCCCGATTTCTCGTTACAAGCCGATATCCACTGCACCACAACGCACATCCGCTATTGCAAGGTACTATTGAGTACCCTGCATTAAGACATAAAAAAATAAATTGTTTAATCATTTCACCCCAAGCAAAGCAGAACTGCTACTGATACTCATGGATTTGCATAAGAGGTGAGTGACGAGAAATGAAACACGTTACAAGGGTGTCAGGGAATGGGTAAGAGAAGGATGAGAACACTGGTGTGAAGAGGACTGCATGAGAGTAGAGTGGAAAGGAAGAAGAGCATTATACAATGGTTGTCAGATAAAGGATGCGAGTCAAGGATATATATATTGCCGACATTGCTCGGTTTTTGTAGTGGTTATGTTGAAATGGTAAGGTCAAGTGCTTATTCAAAAAGCTCCAGTTTGAGGTTGATATGACGCGTAAGTTAAAGAAACGCGAAATAAATATTAATTTTTGTTGTATTTGTAAAACAGCATTCATGCTTGGTCAATTTTGCCAATAAACGGAAATGATGTATGTACAATTGGAAAAACAGGGTGGGCGTTTTGGAAGCCTTTATGTGATGCGATGACGTTGTGATGCATTGTCTCTGCAACGACGGAAGAGTTGGTGCCTTGTAGAAAACGTTAAATTGTTATAGCATATGATAAGGTAGAAGTTACAAAAAAGACCCGATTTTAGTTGGAATACGACTAAGCGTTTCGGAGAAATAAACGATTGCAAAAAGCAACATTTTTCATTGATTTTTGCCACACCCTGTGTGTCATTTTAATTTTTTGTTCGTATATCAAGGCATCAGACCTCGATTTTGGTTGAGTTTGAGTGGTGTGTCTCAGAGAAATGAGTAAAGATGCGCAAAAGACCACCCGAAATTACGTTTGTCGTTGATTATTGACAAACCCTGAACATTGATTCGAAAAGGTTTTGTGTACATCAAAGGTTTCGACTGTGATCTACAAGTTACCGATTTTGGTTGTATTTGCATAAGGTGTCTCGTAGGAGAATGGTTCGTAAATTCTAAGCGTTTCTGTGATTTCTGCCGTACCCTGTAAATCGATTCGAAATTTTTTTTCCGTATATCAAAGGTTCATATCATGACCAGAAAATGACCCGATTTTGGTTGAAATCCTACCAAGAGTTTCAGAGAAGTAGGATCCATTATAATCGAGACACACACACACACACACACACACACACACACACACACACATGCATATTCATTTATACATATATAGATATATATACAAATAAATACATTACGGTCTATATTTTAATAGAGAAAAATATATGTGTAATATGTTATAAAATGCACTAGTTTTCAATAAACAATGTAAATTTAAAATGTTTTGATTTCTAAATTATGTCTGGACATATTGTGGGGTTATGTGCACTTTTATCTTTTTTTTTGTTTTTATTAATTATAATCTAAAAATCTTCTGGTAATCTTCTGGTAATTTTTGAAGTTTTCGCTTATCGAATACAAGAAAAAATAATTATTTCACTTGTGGTGATTCATAATTAGAATTCTGGTTTGAATATATATTTCTTTTAAATGTATTTAATACAAAAGATATCAACCTTATTTGGATTTATTTTTGAAATAGTAACGTTTCGAAGCCAGTTTGTGAGCAAAAATCTGCGGAATTTAGGGATTTAAAAAATAATTTTTTCAGACCATATATAAACCTCAATGCTCAAACATAGTTAAAGGATTTGGATGGAGTTTTCATGTCATTCCTAATAAAATTAAATCCAACTTTTATATTGTGCGCAGGGTTGTTTTTTTTAAAAATAGTTAAAAAAATCAACCGACTCTTATACGCATGCGCATGAAGAAGGTAAGTCACTGGAATTATAAACTTTTAAATTTAATTTATTTCTAAATATCTTGTGTGCTATATAGTGTAGTCTTTCCCAAAATAATTTATATTAAAAATATCAATAATGTGCACATTTTATCCAAGCTAGGCAATAAATCGAGAGAGAAAAAACATTATTAAGGAGAGAGAACAATAAATAAACAAAAGAAAATAACGATTGATAATGCTTTTCTATGTTTCTAAGACATAGTAATTATTTACACTCATGACTAATGAAACGATAACAATCTACACCTGTGAACGAAAAAGAGGTTTCGATTCAAAATTTCAATCACCTGAAGAAGGTCGGAGCGTACAATGGCTGAAACACCGTGAAAATAGCAACAAAGATAATGATCACGGACTAAACAATATAAATACTGTACATAATTACAATATCTTATCTCAGAAATATAGACAGATATTCAAGGTGAATATGGCAACAAAGATGAGGACAAGCATATATATATATATATATATATATATATATATATATATATATATAATTCTCTTTATTATCTATTTCTCGTACATATAAACTACCGGCCATAGGCCACCCCAGTGTTTAAAAAGAAATTATATATTTCATAATATTTCTTAGTATTTATTTCCAAGTGAATAACTGTAAATGAAAATAGAATAGTTCTTTTGTTAATACCGCACAATAACATGTGCATCAAATGAATTTATAAATATTTATTAATTACCTATATTGCAGTTTCATCAATGAAAGAATGAAGAAAATTTAGGATGATTCGGACGAGTTCATCTTTGCTTCCTTGCCTTGTGAAATGGTGCAAAGTAATAATAACAGAAGAACCATTCCATTTTGGTTTAGAATTATCCACTTAAAAATAGTATGAAATACATAATTTCTTTTAAAAAACTATGGTTGCCTAAGAATTATAGCCGGTAGTGTATGTACATGTCTATAAACACAGTCAGTCAGTTAAGTGCCATACGTGATACACGCTTCGGATGATCATATCTCGGAAGAGACATGACTGACTGGGCAGAAGATTATCTCCAGGAGGTTGCCTTTGCTTTCTGTGGTTGACTCGTTGCCAGCCAAGGCTATAGAACCCAATCTGTCCTATCATTTAACCCATAGCTAGAGGAAAGAGACGGATTAATACGTTTCCCAAGGGTATTTGTGCATAAATGAATGCAAGGAATTCTACTGGAATTCGAACTCGGCACCCCGATTTGTTGTTCCGAGTCGATATGCACTGCACCACAACGTATACACAAGCTCAAAAAATTAGTCCTTTCATTGATCTCTCAATAAATTTGCGGTCAGTTATTTGAAGATCATGTGTAATTGTTCTTTCTGTCAAATTATCATTCAATTTCTCTTAGCAATGGAATAACTTTCCGAAAGAATTAAATGTCCTGGTTTCTATCAAATAGTAGAATGCTGTTTCAAAATCGTTTTTTTGTCTCTGAGTCATGAGGTGAAAGTTTTCAGAAAAATGCTGTTTTGTATTTCATAATTTAACTTTCAGGATTTATTCTATTTTATTTCGTTATGATTTTCGTGTAGCACTTTTTTTCTGATTTTATCATCATTTTTCACCCTTTTGTCAGACAGATGAGCAACCCGTCATTTATTTTAATTTTTGCTAAATGCAAAATGGTTATTTTCCTATTTGTCAAACACCGAAAAGATTTTAGAAATTGTGATTGGCTGAAATATCCCAAATCTTACTGAGACACAATTTTGCGGTTGACAAACAAGTCATTATACTATTCTTCATTATTTAAACGGAATTTGTTTGAATTTTAATAGTTTTTTCTCTTCTTCAGGACATTTTTGTTTGTATTTAAATATCACTTCCTACAACTAAATCAAAATAAAAAGTATATTTATCATAATGGCCGGTTTTGCGTAAAAGACGACTTACCTAAAAAAAAATAATAAAATAAACAGAATATGTTCGACTGAAGAAGGGAATTATATTTTGGATAAAACGTCGTGCTTTTTCTTAACCTTCTTTGATAACTTCTTTTTTTCCTTTGTACACATTTTTTCCTTTTTCTATTTTTACTTTCCATAATATTTCTTTCTATTTTCATTCTTTCATTTATCGTCTTTCTTTCTCACAAGATTCTTTCTTTCCATTTCGTTCTGTTTTTATTTCAATTTTTTCTTTTTTTCTTACACTCCTTTATTCTTTTTTCTTCTTTTTCCCTTTTCTTCTTTTTCTTAGATTTTTTCTTCACTTTTCTTCTTTGTTTCCATTTTTTCTTTTTTAGTTCTTTATTTGTCTTTTCTTCTTTTCTTCTCCCTTATGTTTGTTCTTTTTTTTCTCAATATTATTTCGTTACTTTTACTTCTTTCTTTCAATTTATTTCATTTTTGTTCTTTGTCTTTTTTCTTTTAATCTCCCTATACTCTTTTTTCTTTCTTTCCCTTTTCTTCTTTCTCTCAAAATTCTTTCTTTGATTTTTCTTCTTCCTTTTCATTTCTTTCTTTTTGTTCTTTATTTGACTTTTCTGATTTTTCTATACATTTTCTTTCTTATTATCTTTCTTCGCCTTTTTCACTTTTTTCTTTTTTCTTCTTTCTCACAAATTGATGGTTACGGTCTGCTGACCAGCATGCTATCTTTAACTCCGGCTCGTCCATATACAGAATGTGTTATCATTTGGAAAATTGCTGAATATTTCGAGTTATTATTGCTGTAGAATTTCGTGAAAGCACTAATAATGCTCGTTGATTTACAACCAACTTTCGCCATAAATATGCTGTTAGTTCTCTGTTGACAATTTTGACAAGATACATTCAGCTCTAAAAGGAAGTCATTTTAAACTGGCATAAACCTCAATCTATTACCTTGAACTACTTCCGGTTATTACATGTTATAAGACTTGCAGTCATTTAATTGTCATACGTATGCTTGTCTCGAAAGAGACATGTCTGATTGGGAAAAGATTTTTCCGCAGTAGGTTGCTAATTACTTTCTGCGATAGACTAGTTTCCAACTAAGGCTAAAAAATCTAATCTGATCTGCTATTCAACCCTTAGCTTGAGGGAGAAGCGATAGATTAATACTTTTCCCAAGGGTATTTGCGCGTAAGTGAAGTTTACTTTATTGCTAGTAAATATGAAAGGAAAGTGTAATGACTACAGCAAAGTTATTACTTCACTGTTCGAATTTGAATATTCCCGCATGTTCATTTTTGGCTTCGGAAAACAGTAAAAAATAAAACTGTTTCACATTATATTAGGTATAGGGATGTGCATTGTGGTACAGTGGATATCGGCTCGGAACAAACAATCGAGGACCCAAGTTCGTATAGCACTTAACTGACTGACAGATTAGGGTATAGAGTTAATCGATGATGCAGATACCGGAGCTCGTACTCGAAATACTGCAAATGTAAACAATCGGTTCCATTGGCCAAAAAGTCCGAAAGGGAAGATTGCTGGACATAAACCCAAAAAGTATGTATCGACCTGGCTTCTCTGTAGATATGTGTCCCTAGAAAGTTTGAATGGCGTAGCTTAAAAAATGTAGGCGTGCATAGGGAACAGTCACATACAGACTCACATATTGCCTTTATATATATATATATATATATATATATATATATATATATATATATATATATATAGGTAGTACGGTAATATATTATTACCGTAGTACCTACGTGTATCACCCTGTAAAAAGAGATATGAACGCAAACACAGACACAACAAAGGAAACATAGGAAGGCCGGAAAGAAGCATGATAGAAGAAACAAAACGTCGAACAGGAAATATAAAACGAAAAGAGAATTATTGTAAAATATATAACATCTACCATAAAAAAAGAGAAAATATTATTGTAGTGTTTTGTACTTTAAATAATAATTTTAAGTTTTTCTTGATCGTTATTCTCCTTCAACGACGCAAAATACTTTTCACCCGTTTATATTTATTTATCTTACCCAATCGGTTTTTCAGTTCTCGCTGTGAACAACGTAGCAAGTTGTAGTCTTTATATTATAATACAATAATTGTAATACCTCCCTAGGTATCAACGTATGTCACAGTTTGGTTTTTAAGAAATAAAATTCGACGTATTTTCTAAATAAATAATGTATATTGTAAATAAATAATGTGTTTTGTAAATAAATAATTTTCCGGAGAAAATCATTGCAATGCAAGAAAGAATAAGACAACAAAGAAAAACAGGAAGAGAACGACAGAGAAGAGGACGAGAACGATTACGAGCATAAGAGAGACAAATAATCCATAAACATAATAAAGAATGAATGCAAGCAAGGAGAAACGATATGAACGTGTGGTGGATAGAGAGTTAAAATTTAAACAACACTTTTCTCTTCTTCATTTTAACAAAAATCCACAATTACTTGTGAAATCCTGATTTTGCCGAATAGAAAAAAGGATTGATCCATACTGAAAGAAAAAGACGAAGCCGGATTTCGCGATCAGATGTTAAATTAATTTTATAGCCAATGAAAGGAAGTGATTTGCAAAACTGAGAAAAGTTATCAATCTCGTGTGAAAAACTAAAAGGGATATAAAAACAAAAAGAAAGTCGAAGCAGTCAGTGAGATGGAAGCTGCGGTATTATACACCAGTAACATGTGACAAAGGAAACTTCAAATGCCGACCCGGACATATAAAGATCCTGTCACATATTCATTCTCCTTCTTCACTCTTGCTATTTCCTTTACTCCTTCTTCTCCGTCCTCAAAAATTCCCTCAATCAACAAAAAAGAAGACGACAGCAAGATACTTCATGTGACTCCTAAAAACTAAAGTCCGCTAAGTAAAATTTCCTTTATTGCTTTACCTTCCTTTTCACTTTTTCGCCGGCTATAAAAAAGGAAAGGAACCCAGATTTCATCCTCTATCCTGTTAATGTCTACATACACACAAATTACAATGACGAACGCTTGATTCATGTAACCCCTTACTATTATTTCTCTGGAACATTTAACTACGTACATTTTTCTCTTTGAACATTTTCTTCTTACAAATTCACACTCACTACAATTAACAACAGCAGTCAAAGCGAAGGATGACCATTCGTTGAAAGGCACAGTCTACGAGCGGGCGGGTGTGAAAGCAAGCTCGCCTACCATTCTGAAGATGAGATTTTGATCTCGAAATATTAATGAATAACAAATAGATAATACCCAATACCTTCTTTCCCTTCCTTTATTTTACTAAACGCATTGTGATAGCTTTCAAGACCTAATCAAGCAAATTACAAAACTCTCCTATCTTACAAATTTGTTATTCTGTTTAATTAATAAAATTTTACTTTGACATACAAATCGAAATATTTTATTCTTCCACATTCCAACATCCCAAACTTCCAACGAGCGTCTGAATACACCTATAAGTTTGATTATATTTGAGACAAGGACAGTTTAATAAACATTAACCATCTCCCTACTGCTACAAACGAAGAGAAGAGAGAACTTTATATTTATGATTGTTATTGCAGTATTTTCTTAAAGTTGTTAAGTTCGAATATTTAATGTTGCAATAAGAAAATTTCTACGGATATTTCATTGTCATAGAATGTGTCATTTTTTTTTTATAAGCGTTTCACCCCTAGCAAGGCATGTCACTGCCACTACTGTGCAGGGGGCTACGTAGAGTGGAGAAAGGCTGATTAAATATAGGAAATGACAGAGGGTGGGTGATAGGCGGGTAAGGATACCGAGAATGAGGGTTGGGTAGATGAGAGTGTTGTGAGAATAGTTGGGAGTTAGTGTGATAGGAGGTGTCTATTGACCCTACATTTAAACACCTGGAGATTGTAACTGTCGGGAAAGCAGACTTGTGGAAGGGAGTTCCATAGGCGGGAAGCGCGAGAAAAGAAGCTGTTGGAGTAGAATTTACGGTTACATCTTATTTGTTTAACTGTAAAAGGGTGGGACCTAGTTGCTAATCTAGTATCTCGTGTAAATTCGTGCTTAGGCAGCACCAGTGATCTAAGCTCATCGGAGCAGAAGCCATGAAAGTACTTGTAGAAGAGGCACAGGGAAGCCACATCACGCCGGTGTGAGAGCGGCTGCAGCCGGTCTGCCAAGTCAGTATCAACCACGTTACAGATCCTCCTTTGTATCTTGTCAAGAAGCCCTAGGAGAGCAGCAGGGGCACCCGACCAGATATGGCAGCAATATTCAATACACGGGCGGATGGTAGATTTGTATATGTGCAGAATAGATTCAGGTGGGAAAAATTTCCGGGCCCTGCACAGGGAGCCGACTTTCATAGCAGCAGATTTGGCAATGGATTCAATATAGTCATTCCATTTGAGGTCCGCCGAGAGTGTAAGGCCAAGGAGGCGTAGTATTTTACTCTCTGGGAGGCTAGCCTGTCCCATGCTAATGGGAGGTAGATGCGATGCGTTTATTTAATAATTAACAGAAGAATATTAACATAAGAAAACCGTGAAATTTTCTGAGGTTAAAAATTGTGGCTATAAATTAAACAGAAATATTAGTATATATCAGTATATAATACAGTTATTTATATCATTTCAGATTAGCCTAGTATACGAATATAGTAAAAGATTACACATTCAAAAAACTATACTTGTGATGACTTTTTACAAAGCTAGATGACCAAGCTCGTGGAGACTGGCTTCTAACATTTTAAGGTTCATTATCAATGATGAAGGTACCGGAGTCCACACTCGGAATACCGAACGTTTGAGCAGGTCAGCAAAATGGAGGAACAAGCGTCACCGAGGAAAGGCACAAAACAATCTTGAGACCTACCTGACGGAGTTTATGTGAAGAAAACAACTACCCTATCTGATGAAGTCTACCCATTCGATGTCATTTTGCAGGCTATCGTCACGTTACTGCCAACCGAATAATACGATAAATGTTTATTATTTGGAGACATAATTATAATTTAAGACACAAAATATATATCTTTACACGGCTGCGTTTCTGAAAGAGTTAATTAAAAAAGTGGCGACGGATACCCCACACGTACCAAAGAATATTTGCATAGTTTTCTTATAACAAGCTTATTTTACAAACATCGTTATTCAAATAATAGGACTTGTATCTGAAAAAATCATTATTCAAATAACAGGACTTGTATCTGGAAATGTTATTATTCAGAGAGTAAGATTGTATTTGGAAGCATCATTATTCAAATAGTAGGACTTGTATCGGGAAAAATCGTAATTCAAATAGTAAGACATATATTTGGAAACAACATTATTCAAATTATAGGACTTCCATCTGAAAAGAATGTGCGTTGTGGTACAGTGGATATCGATTCGGAACGACAACTCGGCGTGCCGAGTTCGAATTCCAGTTGAATTTCTTGCATTCATTTACGAGTAAATATCCTTGGGAAAGGTATTAATCCGTCATTTCTATCCAGTTATAGGTTAAATAATAGGACAGATTGAAATCCATAGCCTCGGCTGGCAACCAATCTACTGCAGAAAGCAATGGCAAACCACTGCGGGATAATCTTCTGCCCAGTCATTTATGTCTCTTTCGAGACATGATCGCCTAAAACGTGTATCACGTATGGCACTTAACTGATTGATCTGAAAAGTCATTATTCAGATAGTAAGAATTTATATTAAAACATCCTTATTCAAATAGTAGAACTTGTATCTAAAAAGAATTGTCAAAATAATTTTAATGTAATATTCACTCGCAAACATATATTTCTTAAAATCCCAAACATACTTTGGCTTTAAATTTGCACACAAAGGGTTGATGAGTTGTAAAAACAATCACTCAATCAATGAGATCTTCTTGGCACTACTTTTAATGACGATATGTTTTTATTTATCAGTTTGTCTTTTGGTCGCATTCATCTTTTTGACAATCTATTTTCCGACAGCAATCCTTCTCTTTTCTCGAAAAAAAAAAGAAAATATAATAAATACTGCAAAGTTATTACTTGACTGTTCGAATCTGAATATTCCCGAACGTTCACTTTTTGTATTCTGAAAACAGTAATAAATAAAATTGCTTCACATTCTATTAGGTTATAGATCTGATTTTTATATAAGCTTATAAAGAAATCAAATCAAAAGAAAAATGTGAAGAAAAACTAAGTAGAAAAAGAAGCAAGAGAAAGTAAAGTATATTGAAGAAAGATACAATAAATAAAAAAGTGAAAAGAAAAGAAAAATGAAAATAACAAAAATGAAATATAAAGAAAATAGGAAAAGAAGAATAAATAACACAGAGAAGTAAAAAGAAAAAAAAACAAAAGAGAAAAAGTAAAAAGGCCAAAGAAGAAAAAAGAAAGCAAAGAATGGAAATATTGTGTATATTTGTGCATAGTGTGAGTTTTTATGATCAGTATTGTATGCATAAAAATATGGGGACACATTATATACAGGTCATTTTTTGAAGAGATTAAAAGTCATGCATAAAAATTCAGGTGTCGCACTATACATAATGTCAGCTTATACATGTGTAAATATCGTAATGAAAAAAGTAAAAAGGCAAAGAAGAAGAAAAAAGTAAGAAATGCAAAGAAATAGAAGCCTATTATAATTTTTGCTTTCGTTTATTCTGTCACCCTATTTCAACTGAAATAACAGGGTAGCTTCAGCGCCTAGCAGAGGAAGTAAGGCATGACAAAGTATATAATTATGATATTGTCCAGAAACTCCTGAATTAAACAAATTAGATGATATTCAAGTCAGTTGAACGATATTCTGCTGATTGCTCCATTAAAAAAAAAATATGGAAATTCATCAATATATTGAAGTCAGCATTTTTTATAATTTCGCCAATTGGCTGAAATTGGGGCTTCAAGAATTGTGCATATTTTACAAGGGATA
The DNA here is from genome assembly GCA_037127315.1 of Ascarosepion bandense. Lineage (NCBI taxonomy): Eukaryota > Metazoa > Mollusca > Cephalopoda > Sepiida > Sepiidae > Ascarosepion > Ascarosepion bandense. Next base: position 756,159 of record JBBBDQ010000748.1, on the reverse strand, counting down.
ACCGAAAGATAATGTACAGACATTTACGAGGCATGTTAGAAAAATAAGGAACAAATATTTATGAGGCATGCACGAAGTGTAAGTTACATTTTACCGAAAGTTGTTTGAAAGCTAATTACAGAAATTAACGAGGTATGTTTGAAGGGTAATAGACAAGACAAACACCTACGTGACATGAACAAAACATATAAGGGACGTTTTTGTTTTGTAAGGGCTGCCCTAATTGACATTTTTAATGGGTTTTGCAAAAGTAAGGAGCAAACACTTACGGATCATGTAAAGAATAAGGTACATACTATCGGAGAGTGTTTGAAAATCTAAGATGCACTTTTTTGTGGGGGTTACTCGAAATGATATTTTTGATTTATTTTCCAAAATTAAGGAACAAACACGATCCATATACAAATTGTCAGGGAAATCTTTGTCGAGGAGTGTTTAAAAAATGACAGAAATTTACGAAATTGAACGGTAAGAGACAAGACAAACATTTACATGGTATGAACAAAACATAAGGTACACGTTATTGTGAGGGCTGCCCGAAATTACATTTTTTATGGGTTTTCCAAAAGTAAGGAACAGACACTTACAAATCATGAATCGAAAAGTGAGGTACAAATATTCTGTCGAAAGTAGCCCAAGTAGAACAATTACTGACATTTACCAGGTATGTCCAAAAATGATTGTAAATATTTTTCTGTGATACCCTCGAAAGCAAATCACATACATTTATGTGACATATTCTAAAATTAAGGAATAATCAGTAAGGAGACATGTACTCAAAATTGCACATATTTTCGAAGGGTGTTCAAAAAGCAATTTATAGATATTTATGAGGCATGTTTAGTAAGTAAAGTACAAATAATTTATCAGGTTGTTTTCATAAATAATTCCCAGATATTAACGAGTCCTGTTCAGTAAGTAAGTCACAAATATTTACTAGGTATGTTCCAAAAGCAAGGTACAGATATTTACGTGGGACGTTCGAAAATTAAAGAACATTTACTTATGGGACATGTACGTAAACTACGTTACAAATATTTTCATAGGGATGTCCGCAAATGAGTTAAGATATTAATAGACAAGTTTAGTTTGACTTTCAGCTTGAGTTTTGTTTAATGGCATATCAACACCTCTGTGGGTTATTTAATGCAAAAAAAGTGGAGGTTTAAGGTATTTTTTAAATGTTCGGTTATAGTGAGAAGGTTGATTTAGATTTTAATAATTTTTTTTTTGTTTTTATATATTTTTATTTTAAAAAACTGAAAATGTCTTCTAGTTGTGCATTCAAAAATGTTTTCCGAGAATATTTTTTCTTTCAAAAATGTATTTTTTAAATAAAAGTTTATTTTTATGTATATATTTCTATAAAAGTGTATTTTTACACTTTCATTGTGTTTTGACTCAAGTTTGGGGGTGAACTATTTACCCATAGCTGGGACCAATAGACAAGTTTAGTAAGTAAGCTACAAATATTTTACTAGGTATAATCTATAAGTAAAGTCGAGACATTTACGAAGCATGTTCTAAAATTAAAGAAAAATTCTTGCGTGGGATCAAGCAGAACAAGATGCAGACATTTATGAAGTTTTTTTTAATAATCATATCGCCCCAAACAAGGCAGATTGCTGCCACTGGTGCGCAAGGGGTTATGTAGGAGGAAAGTTATGAGAAAGAGTGACATGTTATAGGGGGTATCAGGAAGTTGGTAAGGGAAGGATGAGAATACTGGTGTGAACGGAGAGTTCTTGGAGATTGTAGCTGTCGGGGAAGCAAGTAAATGGAAGGGAATTCCACAGACGGGAAGTGCGAGAAAAAAGCTGATGGAGTAGAATTTGCGTTTACATTTTATTGGTTTCACAGTAAAAGGGTGAGACCTAGTGGCTAATCTTGTGGCTCGAGTAAATTCATACATAGGGGGCACCAGAGAGCTAAGTTCATCGGAGCAATGCCATGAAATTCAAAATGAAAGTACAAACATTCCCGTAGAATTTCGGAAAATCAAGGCACAAACATTTATGTAGAATGTCCGGAAATAATATTGCATACTTTTACGACGATAGTCCGATAGAGATGATACTAATATTTACAAATATATCTTTCTTTTTATATAATCATTTCACCCCATCCAAATCAGAAATGCCACTAGTGAGTGAATAAAAAAACGTACAGGCGTTGTCGGAAAAATGAAAAGAGATGAATGGGAATCATGTAGATTAAAGATGCCAATTTACGTTGCATTTAAACTTTTCAAAATTGTAGCTATCAGAGAAGCAAGGGAAGAGAGCTCCACAAATAGGAAGTGCAAGAAAAGAAACTGTTAGTGTAGAAGTAATGGTTATATTTTACTAGTTTGACGGTAAAAGGTTGGGACCTTGATGCCAATCTAGTAGCACGATGTGGTCGGACTCAGTCAGTTAAGTGCCATACGTGATACACGCTTGGGCGATCATGACTGACTGGGCAGAAGATTATCCCGCAGTAGGTTGCTATTGCTTTCTGCGGTAGACTGGTTGCCGACCAAGGCTATAGAACCCAATCTGTCCTGCTATTTAACCCATAAGTGGAAGGAAGAGACGGATTAATACCTTTCCCAAGGCTATTTGCGCGTAAGTGAATACAATGGATTCAACTGGAATTCGAACTCGGCTCCCCGGTTTGTCGTTCCGAGCCGATATCCACTGCACCACAACGCACATCCGTGGTCGGACTACCAGGGAGAAAAGCTCGTCAGAGGAGTTACCATGAAAATACTTGTAGAAAAGACAGAGGGAAGCCACATCAATTCGGTGAGAAAGTGACTGAAAGCGGATTGTCAAGTCAGGATTGATTAGATTAAAGATACTCCTTTGTATTTGTCATGAGCCTCAAGATGAATAGCAGAAGCATTTAACCAAATATGGCAACAGTATTCAATGCATGGACGAATGGAAGATTTTTAAATGTGCAAAATATATTCCGAAAGATAAGGTAAAGTATGACAACCATTGCAACATTGTGCAGTTCTCAGTTCTACAAATTCAGAATTTTACATTCATTACACATACATGGGATCGTATCTTTATAATTCCTTTCATATACCATTAGTAAGGATGAAGTTCAATTCAGAGGGCTTCCTTCACAAAAAGGAACAAACTCCCGAGATGATGTCTCCCCGACCAATAAAATATCAACCAATATATGTCTACATAATATGCACGTCTTCGTTCTTCGTTTACACATTTACTACGACCATATTCAGCAACTTACTTGCTTCCCCGACAACTACAATCTCCAGGAGTTTGAATGTGAAGTCAATGGTCATTTCCTATCTCGCTGACTTGCATTCTCTCTCATGCTCCTTTCTCCGTCCACTCCACTCTCATCAGTATTCTCATCCTTCTTTTGCCCACTTCTGACATCCCCTGTAACCTGTCACTCTTTCTCATAACTTTCCTCCTATGTAACCCCCTGCGCACCAGTTACAATAGACTGCCTTGCTTGGGACGATATGAATAAAAAAAAATAACTATATTCCTTGAATGGCCTTTTGGCCGTATATTGGCAATAAATTTATTTAAAAAAAGAAAATATTTATCAGAAGGGTAGAGAAATAACAACGAAGGCCGAGAATCTCCCAACAAATAAAAAATGGAGACAAAACATCTGGTTGTATAGAAGGATACTGAGAATTCCCTAATGTCACGTGTAAGCATAGAAGAGTTCTTAAAGAATATGGCAGCAAAAAAACACGTATTCTCAGAAATAGGAAAGGAATGCCAAAATCTTTCGCTCGGCTAATGAGAAGGTAGGGTTCGGAAAATTTAACCCTCACAGGGCATACAGAAGGCAATGGAAATAGCAGAATGCGACTCTTTGAACGGACGAATATGCGTGAAATGATGGCGGAGACCTGGTAAAGAGAGACGGAGCCTTCTACAGGCTACAAGAGATTGCAATTTGTATAGAAAATGATCATCCATGATCTGAAAGAACAAAGTGAATGAAAGAGGAAGCTTGTCGATTTGACTTTAAAAAAAAAAACACCTAGCAAACCAAACTAAAAAAAAGTAAAGTAGATCCCAAGTATACCATCTACTATACCAATATAACGGGGGTCTACGTTCTAACTTTCCAGAATTAGAACTTAATTTGCCTGACTCCAAACCCTACCTAATGTTTCTATCTTAAAAAACAGGACTCAATACTTCAATGCTACCATGTTGTTTGAAATAAAAGATTTTAAGAGAAAAAAAATCAGATCAATTTTAAAAAGAGGAAAATTTTCAATGTATAAAGAGAAAATCATAGAAATAAAAACGAAAGAGGAAAAAATAAAGAAAAATCAAAGCGAGAAAGAAATGAAAGAAGGAAGTAAAATAGACAGACAGGAATAAAAGAAAACAGGAAGGAAGGAAGGAAGGAAGGAAGGAAGGAAGGAAGGAAGGAAGGAAGGAAGGAAAATAGACAGATAGAAAAGAAGGAAAGAAGGAAAGAAAGAAGGAAAGAAGGAAGGAAAGTAGATAGACAGACGGACAGGAAGGAAGGAAGGAAGGAAGGAAGGAAGGAAGGAAGGAAGGAAAATAGACAGATAGAAAAGAAGGAAAGAAGGAAAGAAAGAATGAAGGAAAGTAGGTAGACAGACAGACGGACAGGAAGGAAGGAAGGAAGGAAGGAAGGAAGGAAGGAAGGAAGGAAGGAAGGAAGGAAGGAAAATAGATAGACAGTCAGAGAGACAGGAAGGAATGTGGGAAGGAAGAAAAACAGAATGGAAGGAAGGAAATTGACATAAAGGAAGGAAGGAAGGAAGGAAGGAAGGACAATAGACAGCCAGACAGGAAGGAAGAAAGGAAGAAAAGAAGGAAGGAAGGGAATAGACAGTAAGGAATGAAGGAAGGAAGGAACGAACCAACGAACGAACGAATGAAGAAAGGAAAACAGACAGACAGACAGAAAGGAAGGAAGGAAGGAAGGAAGGAATGCTCACATGATTCAAGCGGGACAGATAATCTACAATAATGAAGGAATGAAAGAAGCAATGAGAAGAGGAAAAACACATAAAATATGCGAAAACAAACTTGAATCAAATAAATGAGAAAAAGAGAGTGAATGCCGAATGAAGAAATGAAGGAGAGAAAAAGAAAAAAAAAGAAATCAAAAGAGAGGAAGCAGTGAGAAAGAAAGAGACATAAGAAAGAAATAACGATTAAAAGATTCTATAGAAAAAGAAACGAATTAGAAAAGAAGGACAAAGGACCAAGGACCCCCCCCCCCCAAAAAAAAACTACCGGAATGAATGAAGGAAGATAGAAAGGAAGCAAGTAAGGAAGAAAGAAAGAAATGAACAAAACTCAACCAAGTTAATCATAAAGGAGAAAAAACACATTAGGATTTATATCTTACTGCGATAAGATTTCCTCTGCATTGAGCTGGTTTGTCAAACTCAAAAAAATTAAAAGAGGAAGAAAAATCACAAACTTGTACAAATCTCATTCTCTGTATATTTTTATAAGACATTCTTACCTGCACAACTAAATATCTTCGTTCTTTTTTTTTTGTTTTCTTTGTTTTTCACTGGAATATACACAAAGCAACGCCCCACAAAAAAGAATTATCTATTTTAGCATATTTTCTTTTATTTTTATAATAATATCCTTTAACTTATTTTTTATTCTTTTATTCTCTACATTTTTTTTTATTTTGTCAGTCAACAATATTGAAAGAACAAAGAACCCTTGTTTAGAAATGCAGGAAATTCACTAGAGAAGATAATGGGATTTTAACAGCTTCTCACAGTTGTCAGTTACCATACGACATACTGATGAAAAGTTATTTCAAAGTAAATTGATTTTGGCGCTCCTTTCCTTTCTTCATTCCTGCTCCTCTAGCCAATCTTTGGAAAACGCCGAGAAGAACCACATCCGATGACAGTAACTTGTGAGAAAGGCCAAATTTGCAACACTTGATTTCATGAATTGGGTTCGACAACTTGTGGGGTTGATGGAACACGAACACTTCTTGTCATCCAAGGGATGCCCAGAAATTTGCCTCGGGGACAACGGGTTCTGCCCCGATCCCCACCCACTTAAAATAATTATTATACAGAATTGGCTTTCTGAAATTAGCTTTTTCTCGACAGTAAACTTGCAGAAGTTCAATTGCACGACATGACTGAGTTTTGTCATTCTCTTGAAGTTAAGGTCTTTGTCCCTCGAGGTTAAGCGTTCTGCTGTAATTTCCATCCCTTGAAATTAATAATATTTGGAATCACTTCCCAGAAACAAGCGTTTCACATTCAGACTGGTTCATATAAGGCATATTTTATGTGTGGGTGGTGGAATGGTTAGCAGTTCGAGATGTGAAATCTGCGATTCGAATTCAAGTTGAGCTCGCTACTCTCACATCTTTCATTCTTGGGAAAAAATGAATTTGTTACCTCTTCTCACAGGTTTGGGTTAAATAGTCGAGGAAAAGGGCTCTTCAGTTTTGCTTGCCAAATAGTCTAGGAAAAAGAAAACTGAATTTAAAACTAGTTAGGAATGGGGTCTTAGCAAGACCATCGCATTGCTGCGGAAAACGAAGCACCCAAGGTTGGCATGTGGGGTCGGTGGTCCCAAACTCCTTAGTGGAGTCTCCGAGACTTGAGTGGTTAAATTCATATATACGGATGTGAGGGAGGATATCGGTGTGGAAAATGAAATCGGAAGGCTGAGTTCATATCCCTGGTTATTCTGTTACGTTCAGGTCCTGGGCATGACGGTAAACTGCATCCGGCAGTAAGGCCTCCGATTGGGAGGTTGTGAGGAGCACGGAACCACTTTTTAAATGCTGCTGTTTTCAGGTCCACCCTGAACCGGAGTGGTAGCAGCTGTTAGGGTCCAAGCTATGGGCAAAAAGTTAACCCCTAAAACTGGAGTCAAAACACTATGAAAGTATAAAAATACACTTTTATAGAAATATATATATAAAAATAGACTTTTATAGAAAATATACATTTTTGAAGAAAAAAATTATTTTCAGCAAAACATATTTGAATATAAAACTAGAAGACATTTTCTGTTTTCTAAAATAAAAAAAGAATAAAAACAAAAGATCTTTATTCAACTCTGACTAAATCAGCCTTCTCACTATAACCGAACATTAAAAAAAAAATTAACCCCCCACCTTTTTGGCATTAAATAACCCACAAAGGTTGATATACCATTAAACAAAACTCAAACTAAAGAAATGAGTTTTTTTGAGTGTTAAAAGGTTTCTGTTACGTTCACTTCCCCCCCAAAAGCTCTTGGGAAAGGCATGAAAGAGTCTCTTATCTCCCACAAGTTAAATAGTGAGCTAGATTTAATATTTTAGTCTTAGGTATTAGCCAGTCAAAGAGATTGATTGATATATATTTTACGACACATCAAACTTTAGCAGATTATATAAAGCTAGTAAATATTTTGGAGGTTATAAGAATCTGTTTGGAAATAATAATGATTATCTTATACTAGTCCTACAATTTGACTGATACTTAAAAAGGGAGAGCAGATGTGAGTTCAAGACATTCCCAAAGGTATTTGTTCATAAGTGAATTGTTGTATCGTGGAATGAAGAGATACACAGAGGAATATAGATAAACTACTTTATTAACAAAGTGGTACAACTGAGATGTATATACACTACAGTCTCTCGCAGTAGTAGTTGTTACTTCCCGAATCGGTGAATGTTATGGGACCTACCTTTTTGGACTATAATGAACTCTTCCTATTAATATGAATACCGGGAGAATATACCTCTCAGGGTGGAGTTCAGTTGGGTTAGGAGTTGTCCAGCCTTCGGATTGAGGACACCTAAGACCAAAATAAGACCAGTTTAAGACCAGTTTAGACCGCTTTTGAACCTATCCACCGCAGTGGATAGGTAATGTTTTGACCAGTACCTGGGCGTACGCGCTCAGGTTCCCCACGTTAAAAAAGACCTTGTGTCACATCTCTCTCAAGTGGGGGAGAAGGGTAAATATTGGAGTTCGGTTGGGTTGAGTCACCCTGGTCTAATTCTTGGAAGTCAGACTGACGTGTAACACTTTTATTTGTTTTCCGTTCAATATATATGTTTCACTAATTCCCGAGTTCCAATTTTCTTCCGGGCCTATTCTGGGTCCACAACAGTGATACTGACAACTATCCCCGTGCTAAGCGCACGTTGTCTTTTATACATCCGGGCGACCGGATGCCACATGGTACGAGCCACAACACAAAATGAATATAACGAATTTAACCGAAATCAGAACTTTCCGATTTCTCATTCGGGGGCATTATCACTTTTACCACCAGCACATCCAAGTTTACGGCAAGTTTACCTGGAATTCCTAATTGGTTACCCATATACGTACTGACAAGATTCAATGTTGCTTAATTTAGTGATCGTATGAGCTATGATGTTTAAGCGTGCTATGGGCGTAAGCAACCGGTCTAAGAGAAGGAAAAATCAGAATTTCAATCTGTGCAAGAAAAACGGGAAACAACACCGCAAATTCTTGTCAAGTTTCAAAAATAGAGGAAGATTCGTAAGTGGCTTAACCGAGCAGAATAATTCAGAGAGTCAAAAAGTTGTTCTTTGGACTCAATAAAGGCTTCTGACGAATGGGGTGGCTACCAGGGCCACCGACATGATTTCAGTCGAGCACTTATAGGGTAGAGTGTAAAGATCTATTTCCTGAGGCTACAAATTTCAAGCGGCTATAGAAAACTATCGGGAGAGCATAGCTCGCCATCATTCGAGAGATTTTCTTCGAAACGATGTCACGCGAAGCTGAAGATGTTTTATGGGGTAGAATGGAAAGGTCTATTTCTTGAACCTTCAAATCGCAGGCGGCTATAAAAAAACTATCGGGAGAGCATAGATAGCCATTTTTCCAGAGATCTTCTTGGAATCGATGTGACGCTGAGCTAAAGGAGTTATAAAGGGATAAATTGGAAACATGTATATCCTGAACCTACAAATCTTAAACGGTTATGGAAAACAATCGGGAGAGCATAGTTTGCCATCTTTCTAGAGATGTTCTTCTAATCGCTGTCAAGCAGAGAAAAAGAACTTTTATGGGGCAAAGTAGAAAGGTCTCTTTCCTGAATTTACAAATCCCAGGCGGCTATAGAAAATTATCGGGACATCATAGCTCGCAACTTTTCTAGAAATCTTCTTGGAATAGATGTTAGACTGAACTAAAAAAAGAAATTTATGGTGCAGAGTGTAAAAGTCTATTTCCTGAATTTACAAATCTCAGGCAGCTATAGAAAACTATCGGAAATGCATAGCTTACCATCTTTCCATAGATTTTATTCGATTCGATGTCACGCCAAGCTAAACAGATTTTATGGCGTTGGGTGGAAAATTCTGTTTCTTGAACCTCCAAATCTCAAGCGGTTATTGAAACTCTCTGGTGAGCATATTTCGCCAGCTTTCATGAAATCTTCTTGGAATCGATGACACACCGCGATAATGAATTTTATGGGGTAATGTGGAAAGGTCTATTTCTTGAACGTACAAATCTCAGGCTATAGAAACTATCTGTAGAGCATGGTTTGCATTTTTCTACAGATGTCCTTGGAATTGATGTCACGCTGAGCTAAAGAATTTTTACAGCATAGATTAGAAAGAACTATTTCCCGAACCTACAAATCGCAGGCGACTATAGAAAACTATCGAGCCAACTTTCCAGAGTACTTCTTAGAATAGATGTTACGCCAAGCTAAAAAAAAAGTTTTATGTGACAGAGGGTAAAGGCCTATTTTCTAAACCTACAAACCACAGGCGGCTATAGAAAATTATCGAGAGAGCATAGCTAGCCAACTTTCCAGAGTACTTCTTGGAACAGATGTTACGCCAAGCTAAAAAACGTTTTATGTGGCAGAGGGTAAAGGTCTATTTTCTAAACCTACTAATCTCAGGCGGCTATAGAAAACTATTGAGAGAGCATAGCTAGCCAACTTTCCAGAGTACTTCTTGGAATAGATGTTACGCCAAACTAAAAAAAAAAGGTGGCAGAAGGTAAAGGTCTATTTTGTAAACATACAAATCGCAGGCGGCTATAGAAAACTATCGAGAGAGCATAGCTAGCCAACTTCCCAGAGTACTTCTTGGAACAGATGTTACGCCAAGCTAAAAAAGTTTATGTGGCAGAGGGTAAAGGTCTATTTTCTAGACCTACTAATCTCCGGCTGCTATAGAAAACTATCCGGAGAGCATACTTCGCCATCTTTCCAAAGATCTTCTTGGAAGCAATGTCACTTCGAGCTATTGAAGTTTTATGGGTATAGTGGAAAGGTCTATATACTGAATCTACAAATCTCAAATGGTTATAGAATATTATGTGGGGATCATAGCTCGCCATTTCTCTAGAGATCTTCTTGAAATCCATGCTACACCGAGCTAAAAAAAGTTTTATGAGGCAAAGTGGGAAGGTCTCTTTCCTGAGCCTACAAATCTCAGACGGCTGTAGAAAACTACTGGGAGAGCACAGCTTGATATCTATCTAGAGATCTTCTTGGAATCATGTCAGAAGTTTTTTGGTGTAGAGTGGAAAGATCTGTTTCTGAACTTACACATTTCAGGTGGCTTGAAAAAGAAACCTATAGAGAGAGCATACAAAAGAATTTTGGTGTGGCTGTGTTCTTAATGGAGGAAGCTTGAAAATCTATAGGAAACGGAAAAATGTCGATTGGTAAAACAATAAAAGCAAATAATACATTTTTTAGAAAATAAAATGATTAGTATATTTTGTTTGGTTATTTGAAATTAATCTTTATCTTTCGTATTGATCTTGTTACGGCCTTAATGTCTCGGCTAATCGTAGCTACATTTTGGAGAAATATAAATAGGCTGTAAAATTGATATGTTGAACCCGTTTTAGTTTTGTAAATATTTAATATCCGTTAATTCATTAACACGATGATAATCTGTCTATATTTCGGAAATGGGGTATTGTAATTATTTACATTATTTATATTGTTAGAACTGTTGTTCTTGTCTTTATTGCTATATTCTCTTTCAACATCTGTCTATATTTCTGAGATGAGGTATTGAAATTATTTACACTCTTTACATTGTTCGGACTGTTGTCCTTAATATTATACGCTCCAGCAATCAAGATGAAGACAATAGTCTAAACAATGTACATTGTGTAAATAGTTGCAACTAGCATCATAGCCCGGCGTTGCCCGTTCAACTCAGAACATTTTAGTAGTAGGAGAAGATGCCAATGAGAGGAGTAGATGGGAATTATTTATTGAAAGTTGGAAAGGAGAGCTGAGGATAAATTCCTTTAAAACTCGTTTATATAAAATAATAAATACATAAAAAATTGTTGTTTAAAAATTGTTACAAGATTCCATTAAAAAAATCAATTTTCTTTATTTTATTTTATTTATTTTTTTTTGCATAAACGTGATTTGGTGTTTTGTGTGACATTGTAAACAACATTGCGTTTGTTTTTGTTTCAAAATTACGAGAGAAAATATTTACATTTTTTGTTGACTAAAATTTATTTATTTTTTTTACTGAAATTAGAAATTTAAAAACTATTACGCTCTCAGTTCAGAAATTTTCGAAAAATACTTAAAAATGTAGGCATTTAATTTTAGAGTTAAAAGTTAACGCCGGAATAAAAATTAAATATAAAGACTCATTTTTTTTTAATAACAAATATTTTAGTCGGGTTTGACACGTGTGATTTGATTTCTGTGGCGTAATTTAGCAACCATCTTAGATCTCAGATGTTTTACTTAGATTGTTTTGTTTTTAAACAATCGGCTCCATTGGCCAAAAAGTGCGAAAGGGGAAAATTGTTGAACTTAAACTCAAAAAGTATGTGTCGAACTGGCTTCCCTGTAGATATATCTCCCTAGAAAGTTTGAATGGCGTAGTTAAAAAAATGTAGGCGTGCATAGGGAACAATCACGCACAGACTCACAGATTGCCTTTTATATATATAGATAACTTATTTCAGAAATATAGGCAGATTCTGAATTTTTCCGGAGCGTACAATTGAAACGGATGTGCGTTGTGGTACAGTGGATATCGGCTCGGAACGAGAAGCCGGGGAGCCAAGTTCGAATTCCAGTTGAATCCATTGTATTCACTTACGCACAAATACACTTGGGAAACGTATTAATCCGTCTATTCCTTCCAGTTATGGGTTAAATAGCGGGACAGATTGGGTTCTATAGCTTTGGCAGGCAACCAGTCTACCGCAGAAAGCAATGGCAACCTACTGCGGGATAATCTTCGGCCCAGTCAGTCATGTCTCTTTCGAGACATGATCGCCCAAGCGTGTATCACGTATGGCACTAAACTGACTGACAACTGAAACCCTGTGAGCATATCAATAAAATGAGAACAACAGTATGGAAAATGTAAATTGTGCAATTAGTCAAAATATATCTTGTCAGAAATATAGACAGATCCTAGATTAAGCCGAAGCGTATAACGGTAGTAATGTAAATAGAGATTATTATCGTCATCATTGCTATGATTAGGGTTAGGGTTTTAGGATCACTAGACAACTTATCACCTGACCGATTTTCTCCATACATGTAGGTTTAAAATCGCTGCGTTAGTAATTTATAATTAGCGTGTTTTGAACTATTAGGTTTAGTACATTTCGAGAAATTACAACCGATTTCCTCCAACTATGACAGTAACTATTTAATTATTATTTAATTATTATTTAATTATTATATAATCAATGCACTATAATATATTATCTATTATATATTAACGCGAGAAGTAAATTCTGGCGAAGTTCTTCTTCGTGTGCCGTGCCCTTCAGCACAAAGGCGATCATGGACTTCCACTTGAGCCTGCCTCTTGTCGATCTCACTTTCCTCTTTATATCTCCCGGATGTACTTTGTAGTGCAGTAGATATCGACTCGGAACGACAAATCGGGGACCGAGTTCGAATTCCAGTTGAATTTCTTGCATTCACTTATGCACAAATATCCTTGGGAAATGTATTAATCCGTCTCTTCTCTCCAGTTATGGATTAAATAATGAGACAGATTGGGTTCTATACCTTTGGCTGGCAACCAGTCTATCGTAGAAAGTAATGACAACCTATTGCTAGAAAATCTTCTGCCCAGTCAGTCATGTTTTTTTCGAGACATGATCGCCCAAGCGTGTATCACGTATAGCACTTAACTGACTGACTGATCTACCCACAAAACTTGCTCCGCCATCCATTTGCTCAAGCTTATCAACTCGCGCTGCTTTTCCCTGTTTCCCATTCTCTTTGAGTATTAAATTCTCCATGCCCTCTTTCCTCATTATGTGTCCCAGGCACCTCAGCTCTCTTTTCCTGATATTAAGTATGAGTTTTGTTCTAGTTTGCATCTTCGCACACATCATCGTCGCTCGTGTGTTCAGTTTTGGTATCCTCAGCATCCTTCTGTTGAACCACACTTATACTGCCTCGAGCCTTTCCTTCATTCTTGAAGGTATCATCCACCATTCGCTGTCATATAGAAGTACAGATTTCACATCGCAGTCCAGCACTCTTTTCTTTGTTTCCAATGAGATTTTCCTGTCTCTCAGTACCTCTGGTTAGCATTTGAAATGCGTCCTTAGCCATACCAATTGGTCTTCGGATCTCAATGCCTCACTTTCTATCCTCTTTCAGAACGCTTCCCAGGTAGAGTAAACATCTTTTTGATATGTCTCGGAAAGGGATATATGTATCATTCGAGGTAGTTAAGTGGTTTAAGCAAATGCAACCGGGTAGGTCAATCTAGTACATAGAGGTATAATGGACGGTACTCGTCCCATGCAGTATCCTGAAACGTAGTCAGTCAGTTAGTTAAGTGCCATACGTGATACACGCTTGGGCGATAATGTCTCGAAAGAGACATGACTGAATGGGCAGAAGATTATCCGCAGTAGGTTGCCATTGCTTTCTGTGGTAGACTGGTTGCCGACCAAGGCTATAGAACCCAATCTGTCCTGCAATTTAACCCATAACTGGAAGGAAGAGACGGATTAATACCTTTCCCAAGGGTATTTGCGCGTAAGTGAATACAATGGATCCAACTGGAATTCGAAGTCGGCTCCCCGGTTTCTCGTTCCGAGCCGATATCCACTGTACCACAACGAGTCGTAGTCAATAGATGTAGATCAATAGTCGTAGACCGCTAGTTGTAGACCTCTAGTAATAGTAGACCTATGGACGTAGACCTCTAGTAATAGATCTATGGACGTAGACCTCTATGCGTCCTCAGCTTCGTCTGTATTTATGGCTGACATCGGCCAATCACATTACTGTAATCGGGAACCAAGGTGTATGCATATTCATTACCTATTCATTACATCACTTTTAAAAAGGATACTTCAAAACTCGGCTTATTTTCAAATCGGTGATTTTTTTTCGTTTTGTTTTGTTTTGTTTTGTTTTTTTTGTTATTTTTGCGTGGGTTGATAATTGAGTCGATTTTTACCGAAATCAGATCGGTTAAACATTCAATGAATGAGCTAAATAAAGTCTGAAGAAACAGGAACATATCTTTAGAAAGAAAGAAAAGAGTACTGAACTGATGTGTAATATCAGTCCTCCTACATGGCAGTGAAACCTGAACAATAGACATGAAGTAATAGACATGAACTAATAGAAATGTGGTTCTACAGAAGGATGTTGAGAATACCATGGACCGAACATGTGAGTAACGATGAAGTTCTAGAAACAATGAAAATAAAAAGGCTACTTTTCGTTAACAGCAGAAACAGATAGTTTAAATCACTAAGGCGTATGATAAGTATAGAAGGCTTGGCAAATCTGAAACTCACAAGACAGATTGAACGTAAGAAAAAAATAGAGAAAAACAACGCATAATCTACGTGGCGAGCTTGTGAAAATTTATGGCGGAATAGGATTTGGGAGAGATGGCAAAGAGAAAATATTTATTAAGAGCTACAATACAAAGGAAATTATGGAAAGCAGTGATCGTCGCCGTTGTGAAAAGAAGCGGAGCATATAAGAATTATTTTAAAGTTCAGATGCAAAATAATTCACTTTTTTCCAAGGCTTCTTTCGTTATCCCCAAATGAATACGCGGTATTGAAATGATATCATGAGGCCTTGGATATCCTAAATATCTTCAAAACCAATTTTTTAACGTGCTTCATTGGGTAAACAGAAATTTACATGTTGTGAATACCGTCGACGCTTTTCTATAAGCCGAAAAGTTTTTACGGTCGTGTACTTTTCTTGTTGGTGAACAGATCTTTCAGCTCGACTTGTTTCGTAAATCAAACTTTGACCGTATAGCTCTTATGTGGGACTCCTGATCAAGCTTAATGAGTTTTGAAGCGTGTCTCAATTGCAAAGTACAGGGTAGAGAACACACTCTTCGAGAAAAAATATGCCAACTCCGATCATTAGAATATCCTTGTATTCCTCGATCACTGCAGGCCAAACATTAACATGGTTTTATCATTGTACTAGCAGTATAGCCCGGCGTTGCTCGGGTGTAATGAAAGCTTTAAAACTAATCCATGGTTCTGGAGCGCAGACTCAGCCTAAAGAATATTTGTGTGAAGTTTGGTGAGAATCGGATAAAAATTGTGGATTTGTATAAAGGACATACAGACAGATAAACAGGCACATACACAAACATCTTGCCTGTTATATATATATTATCGATTTTCTGCACTATTGTAAGAACTGCAACCTTGAAACTTCTGAATATCGTTTCTCATGTCTTTGTCTATGAGTGTATCAAATTTGAGTAAAATCGGACCACTCCTTCTATAACTCGATTTTTTCGATTCTCGATTTTCGATATCTATCGGTGGTACCTCAACACAAGACCTAGCTAAGAACACTAGCAGACGCTTATAGTACAACTGTGTAAATTTTCAAGAAAATCGGTTCAGCAGTTTCGGAGTCTATAGGTAACGGACACACACACACACACACACACACACACACACACACACACAAAGTTCCATTTATAAATAAGTTTAGATAATTTCACCCAAGCAAAACCACAAAATTACTAAGACGCAAGAGGTTATTAAGTGTGAAAGAAAATAAGAAAAAAATATTTTTGGGGAGAGAGAAGCAGAAATGAACATCACAAAAGAAAACAGTAAAAAATGCTTGACATTGCATTCACTACTTGATGAGACAGCAAGAAGCCGAAAGAAAGTTGCACAAGTAAAAACTCCTAACGGTAAAAACAAAAAAAAAACTGCTAGCATAGAACATACATTTCCCTTGTTAAAATTCATCAGTTTTAGAATAGTGCAAGTAAAGATTCTTAATATACAGTTATATGTGCACCCACCAGAAACACGCACACAAAAACATATATACAATTTGAACATGATGAAATTTCTGATCACGACATTGTTGCCAAAAATTAATCTAACACTCACATTTTTGCTGACACTAATTATCCCCTAGACAGGAAGACCGACTGAAATGTTGTGAATATGGCAATAAAGATGACAACAGTCCGAACAATGTAAATAGTGTAAATAATTACAGTACCTCATCTCAGAAATATAGACAGATATTGAAGGTGAATATGGCAACAAAGATGAGGACAACAGTCCGGACAATGTAAATACTGTAAATAGTTAAAATACCACATCTCACAAATATAGACATATATTGAAGGTGAATATGGCAACAAAGGTGAAGACAACAGTCGGACAATGAAAATACTGTAAATAGTTAAAATACCTCATCTCTGAAATATAGACAGATATTGAAGGTGAATATGGCAACAAAGATGAGGACAACAGTCCGGACAATGTAAATACTGTAAATAGTTAAAATACCTCATCTCACAAATATAGACAGATATTGAAGGTGAATATGGCAACAAAGATGAGGACAACGGACAATGAAAATACTGTAATGGATGCAAATACCTCATCTCACAAATATAGACAGATATTGAAGGTGAATATGGCAACAAAGATGAGGACAACAGTCCGGACAATGAAAATACTGTAAATAGTTAAAATACCTCATCTCACAAATATAGACAGATATTGAAGGTGAATATGGCAACAAGGTAACAGTCCGGACAATGTAAATACTGTAAATAGTTAAAATACCTCATCTCACAAATATAGACAGATATTGAAGGTGAATATGGCAACAAAGATGAGGACAACAGTCCGGACAATGTAAATACTGTAAATGGTTAAAATACCTCATCTCACAAATATAGACAGATATTGAAGGTGAATATGGCAACAAAGATGAGGACAACAGTCCGGACAATGAAAATACTGTAAATAGTTAAAACCTCATCTCAAATATAGATAGATATTGAAGGTGAATATGGCAACAAAGATGAGGACAACAGTCCGGACAATGAAAATACTGTAAATAGTTAAAATACCTCATCTCACAAATATAGACAGATATTGAAAGTGAATATGGCAATAAAGATGAAGACAACAGTCCGGACAATGAAAATACTGTAAATAGTTAAAATACCTCATCTCACAAATATAGATAGATATTGAAGGTGAATATGGCAACAAAGATGAGGACAACAGTCCGGACAATGAAAATACTGTAAATAGTTAAAATACCTCATCTCAGAAATATAGATAGATATTGAAGGTGAATATGGCAACAAAGATGAGGACAACAGTCAGGACAATGAAAATACTGTAAAAAATAGTTAAAATACCTCATCTCAGAAATATAGATAGATAGTGAATATGGCGGCAAAGATGAAGACAACAGTCCGGACAATGTAAATACTGTAAATAGTTAAAATACCTCATGAAATATAGATAGATATTGAAGGTGAATATGGCAACAAAGATGAGGACAACAGTCGGACAATGTAAATACTGTAAATAGTTAAAATACCTCATCTCAGAAATATAGATAGATATTGAAGGCGAATATGGCAACAAAGATGAGGACAACAGTCCGGACAATGTAAATACTGTAAATAGTTAAAATACCTCATCTCAGAAATATAGACAGATATTGAAGGTGAATATGGCAACAAAGATGAGGACAACAGTCCGGACAATGTAAATACTGTAAATAGTTAAAATACCTCATCTCACAAATATAGACAGATATTGAAAGTGAATATGGCAATAAAGATGAGGACAAGTGTCCGAACAATGTAAATAGTGCAAATAGTTACGATACCTTATCATCCTATCACTCAGGAATCCTGATCCCTTTGGCCTAGCAGATAATTTTTTTTAGAATGTCTTTATTAAAAGCACATATTCGCAAGAATACATGACTTGATTATTCTTCTTCATGTACCGTGTGCCTTCAGGCAGTGGGCGATCATGGACTTCCGCTTGGCTCTTTCTCTTGTTGTTGTCAATATATTTTCTCTTGGTATCTTTTCCAAATCCCGCTCCCATTTGCTCAGACCTATCAAGTATGTCTCGTGCTTCTTTCCTCTGTCTCGCTTTCCTTCTATCCGTCCTGTGAGTATTAAATTCTCACAAGTTCTTTTTTTTATTTTGTTCGATAACATTTAACACTGACATTTAACTTGACGTGAAATATTTTACACTATTTACATCAGTCAGACCGCTGGCCTCTCCATTATTGTTTGCTCTGGAGTTCTGAAGTTTGAGTTTGAGTTTTTTTAACGGCATATCAACACCTCTGTGGGTTATTTAATACCAAAAAGGTGGGGTTTTAAGGTATTTCTTTTTTTGATGTTCGGTTATAGTAAAAAGGTTGACTTATTCAGATTTTTATGAAGATTTTTTGTTTTTATTCTTTTTTTACTTTAGAAAACTGGAAATGCCTTCTAGTTTAGCATTCAAAAATGTTTTGCTGACAAAAATTTTTTTTCTTCAAAAATGTGTTATGGGAATAACGTTTTTTTCATAAATGTATTGTTGATAATATTTTTCCCTCAAAAATGTATATTTTCTATAAAAGTCTATTTTCATATATATTTTACTATAAAAGTCTATTTTTATACTTTCATAGATTTTTGACCGCAGTTTGAGGGTTACTATTTGCCTATAGCTGGGACCCTAACTCCGGGTCAGGGTGGACCTTGGAGCAACAGCAATTAAGAGGTGGTTCCATGCTCCTCACAACCTCCCAACCAGAGGCCTTGCTGCCGGATGCAGTTTACCGTCATGCCCAGGACCCTTTATTTAGGGAGGGGATTATTCTAATTCCACAGGCAATGCTCTTTGGGTCAAGTCACATTTTTGATGAACCCTTTTATCTACTAGGCCATGTGTCTTTGGGGAAATCAATGAGTGAATTTTTTTGGACTTATAAAACTCATTAACTATTTTTTTTGCCATAATCCAAGTTTTTTTTTTGTTTTTTCCCTAGCTTTCTCATTATCAGTATTAATTATTAACGGTTAATTTATTAGTCATAAAAAGCCTCTCTAAATTTACAATGAACTGAAAAACTATCATAATTGCATCACAATCACTAAATTTTTAGATATTTAACTGACTCATGTTATAACTCGAATAGGTATAAGTTTCAAATCTTGTATATACCATTTGTCACAGAGAGAGACAGAGAGAGAGAGAGAGACAAAGAGAGAGAGAGAGACAAAGAGGGACAGAGAGACGGGGTGTTTTATTACATACTAATGGAAACTAATTCCAGCCAGTTACGCTCAGTTTAGTGTACTCTTTAAAAAATGCAACATATTTTGATATTCTGATGTCATTTCAAGTCGTTGGATATTTTACAGATAATGACTAAGTTGACATTTGAGTAGATTTTATTCTCTAGGCAAATAGAATTAACCTCGAAAACAAGAAAAAATTACTTTTGTTTGCATAAATAAAAGAGAAAACTGTTTTCCTTTTTAGAAGAATCTCCAACGAATTACTTTGTCCAATACCAAAATGTTATATAAAACGCTATTTGACATCTAGTTCAGTGGATCTTTTATTGCTTATCGACATTTCCTTCCGTTTGACATTGTTTTCACAAACATTTTTTCTTACTATCCTATGTTTGTAAAATTTAAACACTTCTTTAAGGATCTATCAATATATGCCAGAAATAGTTACGGATTTCACGCCAAATAATTTAAAGTCACGTATCGCAAACATTAGTACACCACAAATTTTTCTTCTTCTATGTACCATGTTTCTTCAGGACGTAAGCGATCATGGCTTTCCACGTCTCCTTATCTCTGGTGGCTCTTAGCACGCTTTCACCTGTTACCCCGTCCAAATCCTGCTCAGCCAACAACCTCTGCCACCAATAAATATGTTATTCGCTGTTTTCCCCTGTCTCTTTTTCCTTCTATCTCACTTGTGAGTACCAGATTCTCTAAGACGTCCTTCCTTATTACACATCCCAAGACCTTCAGCTGTCTCTTCCCGATGCTCAATATTAATTTCCTTTTCGTTTCCATCGTTTTTAAAACCTCATCATTGCTCAGATACTCGATTCATGATATTAGCAGCATCCTTCTGTAGAACCACATTTCAGTTGCTTCAAGTTTTTCCTTCAACTTCGATGAGATTGTCCAGCCTTCACTGCCATATTGAAGAATAAGCATCACATAGCAATCCAGTATTCTCTTCTTTGTTTCTAGCAAAATTTTCCTGTCTCTTAATACTCTGCTCAGCTTCTGGAATGCGTCCTTAGCTATTCCAGTTCGCCTTCGGATCTCAGCGTCGCACTTTCCGTCTTCCGTTAAAACACTTCTCTAGTACTTGAATTTTTTTTTTACTTGCTTGATTTTAGTATCCCGAACCTGTAATTGACATTTTGGACTCCTCCGTTTGCTGATGACCATACTATCGGTTTTCTTTTAAATTATTTGTAGTCCTTTCTTTTGTCTTTCTTCATCTACCTTCTTTAAATAAAAGTTTGTTTAGCTTGCCTCATAACAGCTTCCATAATCAGAATTAAAAAATGTAAAAATCAGTGTGTTATTCGCATTTTGTAGACACGGATAATATTCGTGATACTTACATTTAATTATTTACAATTAAAAACAGAATGAAAGAAATCTGTTTTGGGTTGTTTATTGATATAAGCACAATATAGACCCCAACGCTTAGAAATAGCGCCCCAATCGTCCACATCTGGTGCGATTTCAAAGCTCAACCTAACCACATTGAAATGGAAAGGCCTCGCCCTGGGTGAATTTGGTGTGAATTTTAGTAAATATAACTATTTTTTTTTATTTTGGGGTGAATTGAAATTTACATATTAGTTCTTCAAGTCGCTAATCCGGTTAAATGTAAAACGTTAACTGTTTATTAAAGCAACAAATTTGTCAAGATTCTTTTTATATAATCATTTCACCACAAGCAAAGCAGAAAAACCAGTGGTGCGTAAAGGATTACAGTAAGGGGGAAAAATCTACAAAGGATGTCAAAAAAAGATAAAAGATGAGTGGAAATCAAGTAGATAAAGCATGGCAATTGGCGTTGTATTTAAACTTTTAAAAATTAAAGCTATCAGGGAGTTCAACAAAGGGGGAAGTGGGAGAAAGGTAACTATTAGAGTAGAAGAGAGGGTTAAATTTAACTACTTCGACTGTAAAAGGGCAGGATCTTAATACCAATATAGTAGTACGCGTAAATACATATAGTCGGGCTACCAAAAAAATATTCGTCAGAGCAGTTGCTATGAAAATACTTTCAGAAAAGACAAAGGGAAGCCACATCACGTTGGTGAGAAAGTGACTGAAGTTGGGTGTCGGGTCATGGTCGATTATACTGCAGATTCTTCTTTAGATTTTGTTGAGTACCTCAAGATGAATAGCAAAAGCTCCCGACCAGATATGGCAACAGTATTCAATGCTCGTACGATATGGTAGATATATAGAGCGATCACAAAAACGGGAATTTTTTATTTGTCTGTTTGTGATTTTTTCTTGTGGGACTATCTCAAGAGTAAAGTGTACACGACTCGACCAAGAGCTCTGAATGAGTTAAAACAGAGAATTCAGGATGAAATTCACAGTTTCCCAGCTGAGATGTTGCAGCGGTCTATGAAAAAGCTCAACAGATTTCAAGAAGGCATTCGTAACAGAGGACGCCCTCTACAGGACGTAATTTTTAAAAAATGAAAATTCCATCATTGTTTCTTAAATGTTATGTTGTAAGGTTTCAGCTACTTTGAATAAAATATTTTTCTTCCATCACTCTTGATTGCCAAAAAGTTCGCGTTTTTTTTGTGTGTGTGTGGGGGGGGGTCACCCTGTATAAATGTGAAAAATAGATTCTGACGAGAAAAAACTTCCTGGCCCGACAGGTTTTAGAAATATATTTCTAGATTTTTCGAAGCAGTTGCCGGCACGTCATTGTTAGAATTTTCCATCTGCTGTTTTGACTTTCTGTCAAACTTGCAATTAAAATTAAGACTTGTACTTCCCAATCGACAACCCAAAAAAGCTTTTCCTGCATTAGGTTGACAGACAGGTTGCTAACCAAGACTATAGAGCCCAGTCTGTTCTGCTATGGAGGGAGAAGAGATGGATTCATACCTTTCCCAAGGGTATTTGCGCGTAAGTGAATGCAAAGAAATTAACTGAAATTCGAACTCGGCTCTCTAACTTCTCATGTCGAACCGATATCCAATCTGTGTACTACTTTACTGAAACGCAACCTGTGTACTACTTTACTGAAACGCAAGAAATATTTAGAATAAAAATAGTTTTTATCATTCGAATGCTTTGTACTAAAATATAACAAATGAACTTCCTTCTCTTGTAGCCTTCTCTCTAGCTAATATATATATCGTGTTACTCCCAAGACATCAATATTCAGAATGTTTTCAGGCAGAAGATGCCAAATCAAAACTATTTACAATTCATAGTAACCCCATCGACTTAATTGGTCACAAGAGACCACATGAATTCAACGTAGTCACCAATCACCTTTCTGGCCTATAAATTATTCAGATGTAAAAATGTCATCAATACGCGTCAAAATGGTATCGTGAAACATACGGCCATATAACGTTGAAATACCGATTCCCGTAAAATCCTAGAAGTTCAACAGCCCGCTCAGTATGTGAACTAGTGACCGCTTCTGAATATCAAAAGCTTGAATTTGAGGATTGGTGTAGTGGATAATGGATCGGAATTGTTAATTGCAGTGTCGAGATCCGATTCCAGTTTGATTCGTTATATTAACTTACGCAAAAATATCGCTGGGAATTATATGAACCCACCTGTTTCCCCCACTTATGGGTTAATTAGTAAAACTTGCATCCCTAAATGATAAAAAATTCTTACAATCTAAAATTATTTTCTAGATTTAATTGACCTGCAAAAGATTGATAACGTGTAAAAAACAAACCAATAGAACTTATTTTTTATTCTTTTATTATTCTCTCCTTTCAATAAAGTTTTTCTTATTTAATTCTGTCATTTCTTTCATTGTGTCAGTGAATTTGTAGCCTTGCCATGGGCGAAATGATAAAAAGGTACTCTATTTTAAAATTTACTTAATTCTCTCACAAGAACATTAAACATATCTATAAGAGGCTAATTATTTGTTTTCTCACGAGAAAAAGGTAGTGCCCTGTTTGGTGAAAATTCAGTCTTTCGGTAGTGAAACTGGAATGGTCTCTCTCCAGGACATATGCCTGGACGGCGGTATATTTTGACCCTGCGTTGCCCAGACAACATGGGCTACATCTCGATCGCACCGACAAGATCCATAGGAATATTACGGTGATGACTTAAATTCGAAAGCTTGAACCATATTTGTGAGGACTGGAATGACTTATGAAAGTCGAAAGCCGAAACCTTGGACTTTATTTCTGAGAACGGGGAAAACTATGGAAAAAAGCAAACATAATAGCAAAACTAAACCAGCTCATTTGAAAACGCCCAAACCTGTCTGCATCTCTTTCACTAACATACGCGACATCTGCACCAACTTCCTCAGCGTAGATTCATTCCTCCATAATAACTCACCTGATATATTAGCCCTATGTGAAACTAATCTTAACCCTCCTATCCCCTCATCTGAGTTCTACATTCCTTGGCTACCTTCCCCTCTTCAGGAAGGACTCCAATGTTCATATGCATGGGCTTGGTGTCTATGTCAGCGAACACCTTCCCTTAGCTAGGGTGTCATCTTTTGAATCCCCAGATCATTCTTTCATGTGCTTCCGCCTCTCACATCTCAGCTCGATTAGCTATCTCTTCTTTCTCTACCGCTCTCCTTCCTCCCCTGACTGTTCGTTACTTGACATCATTTCTGACAACATCGACAAAGCCATTTCTTCCCATCCCTCTGCCCATGTATTCGTGTTTGGTGCCTTTAATGCCCACCACACCAAGTGGCTGAAGAACAATGTCACCGACCCTGCTGGTGTCCACAACATGAACTTTTCAATCACCCAATCCCTTACGCAAGTAGTGGACTTACCCACGCGTTTCTCCGACAACCCTAACGGAAGGGACTCACTTCTAGACCTCTGCTTCACTTCCATCCCACACTCTTGCACTACCAGACAACTCTGCCCACTCGGAAACTCTGACCACACAGTAGTGTCCGTCAATATTTCACTCCACTCCCGCCCGACCCATGAAACCCAGACAAGTAGAATATCCTACTGCTATCAAAGAGCAGACTGAGATTCGTTCCGAGACTTCCTCTGTGACATCCCTTGGAACAACGTTTTTAGTCTTCCCATCGAAGAATGTGCATCCGAGGTCTCCTCCTGGGTTAAGGCTGGCATCGATGCCTTCATTCCTGCTAGGAAATTCCAGCTTAATTCTCATTCGTCTCCATGGTTCTCACCCGCTTGCTCAGCTGCAATTGCCCACCGGAATCATTTCTTCCGACTCTATCGTAACTACGCGTCGGACCAAAACAGGTGCCTTTTCACTTCAGTTCGTAATAAGTGTAAAAGGATACTTAACGAAGCTAAGATGTTGTTTGCTGCCAGAATGAAAGACTACTGGCGACTCTGTAAAAGAGTACTTAACAAGAGCAAGTCCACAATACCCCTGCTATTCTCCTCGGGCTTCTCGATAATGTTCAGAGGAGGGTTTGTAATGTGATAGATACCGACTTGGCAGACCGCCTGCAGTCTCTCTCCCACCGGCGCGACGTGGCTTCCCTGTGTCTCTTCTATAAATAATTTCACGGGTTCTGCTCCGATGAACTTAGATTACTGGTACCCCCTAAATACGAATTTGCACGAGATACTAGATTAGCAACTAGATCCCACCCTTTTACAGTGAAACCGATAAAAGGCAACCGCAACTTCTACTCCAACAGTTTCTTTCCTCGCACTTCCAGACTGTGGAATTCCCTTCCACACGATTGCTTCCCCGACGGCTACAATCTCCAGGAGTTTAAATGTAAGGTCAGTAGACATCTTCTAACACACTAACCTGCTCCCATTCTATCAAAAACTCTCCCCATCTGCCCAACCCTCATCCTCGGTATCCTTACTCATCTGTCACCTTCCTCCTGACATTCCCTATGTCTAACCACTCCTTCTCTTTACCTTCCCCTATGTAGCCCCATGCGCAATAGTGGCAGGGGAATGCCTTGCTTGGGGTGAGATGATTAAAAAAATAAAATAAAATAAATAAATAAACAGAGATGTCAACTGAAATATGGGTGCCCACTAAACATAATGTTTTTAGCAATCAGAAATAATGTCTGATTAATAAAATCAATTTAAAAAATTCCGTACACGATATCCGATTGATCGGCCATAGTTGGGAATAAAGCACTTACTATAAAGACGAAGTAAACATTCGTTTTCAGTGTGCCGCAAACCTTCAGGTCATAAGCGATCATGGCTTTCCCCAACTTCCTATCTTGTATGGCTCGTTCCGTTTTCAATTCAGACTCACTGCTTCTATCTCTCTCGATATGCCTCGTGAGGGTTATGTTTTGAAAGCCCTCATTATATGTTTAAGGAGTTTCAGTTGGTTTCTTACTGATTCTGAGTAGAAGTGTTCATTCAGTTACGATTTTTTAAAAGATTCCCTTGTTGCTTATGGAAGTCTCAGTATGCTTCTTTAGAAACACATCCGAAATTTCTACTCTAACAGCTTCTTTTCTCGCACTTCCCGCCTGTGGAATTCCCTTCCACATGTTTGCTTCCCCGACAGCTACAATCTCCAGGAGTTTAAATGTAAGGCACCTCCTAACACACTAACTCGCTTCCATTCTCTCAAACACTCTTCCCACCTACCCAATACTCACCCTCGCTAGCCCTACTCGTCTATCTCCCTCCTTCTGAAATTTCCTATATCTAACCACTCTTTTTCATCACCTTCACCTATGTAGCCCCATGCGCAATAGTGGCAATGGAATGCCTTTCTTGGGGTGAAATGATTAAAAAAATAATGATTAAAAAAAACTTAAGA
Source organism: Ascarosepion bandense (assembly GCA_037127315.1). NCBI lineage: Eukaryota > Metazoa > Mollusca > Cephalopoda > Sepiida > Sepiidae > Ascarosepion > Ascarosepion bandense. Next base: position 729,852 of record JBBBDQ010000748.1, on the reverse strand, counting down.
AAGTCGAAAACTTAGACCATATTTCTGAGGACAGGGATGACATATGAATGTGGAAAGCTTAGACCATATTTCTTCCAATAATAAACTTTAGACAATTTCTGACGCAATTTCCTCCATATGTGAAAAGGCTTATAGTAATCGAGAAGAGACGATCTGTAACACTATTTTTTAACCTGGCCGGACGGAAGTATTTAGTGGTATTGCAAATACTACGAAAGAAATTGTGTTGGTCCGTATTATTAATTTTTATAAATCGAAAAGTACCAACTATAAAAAGTTGTGCTAATATGAACGGAGGTAATACAATTTATTCCAGTGTATGCAGAGGAATGTAAGGGGTCGCAAGGCCCAAAGCTGGGAGATTAACGAATTCATATTTTGCGGGTGTGTTATTGTTGGCAAGGTGACGGCTAGGAGAAATACAATTGATGTTTGAGAAAATTTTTTTATCTCAAAACATAATTGTTGATTATCGGAAAGGAATGTCACCAATAAAGGAAATATTTGATAAGTGAAAACAAAAGGAGAGCAGTAGAATTAAAATTTCCAAGCCTGAGTTACACTGCAGATAAAAGTAAAAGAATTTAAAAACAAAACGTAGTATTGAATTATCAGAAAGATTGTCTCAAACAAAAGGAAATATTTGATGAGAGCAAAAGGTTAAATTCAATGAGAATAAAATTAAATTTAAAATTTAGTTCGAAAAGATTTATAAACATAAAAGCTTGATTTTCTTCTTTTCTCTTCGGCATTAAAAAGAAAAAGACGAAAGAAATGATGTCACCAACATAGAAACTGCTTCATTGGTTGAACTGAAGGAAAAGAACAGAGAGAAAGGTGGCCCCACCAAAAAACGTGGGCGGAAATGATTTAATTGACCAGATATTCGACTTGCATATTCCTCATCCACCCCTCCAATGAATTTGGGACAAGCATAAAAATAGAAATTCGGGGAGGACGGAGAGTAGTTGCACCGAGCTGAGGCAAAGAAAACAAATCACCACCACGCCGCTGCCCACCACACACGCACAGAGACCAACCTTCAGCAGTTTCCGTAAAACTTCGTTGAGAAGCAAAGACATTTTTGAATTATCACAAACTTGAAAACTCCGATTTGAGTAAACTGACATAACCAACCAGAAGTTCGAATTAATGTTAAGAAGACAAACGTTTCTCTTGGATGAAACTTCCGCTCCATTGTCGGCTAAGTAGAGATAAGGGATTGGCGATTGTTATATTCTATTTTTTGTTTGTATATAAAGAATTTTTCCGCACCTTATTCAGGCGTCATTCAGTTTATTTTGGTGCCGTTTACATTTAACCCAAATGTGCACGCGCGTCCAGTCTAATTCAACTTGGTAAAGAAACAGCAAACAAGATTTCAGCGTGACTTTCTTGAGATCAAAATTCACGGCGTGGGTGGAGAAAAGCACTATTGTAATAGCCGACTTAAAGACTAGCTGCTTAATCAAAGCCATCAACGACCAGGAGGCCGAGCGTCGGTTCACATATGGTGCCGTGACCAGGATAGACACTGAATAAACCAGAGCCGAGCGACAACGAAAATCAACCCAGAGCCAGGTAGCAGGTAGGATACTTTTGGTTTCTGCCTGAAATTGTTATTGGTTGCCATTTAGCCATTTTTCCAAAAATCTATTTCCTTCTCGTCTTTATAAGTTGTTAATTGAATTGTTTAAATGTCTGACCACGGAATATCTGAAATTGCTGAACAGTGAATGGCACGGTCGGAAGAAGACTGGGAGGGACACGGTATGCTTGGCGTTCAAATCCGCACGGGAGAACCGTCAGATTTTATAAGCTGATTATTGGAAGAAAACCCTCACCTCACTTGGGGAGAACTAAAAGAATGGTTAGTGGGGAAATCCCGAATGAAGGCACTATGATAGAGGCCATGAGAAGTCGCATGGAAGTCGTTCAGGGAAAAGATGAGGTACCAGATATACTGGGGAAACGAACAAAGAGATTAGCTTCTCTGGCCTATCCTGCAGAGGTTAGGGAAAATGCAGCAATACAGGCCCAGTTAGCAGACCTGTATGACGGAGCGCTACAGGATAAGCGCATCCGGCAGGATGTGTTGAAAGAGGTATCCGTAAGGTTGGCAGTGGCGGTGGCGGTGGCACTGGCCAAAGAGAGCCAGGGTGTGTGGAACATGGTCAAACAGAGTAGGACACAGGACCTGGGACGAGAGATGGCTAGGCAGAGGGCCCTAGAAAAAGACTCTCCTGTAGTACATAAATGGGTGAAAGAAGAAGAGGAGGAATGGGAGGAGAATCCCAGAAGGAAAGAATGCTCCCGAAGACACAGTTTTTTCAAACCCACGCCGAGTAGATATACTATGAAGGCCACCATGCGACAGAATGTCCCACAAGGTTGGGTTTGCCCCCGGATCACCTGCAAGAAAGATGCATGAAATGCAAAGGTAGTGGGCAGGTGGCCAAATGGTGTGGGTTGAAAAGGGAAGCCCGTCCTGTACTAAAAGTTAAGATGAAACTTGGAGAGTCGAACCAGGGAAACGCAAAAAGGACGCCCCGAGAAATAAGAGGCAGGGTAGCCCGTATGGAGGCAAGACAAATACGTTGTTGGGGGTGTGGGTAGATAGGTCATTTTGCAAAGAAGGTCTTGGGTTTGTGGTAAACCAGGACACCTGAAGGAAGGCTGTTCATATAGATAAAAATAAGAGACCCCGATACAGGAACAGCAGTTATTGCGGGGGGGTCGTAGATATATTAATGAAGGACAGCTGCTGCCAGTACCCAGGGCTGGGTGGGCAGAAAGATAGCAACGAAGAAGGAGAAGAGAAAAGATATTCTGCTTGTTAACACAGGAAAGATAGCTCTCCTGTGAGGATGTTCAGTGGGGAAAGTCGTAGTAGATACTGGAGGGTCGCTATCATTATTGAGGGAATAAAAACAGAGAATCCGTTCCCCTTGCAGGAATAGCCAAAATGAAAGGGCCAATGCTGCTGATGTTGATGACGATGATGAGGAGGAGGAGGACAGAATCATGGAAACACAGCAGAAGTGCGATATTTAAGAAGATAAGTGAAGTGATAATGACCAAGTCGAAATGGGTGATCACATTTGCGATAGAATTAAACCCCGTACGAGGTGTTACTGAACAGACTGAAGGATGAGATAAGAAAGCTGGGAATAGCAAGAATAAAAGTAGCCCGGAATAATGCAGGACAGAAAGAATATCTTAGATTGTTGCATCGTTTGGAGATAGAAAAGATGTAATAGCGGACCAGTGGAATAACATGAAGAATTACATGGGAGAAATTGAACTACTACAATGTATGAGCCCCCATTGTTGGGGGAGGCACTAAATGTCCGATTTGGAACAATAACAGAGGATGACATGGGAGTCATAAGGAGAAACTAGTAAAAGTAGAGAAAAATCAGAAAATCCTGGCCCAGAGCGCACAGCAAAGTGCTACGATATTGAATGTTACGAGAGTAGCATTGGCAATGAATAGAGACAGTATCAATGGAATAAGTAACCTGAATGAGATACAGTAGAAAATAGCTAATTATTCGGTGGCTATGGCAACTGAGGTGTAGGGATTAAGTTGGTAAATTTTCGTTTTAGGTACCGACGGTTTTTCCCCCTTCAAATTTATCCAAAATAGCATTGTTTCTATGCAAATGTATATGCTGAACTCAAATCAACAATTAGTTATTGAAGAAACTTAACTTTTTTAAATGTAAATGTCCATAAAAAAAACGAACTATATCTTGCACTTTTTCTCTCCCGTAACTCTCACGAAGTCATGTAATTAACTGCAGAATGGCGTTCTACGCAGGCAGAAATTTTGTTTTGGATTTTGGTCGAATTTCCTCCTTTACTAAAACTTCCGGCGATGTACTTCCGGTTTTGAGAGAAATAAGCGTAGAAATACAATAGCGCATTGCTTTCCGGAAGTACATTGCCGGAAGTATCAGTAAATGAAGAAAAATCAACAAAAATTAGTACACATACGCAGTCCGTCATTCTGCAGTTAATTACATGACTTCGTAAGAGTTACGGGAGAGACAAAGTGCAAGATATAGTTCGTTTTTTATGGACATTTGGATAAAAAAAAGTAAGTTTCTTCAATAACTAACAGTTGATTTGAGTTCAGCATATACATTTGCACAGAGATAATGCTATTTTGGATAAATTTGAAGGGGGAAAAGCGATGGGATTTAAAACGAAAATTTAGCGATTATTTCAATAGTTCAATAGTTGTAAATTATCAGAAACGATTGTCCCAAATAAAAGGAAATATTTGATGAAAGCAAAAGTTTAAATTCAATGAGAATAAAATTAAATTTAAAATTTAGTTGGAAAAGTTTTATAAAGATAAAAGCTGGATTGTCTTTTATATTTCAGCATTAAAAAGAAAAAGCCGAAAGAAATGATGTCACCAACATAGAAGTTGCTTCATTGGCTGAACCGAAGGAAAAGAACCGAGAGAAAGGTGGCCCCGCCCAAACTGAGGTCAAAATACTATTAAAGTATAAAATACACTTTTATAAAAATATATATAGAAATAGACTTTATAGAAAAATATACAGTTTTGTAGGAAAAATATGAACAACAATACATTTTTTCAGAAAATTATTACCATAACACATTTTTGAAGGAAAACATTATTTTCAGGAAAACATTTTTAAATACAAAACTAGAAGACATTATAATTTTTCTAAAATAAAACAAGAATAATAACAAATTTTTTTTGTAAAAATCTTATTAAATCAACCTCCCCACTATAACTGAACATTAAAAATAAATACCTTAAAACACCACTTTTCTGGCATTAAAAAAAACCATAGCAGTTGATATGCCATTAAACAAAGCTCAAACTCACACTGCATCTATCAACTCTTCTTAATATTCTGAGGAAGGTACTGTACGCTTAAACATGTGAAATCACTTTCTACGACGATAAGGTGTTGTCTTTTCTCAAATTAACGGTGTGACACGATAACTCGGCGTATATTTAGGTGCTTTGTAAAATATGTATTTTATTATAATAGATTAAAATAGAAAATGGTTAAGAATAGAAAAGAGATTAGGTGACACGATAACTAGGCGTATATTAAGGTGCTTTGTAAAATATGTATTTTATTATAATAGATTAAAATAGAAAATGGTTAAGAATAGAAAATAGATTAAAAATATGTTTTGTTTTAACAAAAGTGAAAAAGAGAAAAAAATAAATAAATAAACGCTTTTTCTTTTATGAGGAAAATTGTGGAAGAGAAAAGAGTATCCGATTACTCTTTTAAATCCTACCACTCTTCCGGTAAATATTTGACTCTTGACTCGGTGATTTAATGTGATAAGAGATAAAGTTCAGAAAATAGGTTTTATTTATTTTTTTTTTTGAATGACCAGGTCAAAGGCTGTCTTTACTGTGTCTTAACCACACATTAAGAATTTTCCGGCGGAAGCTTTATTAAGATAAAAAAAGATTAAAAATATACTGAGGCTAGGTACAGGCTGGATGTCTGCGGGATATTTACACATCAAAAGAAGGAAAGTTCAAGTGGCCTAAAATTTCGGACTTGCAGTCGCCAATTGCTTATCAACCGGTGGTTTAAAGCATTTCCGGATTTCCGGATTCATTTTAAATAAATAGAAGTGAATCAGTTGAGTTAGTTAGTTTCCAGTTAGTTCCGCCGGGCGTGTGCTTGAAGTAGGAACCTCCGTTAGTCTTGTTTCGGTCAGTTCGGATTTGTTGATCTCCGTTAATTAGAGTTAGAGCTGTGTGTCACATTTGCCTGCCCCAACCGAAAAGGCTAACTCTCTAAACGAAATAAAGCATCCTTTCAACTCAGCCAAATCGTGGAAGTTCGTTCCTTATAGTTCAATCTTGTACCCCCAGCTTGAGGCTGCGACATTTTCAACAAACTCCCGGCAAACATCACAGCGTGGAGAACGGCCGCCGGAGAAATAGTTCGGACCGTCAGTTGGGGTGTTACAACGGCCTCAGAATGGGAAATCCACTCGGACTGTACTTATCTAACTACTATACGTCATATGTCGAAAGAGACGTATTTAAAAATGTTTATCTTTTATGTGACCCATTAGGACATAGGCGATCATATATCTTCTTATTCCCTGTTGCTCTCAATACTTTTTGTCGTGGTACTTTCGCAAACCCTGCTCTGCCAACCATTTGTTTAAGCAAATTAAGTATGTCATGCATTGTTTCTCCGCCTCTCTTTCCCTCTATCTGTCTTGTCAGTATAACATTTTCAAACCCTTTTTCCTCATTACGTGTCCCAGAATCCTCAGCTGTTTCTTCCTAATGTTAATTATAAGTTTCCTTTTCGTCTCTATTCTCTCCAAAACTGTGTGGTCACTCACATGTTCGGTCCATGGTATCCTCAGCATCTTTCTGTAAACCACATTTCTGTTTCTTTGAGTCAGTCTGTCCTTTATCCTTGAGGAGATCGTCCAGCATTCGCTGCCATAAAGGAGGGCAGATTTCACGTATAAGTCCAGTACTCTTTTCTTTGTTTAAAAAAAAATTCCTCTGTCTCTTAATACTCTACTCAGCTCTAAGAATGTATCCTTAGCCATGCCTAAAATATATGAACGCTATGTAGATATTTTTTTCAAATTTTAGCAGAAGATAAAATAGAAATCGATAATCTCAAAACTTCATCTGAAAAACTATCATCTTTACTTACGAAATTAGTGAAAAAAATAACCCCCTCTTCTTCAACGTTCTTGTAGAGTTTTTTAATAACGCATTCGTCACTTCGTTATAAAAAGAAGCTCAAAGCAGAAATATTTGCCGCGTTAATTTTACGAGTGAATGTCTACTTAGATATAAAATAAGTGTTATGAAAAAAATTATTCAATAAACATACAAAAAGACAATAACATTAACATTTTCTATAACATTACTGGACCAGCGAAAGAGGACGCTCCTTTCCAACCCACTCTTGCCAAGCGGACATCGACCAGTTTTCAGCCTGAGCGTAAAAGGCTGCGCTTCAGAGGTCAATGGCTTTAAAAGTGGATGTAGGGAGGATGGGGTAAATCGTTAAGCCATTGAACTATTTGGCTTTGAATGTTACCGTGAACAACAACTAAGAGAGAGCTGGGTGGTAAACATGGCGGATAAAAAGGCGCTAACTGAATAACTGATGATGGTAAAAATCAAAGTAACCCTAAGCAAGTCCAATTTTTAAACGTCAAACTGGGGGAAAAAATACCGAATGGTAGTCCCAGATCCCAGAATGCATTTGCCTGAGACTTAGCTATTGTCACCACCCCTACAATCAAAAGTTGGCATCCACGAAATCATTTTTGCTTCAATATCTGTTCAACGATTCTCCACTATAAGATGTCTCCGCCAATCTTAATATATATTGGCATGGTTGAAATGAAAACTTTGATTGTTATTTTATTTGTATTTTACCCGGACTGATTTTCACTTTTCTATGCCATCGTAATTCTGAATTCTTCATTTTTTATTTCCTTCCTTCCTTTATTAACTAACTTCCTTCCTTCCTTCCTTCCTTCCTTCCTTCCTTCCTTCCTTCCTTCCTTGTTCTTAATTTTCTCTTATTTCTTGCAAACTAATTTATTGATAATTCCCTATATTATATTTAACTTGGAATTTTTCCTTGCATGGTACCGGGTCGTCAGTTGCTGGTTGCTGCTTCCGACTTATTATTAGTGTTGTATATCCATAAACAACAAACACGCATATATATAAAAATATATGTATATTTTTTATTAATGACGATGAACCGTGTAGCACAGGGACAGAGAATTGAGAGCGCGATTCTAATGGGGTTGACGGGAGTGTCGTATCTGTTGTGTCTCTCTCTCTACTGCTACTCTGGTCTGGTCTCGTCTGTCTGTCTGGTCTTCGTCTGTCTCTGAAATCCGTGCGCCGAGGTCTTTTTATAATCTCCAAACCGGAACTTCCGATTTTTGCCTCGCCCACGCACGCCCACGTAATTCTCAGAGATACCTGTTCTGTTTGCCTCTTGTAGCCATTTCCGCTACTGCCGGAAATAAGGTCAAACAAACATCCGTTCCTTTCAACGACCGGAAACGCCCCCGCTTGCTCAGCTTCCTCGGGTGGGGCGAGATTGTTATATTACATTAGGAGCCTAAAGTACTAACACACAGGAAAATTTCACTAGAAACAAAGAAAAGAGTGCCGGATTGCTATGTGATGTCTTCAATACGGCAGTGAATGCTGGACAATATCATTGAAAATGAGGACAAAACTGGAAGCAGAGGAAATGCGATTCTGCAGAAGGATGCTGCGGATATCGTGGACTGAGTATGCAAGCAACGATGAGGTGCTGGAAAGAATGGCAACAAAAAGGAAATTAATACTGAGCATCAGGAAGAGACAACTGAAGTTCCTGGGACACGCAATGAGGAAGGAGAGCTTAGAGAACCTGTTACTGACTGGCCAGATAGAAGGAAAAAGAGACAGAGGAAGGCAGCTGATAACATATTTGCAGGGCTTGATCAGGTGGATGACGAAACGGGGGTTGCCAGGAGTAACAGGAGCAAACATACTAAGAGCCACAAGGGACAGGGAGACGTGGAGATCCATGATAGCCTACTTCCTGAAGGGACAGGATATAAAGAAGAAGAAGAAGAAGAAGAAGAAACTCTTTGGTGACTTCTTAGGATGATCTGATCAAGAGTCGCATAATATCAGGGTATTTGTAGGACATTGTGATGCATGGGTAAGTGTCCCTGTATATATCTCTAGTGGGTAATATTGAGACCACACTATGCTCTGTTCTCAGCTATAGTCTGGTTGGTTTATATTGCCATTCACGATAGGCAGTGACAATTATGATGGCTGTTTTTCTCTTTTCTCACATGAAAACACAACAAAAGAAATATGATTAAACCAATAAACCAAAAGAAACAAAATACCTACCCCCATTAGCTTTTCTTCCATTAATATTCGTGGCATCCGTTCCAACTTCTGCAGCGTAGAATATGTCCTCTTGTAATCATCGCCAGATATCTTCAGCCTCTGTGAAACTAATTTAAACTCTTTCATTGCTACCAATGATTCCTTGGTGTCAGGCCATCTTCTTCTTTGACAAAGAGATTCCAGTATTCAGCTGCCCGGCATTGGGATTTTTTTTTTTTAAGGGCAGTGTCCTCAAGTCTCACCCTGTTATTTAACACATAACTGGAGGGAAGGAAAGGATTAATACCTTTCCCAAGGATACCAGTGCTTAAGTGAATGCAGGGTATTCAACTGGAATTCGAACTCGGCTCACCTATTTCCCTTTCCGAGCCGATATCTACTGCACCACAACGCACATCCGTCACTAAACGCTTAAAGCATATGGTATTCCCAAGCGGTCACTCATCTAAGTACTGACCAGGCTCAACGTAGTTGAAAATGGCAGCTGGTGTCTGAAACGACCTTAAGACCGTCGTTAATAGGAGCAAAAATGGCTTGTCAATTTTAAGACTTCCAAAACTTAATGTCTCCCATTAATCATCTGAGAGACCCCTCTTTGCCTTCCAGCATCATGGCTGATGCTAACCTATAGGAAAGTGTCTCGTTGGACTTTCTCGCGCTAACGTTCTCACCTGACATGAATTAGAAAAAACTTTATTGGATCCATTGCTAGGTCAGCTGCTAATAAAATCGATTCACTTTTTCGGGCGAGACAGTTTTTACCTCCAGAATCTATTTTACACATCTATGTCTGTCATTCGTCCATGCTTCGAATATTGCTGCCGCATATGCTCTGATGCCCCTGCTATTTACCTTGAGCTCCTTGATAAGATCCAAAAAAGAATCAGCAATATTACCGGTCCTGATCTGGCGGTTCGGATTCAGTCATTTACCCACCGTCGTAAGTTTTCGTCTCTTTAACTTTTTATAAATCATTTCACGTTAATTGTTCGGATTAGCTCTCCGCAATGGTACCTAGACTTTTCGAATATAAGCGCTATATTAGACTAGCGTCGAGATCACATCAATTTACAGTTGAGCTAGTTAGGTGTAGCCCTAAGGTCTATGGTAACTTTTTTTTCTTGCACTACTTGCCTGTGGAACTCTCTTCCAGCTCCATGTTTTCTAGCAAACTTTAATCTTCAAAACGTTTAATGCAATGTTAATCGTTATATTCTGTCTTCCTGATTACTCTTTTCTCTTTCTCTTCACTATTAATGTTTCTGTTCCTAATTCTTCCACACCCTGTAACCTCTTGCATTTTAGCTGATTTGCTGCCATGCTTAGGGCGATAACGATGAAAAAATAATAAAGAAATGCAAAATCCCAATCGACCAGAAACCAAATTAATCATCTACTATAACAAATTTAAATTAACTGACCCTATCGTCATTAACAACAACACGTACGTAACATCCACGTTACAGCGAATCAATATTGATTATGAAATCTCATGTCACTTAAAAAACTGCGTTTCTGACCAAACAAAATTCATGAATAATTACATTGGCCATACCACTACATGCCTATCAAGACGCCCCACATTACATCTCTCTGACCAAATCTCAATGGGGATTCATTTGAACATACACGGAAACATACCAAACTCCATCGGCAACATAAACGTAGAAAATTAATAGCATCATCTACTTGTAACAAAAGCTAAAAATAATGGAAACATTAGTAATGAAAAGAAAAAACATTTGCTGACCGTTTTGAATAAATTTTAAAACCAAAAAAGTGAATTAATGACCATATACAGACATAGAAACAAATTCTTGTTTAAACACGTAAACCCTGACTCATCCATATAGATCAACTTACCTTTTTTTCTTATTTATATTTCCATTTTATTCCATCACGTTTTCCTTATTTTTTTACTTTATTAATCATTAGCGTTTTTTTCTTTTTCTACACACACACACACACATTATATATATATAGAGAAAGAGAGAATTCACAACTCTTTAGCGTCAAGTCACTGGAACTAACCAACGCCTATATTCACTGGACCATGTGTCCTTGAGGACGTCAGCGCATAGGTTTCTGGGACTTATAAACCTAAGATCTCAGTAACAATTTTTATCAAAGCTCATACTGCAATCTTTGATGCTAATGATTTTCTCTAGCATTCCGTATTACTGGTTCCCATATTGTATTAATTTCTGTGCTTAGTCGGCTTAGGAGATTTTTGTAGCCTAGCATATGAGCTAATTTCTTAAGTTCACGTGGTTTCCAGTGCCGTTCTCTATTAATTATTTCAAGTGTTCTCTATCAATTATTTTAAATGTTCTCTATCAGTTATTTCAGGTGTTCTCTATCAATTATTTCAGATATTCTCTGTCAATTATTCCAGATGTTCTCTGTCAATTATTTCAGATGTTCTCTGTCAATTATTTCAAGTGATCTCTATCAATTATTTCAAGTGTTCACTATCAATTATTTGAAGTGTTATCTATCAATTATTTAAAATGTTCTCTATCAATTTTTTCAAATGTTCTCTATCAATTATTTCTAGTGTTCTCTATCAATTATTTCAAGCGTTCTTTATCATTTATTTCATATGGCCTCTATCAATTATTTCAAGTGTTCTCTACAAATTGTTTCAGTTTTACAACGTAGTGGTCGCTGATCCCCATTCTCCGTCCATATGTGGTCAGCTACACCTGATTTTTCTATCTCTACTTGCGATGTTTTGCAGCTTTACCTTAAGGGAAGGGCCCGTTTCTTTTTTATATTGCTTCCTAAAACTACAGAGAATGGGATACACACATTCCTTGGTCACATTCTCCTCTATTAGAGGTCTTACTCGAGAGCAGTCTCTGCGAAGTGTAGAACTACTTTTGAAGGTCAACCTGGTGTTATGTGGATCACAGATCCTTTGTATCTTCTCTGATAACCCCTTCATATAGAGTAGACCGACCGAGGTTGTTTCCTGAGAAATGTTATCCTCATGCACCCACCCTTCCACGTTTATTGGTACGGTTGTCATGTACTCTGGTAGTTATTACGTTGTAGGGTACTGACCATTTCTGTTAATATGTCTCTAGGTCGTCAATTACGACTTTGCTCGATGTTGCAGGCAGCGGACGATCTCTTTCTTTACATTGTATGAACGGTGGGAGTTAAATTAGAGGTATTATCCGGTAAATGTTGGTTTGCAGGATACGGATGTCTTGAAACCCCTCTCTGTTCAAGATATTAATACATACATGAACGCTAGTTTGTTGTCGTTCTCTCTGAGAACTGTATCGATGATCTTATTGATTTCACTTGGTCCAGCTGCATCTGGAACTCTTCCTGGTGTGGACAGAGTATGAAGGTGTTATCAACTTATCTTAGCCATAGAGTTCATCAAGGTAACCAACGGGGGAGGCACTAGCGGTAGTTAGGAACAGACTGGTGTCGGACCCTTTTCTAAGAGAACGTACTAGTATACCACTAGAAAACTTAATGGAGATAGCTTTAGTACTGTGGATTCTAATACCATCTCTTCGAAGTATTCCATGTATGTGTTGCCAATGATGACAATAATGGTGAGCTCATTGCTAAGCCTTTCTCTTGCTGATATATTTCTGATTCCATTACGTTGTGTGTTTACTGTGTGCAGAAAATCATCTCCATTAGGTTTTCTAGTGGTATATTGGTACGTTTTCTTAGGAAGGAGTCCGACGCCAGTCTGTTTCTGACTACCGATAGTGCCTCCATCGGGGATTACCTTGGTGAACAGACTCTCCACATACAGGCTCACCATTTGGTTGCATTACATGGGAGCATCTTTGATAAGTTCCACGAAATGAGCAAAATTTCGGACATATAATGGTGACTTTCCTATCAGTGGGTCAATTATATTTACAAAGAAGCGACTCAGACGGTGGCATACCGAGCCTTGGCTGCTAACAATCAGCCGTATCGGAATACCGTCTTTATGAATCTTAGGTAGACAGTACGTGTGAGGTAGCTTGCTGAGCATTGAGACAATTGCCTGTATGACTTGGGCTGAAAATGATTCTTGTTTTTGATTAGGAGCTGTGACAGCTGTTGTTCTGTTTTCAACGTAGGCTCGTTCTTTAACTTGCTATAACTACCACTTCTAAAGAGGTCTTCCAGTTTCTCGGTGTATTCTGCTTTGTCTATCATTAGGGTTACATTACCTTTGTCAGCCGGTAGTACGATGATGTTCTAGTTCCTCTGTAGAGTCTTGATTGCCAGGCCTTTTTCTTTTGTGATGTTTGTTTTGGGTGGTTTGGTTTTTTCCAATGCCCGTCTCACTTTCCGTCTTAGCTCATCCGCCTGAGCCCGAGGGATGTTCACGGCTATTTCCTCGATTCGGGCAATGAAGTATGGTATTCAGTTAATAGTCGTTGCAAAGTTGAGACCATTGTTCAGTACTGACTCTTCGGAAGCACTCAGCAGATGCTGACTCGTGTTGACAACTGCTTTTACAAGGGGTGGAGGGTGATGGACTTCATGTGGAACCTTTACATTTTTTAATCTATTTAATTTCTGTACTTGGCGGACCTTGAAAGCATCGAATTCTTACCTGAAGGATTATTCCAGCTTGTGCTGAATCTTTTTTCGGCCTTCTCTATCAGTGATTCTGCTGGGGAAGGTCTATCCGTCTCCATATTTTTGTATATCGGGTCACTACCAATCCTGCAGTAATTGTCTATATCCATGTGTGTGTGTGTGTGTTTAGAAGAATTAGGCATAACTGATCACATAAGAAGGGAGAACGAGGATCACCGGCCACTATGGGATGAAGTTGAGATTATTGAAAAAGAACACCAATGAACTTCACCCAAAGAGTTAGAAATTCAGTACCAGGCTACAGCAGTTTTGAACAAATGACTTAAAGAGTAAAGTTAAAGGGAAATAACTACATGGCTACCAGAAGTGGTATCTTACATGGAATTATAAACCTAGTGGTTTGTTCGGTTCGGAATTCCTAGCACCTGATGAAGATCAGAGCGTACAACGGCCGAAACGTTCGTAAACATGGCAATGAAGATGAAGAAAGTAGTACCGAACAATGTAAATAGTGTAAATACTATCTCATCTAAGAATTTACTGTATTTTATAATTATTTTAGTTCTTCTATTTTCTATCTTTTTTTCTTAATTCTTCTTATTTTTTTATTCTTTAATTTTTATTCTTTTAAAATCAGAAATAAATATTTATTCAAATACTTTGTCCCTAATATAAACAAACCTAGTGACCGCCCTTTCAACGTACGAATAATAAATCGGAATCCAAAATATTTTCCCCCACGAATTTAGTTTCTTATTCTATTGCTGTGTTTCGGTATAACCCTAAGTAAATTATAGTTTTATCAAATAAAAATATTGGTATAACCGATTTATAATTTATAACGACCTTAACTTAAACAACGCTAATACTTACAAAATTCAAACCGAAAAAAGTTCAGTTCATAATGTGCACCTGATGAATGCATAATGCATGAAACTCCAATTCGTACTTAAAACGTAGGATATATATATATATATATATATATATATATATATAAATATAAAGGAAAACTCAACATTAATTTAAATTGTTTATAAATTATAATTCATTTCAATAAGCTAAATTAGCTCATTTCATTAGACCACACAATATTCATTCCATTTAGTACAAACATTTTTGCCGGAAGAAGCATTTCCTTTAACTAAAGAGAGAAATAAAAAAAGAAAAAAAGACAATCAGGACAGAGGCATTGGCGTCATATTAGTTTGGGGTATTCAGACCAGTCGCAAAGATGTTCACCACCAAATCATTAACCGCCTACTTCTAATTCTATGGATACATATATATGTGTGACCCAACAAATGTACACTAACTTATATCCAAATACACGTATGGGCAGACATCCTCATATCTACATACAAATGTGACTGTGTTTATGCTTATACATACTTATAGATTTACACCTATTCATGCCCACCTACGAATCTTGCGTTTGTAGTCTCACATATATACTTTATAAAGACGGGATTTCCGCGAGTATAAATAGTGTTATATATATGTAAGTATGCTAACAATTCTCACATATACTTCCAAATTACGCATATATTTTCATACTTACATACAACCTCACATCCATTCGTATATCTACTCATATATATATATATATATATATATATATGAGAGTTTTTTAATTTGCTTGAAGCATGGTGTATATAAGTTGTATGGGTAGGTATTTGAAGGCTATCACAATGCATTTATTATAATAAAGGAAGGTAAAGTAGGTGTTGGGTATTACCTATTTATTATTCATTAATATTTCGAGATCAAAATCTCATCTTCAGAATGATAGAAGAGCTTGGTTTCAAGTTGCCAGCTACTGGACCGTGCCTTCAAAACCTACCCATACACCATATATATGTATATATTAGTAATCCATATACAAGCATGTTTCGCTGTATCACAGCTCATCAGTGTGGCTAGACACATCCACTTGCTTCTGACCAGGATCGAAACTCGACCAATTTGGTATCAGTCTGAGTCGCTACCCCCTAAGCCATGGGGGCATGGAATCAGAGAAGGAAAATTTTAACGTGTTGTATATAATAAGTGTATACACACGCCAGTCACCTAAAGGACTCAGTTCATTCCTGAAGAGTCACGTATAAATCACTATACATATATATATATATATATATATATATATATATATATATATATATATATATATATATAGTCATCCGCAGACAAATCTGTTTCGCTGTATCAGAGCTCATCAGTACGATTAGATATCCGATCGCTTTTTACCCAGGATTGAAACCCGGCCGAATTGGCGTCAGTCGGCGATTCTACTTCTGAGCTATGGGCACTCATTTGAGAGAGAGAGAGAGAGAGAGAGAGAGAGAGAGAGAGTACTGCTTTCACGTATTCACATTTATCCGCTAATGTAAGAATTGAATTATGTCTTTCCTAAAATAAATTTTATAAAACGTCACGTCTCAAATTGTCTACGCCTGCACAAACTTTTATATTATGACATAGTTCTATAGTTCCGAGGTTAGGCACAGGGAAACGTAATTCCGAGGTTAGTTCCGAGGTTAGACACAGGGAAACGTAGCCAGTTTGCTCAACTAAATTTCTGTGAGTTTTTCAGTTTTTTAATTGACAATGAGTAATACACATCAGGTATTTTAATGCGAGGTCTTTAATTCGTAAACGGAACAATGAGCTCTGCTTCAGGGATCATACTCAACCAAACAGTACTTCTCCCTATATCATTATAGAAAACAGTTGCCGGGTCAGATTTAAGACCATGGGCCTGTTGTGTGCCAAAATGCAAGTGTCTATGAAGCTGGGAAAAGTTTATCTATCACATAATCCCAAGGGTGTTTCATATCCCGTCTTCGTAGAATGACAAGTAAGCAAGAATTTATGAACAATTGCAGAAAATGTTAAGTATATAGTTTTAAAATGCAAACAATAAACAAACATAAGATATATTAGGAATACAATTTTGGAATATAAAAATTACATTTTCGAACCTTTGAACAAATGAATAAAATGTTACAAATGCAGTTTTGAATAAATGCTTGAAATGTTGAAAATACTATTTTAAATAAACACTAGAAATGCTAAGAATATAATTTTGAACTTCTGAATAACAGCACGAAGTGTGAAAAAATACAATGTTGAATTTTTGAACGCTAGAAATGTAAATACATATTTCAATGAACGTATGGCACGTTAAAAATACAATGTTGAATTTTTTAATAAACCCATGAAATGCTAAGAATACAATGTTTAACATTTGAATAAACACATGAAATGTTAAAATTACAATATTGTATTTTTTTAATAAATCCAAGAAATGCTAAAAATACAATTTTTAAGTTCTGAACAAACACAAGAAATGTTAAACCTACATTGTTGAACTTTTTAATAAACCCAAGAAGTGCTAAGATTACAATGTTTAACATGTGAATAAATTCATGAAATGATAAAATTATAATACTGACTTTTTAAAAAACTTAAGAAATGCTAAGAATAAATTTTTTAAGTTCTGAACAAACAAAAGAAATGTTAAAACAACTTTGTTGACATTTTTAATAAACCCAAGAAGTGCTAAAATGACAATGTTTAACTTTTAAATAAACGCAAGAAATGTTAAAAATACAATATGAATTTTTGATAAACCCAAGAAATGCTAAGAATATAATATTTAACTTTTGAATAAATGAATGAAAATGTTAAAAATACAAAATGAATTTTTAATAAACTCAAAAAATGTTAAGAATACAATGTTTAACTTTTGAATAAACGAATGAAAATGTTGGTACAATTTGTTATAAAAAAATAAGCCAACTCAAGTACCAAAAACTAAGAGTAATTTCATTTGAGACTGGTTGAATACACTTTCCTATTATGAATTTACTACGCATGCGTGTAAAACTTTCTTTACTCACTAAGACATTAGTGCAGGTAAGTGAATTGATGTAATGGATATAAAAACTTTACATCACAAATTATTTAAAAAAATGCTGATGAAGCATCAATTGGCGGGAAATACGCATTTCATCCTTTTTAATTTGTTTTTAAACTAAATTACTTTGTTAGCGTTGTGAAGTTTATTAAAGAAAATTATCTTGCTAATGCTGTGAAGCATTTCTTAATATTTAATTTGCCCAACAATACAGAAGCGAGTATGGATAAATTCACAGTTGGACTCGGCGTTCACGGGCCGAATAATTATTTTTACTGTCACTTAAAATTTATAAAATTCTTTTCCAAAATGTATTATAAACGATACTTATGCCATATATATATATATTTAATAGTTCATGTTACGTATTAAATTCCTTTTCTGTAATTGAATATGTTCGAAATTACAATACCGTGCAAAAGTATTAGATCAAGAACTATTTTAAATTTTATGAGGCAGCAAAATAAAGTGTAAAATCACCCCTGTCCTAACACTTTTGCACACTACCGGTTGTGTGCAAAAGTATTAGGACAGGGGGATTTTCCTAAAAAAACTCACTAAAATTCCAATACTGGGTGAAAAGTCAAACCCTTGTGAGAATTATTTAACTAAAAAGGAAGAGGAAAGAAGGCTTCGGAATTTGAATTGGCCCCCAAAAAGCCCTGATCTCAATCCTATTGAACATCTATGAGATATTTTGGATAAAAAATTGACAAATCTAATGTTACTTCGCAAGACACATTTTGGGAACAAAGACAAGCTCATTGGCAGAAGATACCATTAGATACATTGAAGAAGCTTGTAATGTCAATGCCTGACAGAATGAAGGCAGTGATCAAAACAAAAAGCTATTATACTAAGTATTAAATTTAGTTTCTAACGAGTATTTTTTTTGTTAAGGCATTTGTTAAGTAAATCAAATAAAATTACTTTAATTAAATTGTCTATTTTCTGTTAATATGACTCATAAAAGATAAAATAGTTCTTTTCCTAATACTTTTGCAAATAAAACTCATAGCATACTGTGTATTTTACATTTTCCCATTTATGAAATTCGTATTATATATTCTATCCTTACCTTTATATATATTTACTATAAACGTGTAGAGAATATATTTTATATTACATATGAAAAGCATATATTATATATTCATTGTTTCATATTACATATGAAATTCAGATTGTAAGTTAATATCAGTTTCACATAAAATTCGCTCTACATATTGTATTGTTACGAAATCAACATTAATTATTTTCAATATAACATATCTATGAAATTCAGTATAAGATATGACATAAACTATTATATATGTTCCATATTACATATAAAATTTATACGAAATGATACATATAAGATACAATAGGGTATATTAAGTATTTGAATCCGTTTCATAATATATATGAAGTTTATAAATATATGATATAAAATATTGAATATATTAATATATTGCATTTCACATATGGAGTTTATACGAAATATTATATATAAGATACGATATGAAATATAATCTATTTTAAAGACTAAATCTATACGAAATATTGCATATAGGCTATATTAACTATTTCAATATATAGCATTTCACATACTATTTTTTAAGTTGTTACATATAAAGTTTGATATAAAATATTGCATATTTTAATGTTCCATTTTTCATATGAAATTTATGTGAGACATTACACATGTGATATAAATTATGCAATATTTTATTGTTTCATTTCATATATAAAATTTAAAGGAAATATTAATTATTTCAATATGTTTTATATATTGAATTTATACGATGCTATGTGTAACATATATTCGAAAATATCACCTATTTTATTTTTTCCTATGGAGTTGCTATCTTTTGCTGAGGCAGAATTTGGGTGTTACGCAAGGTCTGTCTTTTGGAGTGTTTCATAAATTTCAAAATAAAACCAGGTATAAATACTCAAAGAAAAAGCTTAGAAGAGAAGAATTTTGTTTATTCTGGTTTGTGAATGATCGATTAAAAACTAAAAGTGTGAATTCAAGAGAATGGTGCCAAGGTTGCAATTGCATTACTGCAAGCGTTTCCCAGCTACGCACGATTACATTGACGTACCTGCATTTGCTTGCTCTGTCCTTTGTGCTGTTTGTGCAGCAGAAGAATTCAGATTAGCTGTTTCGAAGACAAAGGAATGTAAAGCAGAGTGATTCACTAGGTGTGCTAGGGAAGTAGTTATGGCAGCGAGCGGTAGGGGTAGGGGTGGAACCCAGAAAACCACAAATTCCAGCAGATGAAATTTAATAAAGGCACAAAGGAATGCGGGAATAAAAAAAAAGCAAAAATAAATAAAAGGAAATTTAAAATAATTTTCTTTCAAAAGGAATAAAATTTTTTTCCTGATCTTCATTTCAAGTGAGCATCAAAGATGAATGAAACAAACCCAAATTCGATTATATTTCACACGGTGTCTATGAATTCCTCGTGCAATTTATATTTGTTTAATGACATCTCAACTTTCGACGATATCATATCACACAAAATCTAAATGAACGGAAAATTATTCAAGGCATAATATAAATTCACAGATATATATATATATATATATATATATATATATATATATATATATATATAGCATACAAACTTTAATCAGTAAGTCTATGACCTGACATGTAAATAAGGGCTATATTTGTATATGCATTTTCACTGTAAAATATTTTCTATATGCGATTAATATTCATGACAGAATTAAGGGCATTAACAAGAATAGAAATTGCATTAAACTATCAATATTTCTTCCAGAAAATGAGTTGTATATCATTCGGCTTCGTACATACTGCTTTACCTCCAGAAATATTAACGATATATATAGAGAGAGAAAGGGTGGACAAAAAATAGGAACACTTTGACATTTCAAACTAATTTATTTCAATATAGGGTAGTGAAGACTTTCGCACTAACTACAGCTTAAATTTTACATAGGATCAACTCGGACAGAAAAATTTCAATATAGGGTAGTGAAGACTTTCGCACTAATTACAGCTTAAATTTTACATAGGATCAACTCGGACAGAAAAATTTCAATATAGGGTAGTGAAGACTTTCGCACTAATTACAGCTTACATTTTACATAGGATCAACTCGGACAGAAAAATTTCAATATAGGGTAGTGAAGACTTTCGCCCTGCAAAAGGTGAAGAATGAATCTTAATTCAAATTTCCTGTGTTAAACTGTGAGGTATTTTCCGTTTGTTTTTTTTTTTTTTTTTTTTTTTTTTTTTTTTTTTATATATATCTATGTTTTTGTTCTCCCCCCCCTTTTTTGGAGTTCATGCTTCATTTAGGAGGAAAAAAAAAAGTTTGAAATTTAAATTTATTCTGTATGCGAAGCTACTTTAGCTGATTATCTCTTTGGCAGCCATTACAGCTCCATGCCACATTATTGTTCTTTGAATGGGAATTTACCTATGACCGACTCACTTTGATATTTGGGAAAAGCAAGAATTGAAGAATGAATCTTAATTCAAATTTCCTGTGTTAAACTGTGAGGTATTTTCCGTTTGTTTTTTTTTTTTTTTTTTTTTTGTTTTTATATATATCTATGTTTTTTTGTTCTCCCCCCTTTTTTTGGAGTTCGTACTTCATTTAGGAGGAAAAAAAGTTTGAAATTTATATTTATTCTGTTATGCGAAGCTACTTTGGCCAAGTTATCAGCAGCCATTACAGCTCCATGCCACGTGTTGTTCTTTGAATGGGAATTTACCTAGCAGGCCGACTCGCTTTGATATTTGGGAAAAGCAAGAATTGAAGAATGAATCTTAATTCAAATTTCCTGTGTTAAACTGTAGAGGTATTTTCCGTTTGTTTTTTTTTTTTTTTTTGTTTTTATATATATCTATATTTTTGTTCTCCCCCCTTTTTGGAGTTCATGCTTCATTTAGGAGGAAAAAAAAAAAGTTTGAAATTTATATTTATTCTGTTATGCGAAGCTACTTTGGCCAAGTTATCAGCAGCCATTACAGCTCCATGCCACGTGTTGTTCTTTGAATGGGAATTTACCTAGCAGGCCGACTCGCTTTGATATTTGGGAAAAGCAAGAATTGAAGAATGAATCTTAATTCAAATTTCCTGTGTTAAACTGTGAAATTATTTTCCGTTTGTTTTTTGTTTTTATATATATCTATGTTTTTGTTCTCCCCCCCTTTTTTTGGAGTTCATGCTTCATTTAGGAGGAAAAAAAAAAGTTTGAAATTTATATTTATTCTGTTATGCGAAGCTACTTTGGCCAAGTTATCAGCAGCCATTACAGCTCCATGCCACGTGTTGTTCTTTGAATGGGAATTTACCTAGCAGGCAGAACTCGCTTTGATATTTGGGAAAAAGCAAGAATTGAAGAATGAATCTTAATTCAAATTTCCTGTGTTAAAATGTGAGGTATTTTCCGTTTGTTTTTTTTTTTTTTTTTTTTTTTTTTTTGTTTATATATATCTATGTTTTTGTTCTCCCCCCCTTTTTGGAGTTCATGCTTCATTTAGGAGGAAAAAAAAAAAAGTTTGAAATTTATATTTATTCTGTTATGCGAAGCTACTTTGGCCAAGTTATCGGCAACCATTACAGCTCCATGCCACGTGTTGTTCTTTGAATGGGAATTTACCTAGCAGGCCGACTCGCTTTGATATTTGGGAAAAGCAAGAATTGAAGATGAATCTTAATTCAAATTTCCTGTGTTAAACTGTGAGGTATTTTTTTCCGTTTTTTTTTTTTTTTTTTTTTGTTTTATATATATCTATGTTTTTGTTCTCCCCCCCCTTTTTTGGAGTTCATGCTTCATTTAGGAGGAAAAAAAGTTTGAAATTTATATTTATTCTGTTATGCGAAGCTACTTTGGCCAAGTTATCAGCAGCCATTACAGCTCCATGCCACGTGTTGTTCTTTGAATGAAATTTACCTAGCAGGCCGACTCGCTTTGATATTTGGGAAAAGCAAGAATTGAAGAATGAATCTTAATTCAAATTTCCTGTGTTAAACTGTAAATTATTTTCCGTTTGTTTTTTTTTGTTTTTTTTTTTTTGTTTTTTTATATATATATCTATGTTTTGTTCTCCCCCCCCCTTTTGGAGTTCATGCTTCATTTAGGAGGAAAAAAAGTTTGAAATTTATATTTATTCTGTTGCAAATACTTGTGATTGTCCAATGACCATTACAGCTCCATGCCACGTGTTGTTCTTTGAATGGGAATTTACCTAGCAGGCCGACTCGCTTTGATATTTGGGAAAACAGAATTGAAGAATGAATCTTAATTCAAATTTCCTGTGTTAAACTGTGAGGTATTTGCCGTTTGTTTTTTTTTTTTTGTTTTTTATATATATCTATGTTTTTGTTCTCCCCCCCTTTTTGAGTTGTACTTCATTTTCAGGAAGGAAAAAAAAAAAGTTTGGGGGTATATTTATTCTGTTATGCGAAGCTACTTTGGCCAGATTATCAGCAGCCATTGAGCTCCATGCCACGTGTTGTTCTTTGGATAAGAAATTTACCTGGCAGGCCGACTCGCTTTGATATTTGGGAAAAGCAAGAATTGAAGAATGAATCTTAATTCAAATTTCCTGTGTTAAACTGTGAGGTATTTTCCGTTTGTTTTTTTTTTTTTTTTTTTGTTTTTATATATATCTATGTTTTTGTTCTCCCCCCCCTTTTTGGAGTTCATGCTTCATTTAGGAGGAAAAAAAAAAAGTTTGAAATTTATATTTATTCTGTTATTGCTCTTATGCGAGAAGCTACTTTGGCCAAGTTATCAGCGGCATTTATAGCTCCATGCCACGTGTTGTTCTTTGAATGGGAATTTACAGGCCGACTCGCTTTGATATTTGGGAAAAGCAAGAATTGAAGAATGAATCTTAATTCAAATTTCCTGTGTTAAAATGTGAGGTATTTTCCGTTTTTTGTTTTTTTTTTTTTTTTTTTTTTTTTATATATATCTATGTTTTTGTTCTCCCCCCCCCCTTTTTGGAGTTCATGCTTCATTTAGGAGGAAAAAAAAAAGTTTGAAATTTATATTTATTCTGTTATGCAGAAGCTACTTTGGCCAAGTTATCAGCAGCCATTACAGCTCCATGCCACGTGTTGTTCTTTGAATGGGAATTTACCTAGCAGGCCGACTCGCTTTGATATTTGGGAAAAGCAAGAATTGAAGAATGAATCTTAATTTACAAAATTTCCTGTGTTAAACTGTGAGGTATTTTCCGTTTGTTTTTTTTTTTTTTTGTTTTTTTATATATATCTATGTTTTTTGTTCTCCCCCCCCCCCCCTTTTTGGAGTTCATACTTCATTTAGGAGGAAAAAAAAAAGTTTGAAATTTATATTTATTCTGTTGTAGAAGCTACTTTGGCCAAGTTATCAGCATGCGTGCAGCTCCATGCCACGTGTTGTTCCTTGAATGGAATTTACCTAGCAGGCCGACTCGCTTTGATATTTGGGAAAAGCAAGAATTGAAATGAATCTTAATTCAAATTTCCTGTGTTAAACTGTGAGGTATTTTCCGTTTGTTTTTTTTTTTTTTTTTGTTTTATATATATCTATGTTTTTGTTCTCCCCCCGCCCTTTTTGGAGTTCATGCTTCATTTAGGAGGAAAAAAAAGTTTGAAATTTATATTTATTCTGTTATGCGAAGCTACTTTGGCCAAGTTATCAGCAGCCATTACAGCTCCATGCCACGTGTTGTTCTTTGAATGGGAATTTACCTAGCAGGCCGACTCGCTTTGATATTTGGGAAAAGCAAGAATTGAAGAATGAATCTTAATTCAAATTTCCTGTGTTAAACTGTGAGGTATTTTCCGTTTGTTTTTTTTTTTTTTTTTTTGTTTTTATATATATCTATGTTTTTGTTCTCCCCCCCCCCCCCCCTTTTTGGAGTTCATGCTTCATTTAGGAGGAAAAAAAAAGTTTGAAATTTATATTTATTCTGTTATGCGAAGCTACTTTGGCCAAGTTATCAGCAGCCATTACAGCTCCATGCCACGTGTTGTTCTTTGAATGGGAATTTACCTAGCAGGCCGACTCGCTTTGATATTTGGGAAAAGCAAGAATTGAAAGATGAATCTTAATTCAAATTTCCTGTGTTAAACTGTGAGGTATTTTTCCGTTTGTTTTTTTTTTTGTTTTTTTTTTTTGTTTTTATATATATCTATGTTTTGTTCTCCCCCCCCCTTTTGGAGTTCATGCTTCATTTAGGAGGAAAAAAAAAGTTTGAAATTTATATTTATTCTGTTATGCGAAGCTACTTTGGCCAAGTTATCAGCGGCCATTACAGCTCCATGCCACGTGTTGTTCTTTGAATGGGAATTTACCTAGCAGGCCGACTCGCTTTGATATTTGGGAAAAGCAAGAATTGAAGAATAGATCTTAATTCAAATTTCCTGTGTTAAACTGTGAGGTATTTTCCGTTTTTTTTTTTTTTTTTTGTTTTTATATATATCTATGTTTTGTTCTCCCCCCCCTTTTTTGGAGTTCATGCTTCATTTAGGAGGAAAAAAAAAAAGAGTTTGAAATTTATATTTATTCTGTTATGCAGAAACTACTTTTAGCCAAGTTATCAGCAGCCATTACAGCTCCATGCCACGTGTTGTTCTTTGAATGGGAATTTACCTAGCAGGCCGACTCGCTTTTTTGATATTTGGGAAAAGCAAGAATTGAAAGAATGAATCTTAATTCAAATTTCCTGTGTTAAACTGTGGTATTTTCCGTTTGTTTTTTTTTTTTTTTTTTTGTTTTTATATATATCTATGTTTTTGTTCTCCCCCCCCTTTTTTGGAGTTCATGCTTCATTTAGGAGGAAAAAAAAATTTGAAATTAATATTTATTCTGTTATGCGAAGCTACTTTGGCCAAGTTATCGACAGCCATTACAGCTCCATGCCACGTGTTGTTCTTTGAATGGGAATTTACCTAGCAGGCCGACTCGCTTTGATATTTGGGAAAAGCAAGAATTGAAGAATGAATCTTAATTCAAATTTCCTGTGTTAAACTGTGAGGTATTTTCCGTTTGTTTTTTTTTTTTTTTTTTTTTTTTGTTTTTATATATATCTATGTTTTTGTTCTCCCCCCCCTTTTTGGAGTTCATGCTTCATTTAGGAGGAAAAAAAAAGTTTGAAATTTATATTTATTCTGTTATGCGAAGCTACTTTGGCCAAGTTATCAGCAGCCATTACAGCTCCATGCCACGTGTTGTTCTTTGAATGGGAATTTACCTAGCAGGCCGACTCGCTTTGATATTTGGGAAAAGCAGAATTGAAGAATGAATCTTAATTCAAATTTCCTGTGTTAAACTGTGAGGTATTTTCCGTTTTTTTTTTTTTTTGTTTTTATATATATCTATGTTTTTGTTCTCCCCCCCTTTTTGGAGTTCATGCTTCATTTAGGAGGAAAAAAAAAAAGTTTGAAATTTATATTTATTCTGTTATGCGAAGCTACTTTGGCCAAGTTATCAGCAGCCATTACAGCTCCATGCCACGTGTTGTTCTTTGAATGGGAATTTACCTAGCAGGCCGACTCGCTTTGATATTTGGGAAAAGCAAGAATTGAAGAATGAATCTTAATTCAAATTTCCTGTGTTAAAATGTGAGGTATTTTCCGTTTGTTTTTTTTTTTTTTTTTTTTTTTTATATATATCTATGTTTTGTTCTCCCCCCTTTTTGGAGTTCATGCTTCATTTAGGAGGAAAAAAAAAAGTTTGAAATTTATATTTATTCTGTTATGCGAAGCTACTTTGGCCAAGTTATCAGCAGCCATTACAGCTCTCCATGCCACGTGTTGTTCTTTGAATGAGATTTACTAGCAGGCCGACTCGCTTTGATATTTGGGAAAAGCAAGAATTGAAAGAATGAATCTTGAAGATTCAAATTTCCTGTGTTAAACTGTGAGGGTATTTTCCGTTTTTTTTTTTTTGTTTTTTTATATATATCTATGTTTTTGTTCTCCCCCCCCCCCCGTTCATGCTTCATTTAGGAGGAAAAAAAAAAGTTTGAAATTTATATTTATTCTGTTATGCGAAGCTACTTTGGCCAAGTTATCAGCAGCCATTACAGCTCCATGCCACGTGTTGTTCTTTGAATGGGAATTTACCTAGCAGGCCGACTCGCTTTGATATTTGGGAAAAGCAGAGGTGAAGAATGAATCTTAATTCAAATTTCCTGTGTTAAACTGTGAGGTATTTTCCGTTTTTTTTTTTTTTTGTTTATATATATCTATGCTTTTGTTCTCCCCCCCCCTTTTTGGAGTTCATGCTTCATTTAGGAGGAAAAAAAAAAAAGTTTGAAATTTATATTTATTCTGTTATGCGAAGCTACTTTGGCCAAGTTATCAGCAGCCATTACAGCTCCATGCCACGTGTTGTTCTTTGAATAAGAATTTACCTAGCAGGCCGACTCGCTTTGATATTTGGGAAAAGCAAGAATTGAAGAATGAATCTTAATTCAAATTTCCTGTGTTAAACTGTGAGGTATTTTCCGTTTTTTTTTTTTTTGTTTTTATATATATCTATGTTTTTGTTCTCCCCCCCTTTTTGGAGTTCATGCTTCATTTAGGAGGAAAAAAAAAAAAGTTTGAAATTTATATTTATTCTGTTATGCGAAGCTACTTTGGCCAAGTTATCAGCAGCCATTACAGCTCCATGCCACGTGTTGTTCTTTGAATGGGAATTTACCTAGCAGGCCGGCTTTCGCTTTGATATTTGGGAAAAGCAAGAATTGAAGAATGAATCTTAATTCAAATTTCCTGTGTTAAACTGTGAGGTATTTTCCGTTTTTTTTTTTTTTTTTGTTTTTATATATATCTATGTTTTTGTTCTCCCCCCCCCCCTTTTTTGGGGTTCATGCTTCATTTAGGAGGAAAAAAAAAGTTTAAATTTATATTTATTCTGTTATGCAGAGCTACTTTGGCCAAGTTATCGGCAGCCATTACAGCTCCATGCCACGTGTTGTTCTTTGAATGGGAATTTACCTAGCAGGCCGACTCGCTTTGATATTTGGGAAAAGCAAGAATTGAAGAATGAATCTTAATTCAAATTTCCTGTGTTAAACTGTGAGGTATTTTCCGTTTTTTTTTTTTTTTTTGTTTTTATATATATCTATGTTTTTGTTCTCCCCCCCCTTTTTGGAGTTCATGCTTCATTTAGGAGGAAAAAAAAAAAGTTTGAAATTTACTGTTATTCTGTTATGCGA
This sequence comes from Ascarosepion bandense, assembly GCA_037127315.1. Lineage (NCBI taxonomy): Eukaryota > Metazoa > Mollusca > Cephalopoda > Sepiida > Sepiidae > Ascarosepion > Ascarosepion bandense. Next base: position 702,249 of record JBBBDQ010000748.1, on the reverse strand, counting down.
AGCTACTTTGGCCAAGTTATCAGCAGCCATTACAGCTCCATGCCACGTGTTGTTCTTTGAATGGGGAATTTACCTAGCAGGCCGACTCGCTTTGATATTTGGGAAAAGCAAGAATTGAAGAATGAATCTTAATTCAAATTTCCTGTGTTAAACTGTGAGGTATTTTCCGTTTTTTTTTTTTTGTTTTTATATATATCTATGTTTTTGTTCTCCCCCCTTTTTGGAGTTCATGCTTCATTTAGGAGGAAAAAAAAAAAAGTTTGAAATTTATATTTATTCTGTTATGCGAAGCTACTTTGGCCAAGTTATCAGCAGCCATTACAGCTCCATGCCACGTGTTGTTCTTTGAATGGGAATTTACCTAGCAGGCCGACTCGCTTTGATATTTGGGAAAAGCAGAATTGAAGAATGAATCTTAATTCAAATTTCCTGTGTTAAACTGTGAGGTATTTTCCGTTTTTTTTTGTTTTTATATATATCTATGTTTTTGTTCTCCCCCCCTTTTTGGAGTTCATGCTTCATTTAGGAGGAAAAAAAAAAAAGTTTGAAATTTATATTTATTCTGTTATGCGAAGCTACTTTGGCCAAGTTATCAGCAGCCATTACAGCTCCATGCCACGTGTTGTTCTTTGAATGGGAATTTACCTAGCAGGCCGACTCAACTTTGATATTTGGGAAAAGCAAGAATTGAAGAATGAATCTTAATTCAAATTTCCTGTGTTAAACTGTGAGGTATTTTCCGTTTTTTTTTTTTTGTTTTTATATATATCTGTTTTTGTTCTCCCCCTTTTTGGAGTTCATGCTTCATTTAGGAGGAAAAAAAAAAGTTTAAATTTATATTTATTCTGTTATGCGAAGCTACTTTGGCCAAGTTATCAGCAGCCATTACAGCTCCATGCCACGTGTTGTTCTTTGAATGGGAATTTACCTAGCAGGCCGACTCGCTTTGATATTTGGGAAAAGCAAGAATTGAAGAATGAATCTTAATTCAATTTCTGTGTTAAACTGAGGTATTTTCCGTTTTTTTTTTTTTTTTTGTTTTTATATATATATCTATGTTTTTGTTCTCCCCCCCCTTTTTGGAGTTCATGCTTCATTTAGGAGGAAAAAAAAAAAGTTTGAAATTTATATTTATTCTGTTATGCGAAGCTTACTTTGGCCAAGTTATCAGCAGCAGCCATTACAGCTCCATGCCACGTGTTGTTCTTTGAATGGGAATTTACCTAGCAGGCCGACTCGCTTTGATATTTGGGAAAAGCAAGAATTGAAGAAGAATGAATCTTAATTCAAATTTCCTGTGTTAAACTGTGAGGTATTTTCCGTTTTTTTTTTTTTGTTTTTATATATATCTATGTTTTTGTTCTCCCCCCCTTTTTGGAGTTCATGCTTCATTTAGGAGGAAAAAAAAAAAAGTTTGAAATTTATATTTATTCTGTTATGCGAAGCTACTTTGGCCAAGTTATCAGCAGCCATTACAGCTCCATGCCACGTGTTGTTCTTTGAATGGGGAATTTACCTAGCAGGCCGACTCGCTTTGATATTTGGGAAAAGCAAGAATTGAAGAATGAATCTTAATTCAAATTTCCTGTGTTAAACTGTGAGGTATTTTCCGTTTTTTTTTTTTTTTGTTTTTTTATATATATCTATGTTTTTGTTCTCCCCCCCTTTTTGGAGTTCATGCTTCATTTAGGAGGAAAAAAAAAGTTTGAAATTTATATTTATTCTGTTATGCGAAGCTACTTTGGCCAAGTTATCAGCAGCCATTACAGCTCCATGCCACGTGTTGTTCTTTGAATGGGAATTTACCTAGCAGGCCGACTCGCTTTGATATTTGGGAAAAGCAAGAATTGAAGAATGAATCTTAATTCAAATTTCCTGTGTTAAACTGTGAGGTATTTTCCGTTTTTTTTTTTTTTTGTTTTTATATATATCTATGTTTTTGTTCTCCCCCCTTTTTGGAGTTCATGCTTCATTTAGGAGGGAAAAAAAAAAGTTTGAAATTTATATTTATTCTGTTATGCGAAGCTACTTTGGCCAAGTTATCAGCAGCCATTACGGCTCCATGCCACGTGTTGTTCTTTTGAATGGGAATTTACCTAGCAGGCCGACTCGCTTTGATATTTGGGAAAAGCAAGAATTGAAGAATAGTCTATTCAAATTTCCTGTGTTAAACTGTGAGGTATTTTCCGTTTTTTTTTTTTTTTTTTTGTTTTTATATATATCTATGTTTTTGTTCTCCCCCCTTTTTGGAGTTCATGCTTCATTTAGGAGGAAAAAAAAAAAGTTTGAAATTTATATTTATTCTGTTATGCGAAGCTACTTTGGCCAAGTTATCAGCAGCCATTACAGCTCCATGCCACGTGTTGTTCTTTGAATGGGAATTTACCTAGCAGGCCGACTCGCTTTGATATTTGGGAAAAGCAAGAATTGAAGAATGAATCTTAGAATTCAAATTTCCTGTGTTAAACTGTGAGGTATTTTCCGTTTTTTTTTTTTTGTTTTTATATATATCTATGTTTTTGTTCCCCCCCCCCCTTTTTTGGAGTTCATGCTTCATTTAGGAGGAAAAAAAAAAAGTTTGAAATTTATATTTATTCTGTTATGCGAAGCTACTTTGGCCAAGTTATCAGCAGCCATTACAGCTCCATGCCACGTGTTGTTCTTTGAATGGGAATTTACCTAGCAGGCCGACTCGCTTTGATATTTGGGAAAAGCAAGAATTGAGAGAATGAATCTTAATTCAAATTTCCTGTGTTAAACTGTGAATTATTTTCCGTTTTTTTTTTTTTTTTTTTGTTTTTATATATATCTGTTTTTGTTCTCCCCCCCTTTTTGGAGTTCATGCTTCATTTAGGAGGAAAAAAAAAGTTTGAAATTTATATTTATTCTGTTATGCGAAGCTACTTTGGCCAAGTTATCAGCAGCCATTACAGCTCCATGCCACGTGTTGTTCTTTGAATGGGAATTTACCTAGCAGGCCGACTCGCTTTGATATTTGGGAAAAGCAAGAATTGAAGAATGAATCTTAATTCAAATTTCCTGTGTTAAACTGAGGTATTTTCCGTTTTTTTTTTTTTTTTTTGTTTTTATATATATCTATGTTTTTGTTCTCCCCCCTTTTTTGGAGTTCATGCTTCATTTAGGAGGAAAAAAAAAGTTTGAAATTTATATTTATTCTGTTATGCGAAGCTTTGGCCAAGTTATCAGCAGCCATTACAGCTCCATGCCACGTGTTGTTCTTTGAATGGGAATTTACCTAGCAGGCCGACTCGCTTTGATATTTGGGAAAAGCAAGAATTGAAGAATGAATCTTAATTCAAATTTCCTGTGTTAAACTGTGAGGTATTTTCCGTTTTTTTTTTTGTTTTTATATATATCTATGTTTTTGTTCTCCCCCCCCTTTTTGGAGTTCATGCTTCATTTAGGAGGAAAAAAAAAAAAGTTTGAAATTTATATTTATTCTGTTATGCGAAGCTACTTTGGCCAAGTTATCAGCAGCCATTACAGCTCCATGCCACGTGTTGTTCTTTGAATGGGAATTTACCTAGCAGGCCGACTCGCTTTTGATATTTGGGAAAAGCAAGAATTGAAGAATGAATCTTAATTCAAATTTCCTGTGTTAAACTGTGAGGTATTTTCCCGTTTTTTTTTTTTTTTTTGTTTTTATATATATCTATGTTTTTTTTGTTCTCCCCCCCCCCTTTTTGGAGTTCATGCTTCATTTAGGAGGAAAAAAAAAGTTTGAAATTTATATTTATTCTGTTATGCGAAGCTACTTTGGCCAAGTTATCAGCAGCCATTACAGCTCCATGCCACGTGTTGTTCTTTGAATGGGAATTTACCTAGCGGCCGACTCGCTTTGATATTTGGGAAAAGCAAAGAATTGAAGATGAATCTTAATTCAAATTTCCTGTGTTAAACTGTGAGGTATTTTCCGTTTTTTTTTTTTGTTTTTATATATATCTATGTTTTTGTTCTCCCCCCCTTTTTGGAGTTCATGCTTCATTTAGGAGGAAAAAAAAAGTTTGGGAAATTTATATTTATTCTGTTATGCGAAGCTACTTTGGCCAAGTTATCAGCAGCCATTACAGCTCCATGCCACGTGTTGTTCTTTGAATGGGAATTTACCTAGCAGGCCGACTCGCTTTGATATTTGGGAAAAGCAAGAGGTGAAAGAATGAATCTTAATTCAAATTTCCTGTGTTAAACTGTGAGGTATTTTCCGTTTTTTTTTTTTTTTTTTTGTTTTTATATATATCTATGTTTTTGTTCTCCCCCTTTTTGGAGTTCATGCTTCATTTAGGAGGAAAAAAAAAAAGTTTGAAATTTATATTTATTCTGTTATGCGAAGCTACTTTGGCCAAGTTATCAGCAGCCATTACAGCTCCATGCCACGTGTTGTTCTTTGAATGGGAATTTACCTAGCAGGCCGACTCGCTTTGATATTTGGGAAAAGCAAGAATTGAAGAATGAATCTTAATTCAAATTTCCTGTGTTAAACTGTGAGGTATTTTCCGTTTTTTTTTTTTTTGTTTTTATATATATCTATGTTTTTGTTCTCCCCCCTTTTTTGGAGTTCATGCTTCATTAGGAGGAAAAAAAAAAAGTTTGAAATTTATATTTATTCTGTTATGCGAAGCTACTTTGGCCAAGTTATCAGCAGCCATTACAGCTCCATGCCACGTGTTGTTCTTTGAATGGGAATTTACCTAGCAGGCCATAAACTCGCTTTGATATTTGGGAAAAGCAAGAATTGAAGAATGAATCTTAATTCAAATTTCCTGTGTTAAACTGTGAGGTATTTTCCGTTTTTTTTTTTTTGTTTTTATATATATCTATGTTTTGTTCTCCCCCCCCCCCCCCTTTTTGGAGTTCTTACTTCATTTAGGAGGAAAAAAAAAAGTTTGAAATTTATATTTATTCTGTTATGCGAAGCTACTTTGGCCAAATTATCAGCAGCCATTACAGCTCCATGCCACGTGTTGTTCTTTGAATGGGAATTTACCTAGCAGGCCGACTCGCTTTGATATTTGGGAAAAGCAAAAATTGAAGAATGAATCTTAATTCAAATTTCCTGTGTTAAACTGTGAGGTATTTTCCGTTTTTTTTTTTTTTTTGTTTTTATATATATCTATGTTTTTTGTTCTCCCCCCCCCCCCTTTTTGGAGTTCATGCTTCATTTAGGAGAAAAAAAAAAGTTTGAAATTTATATTTATTCTGTTATGCGAAGCTACTTTGGCCAAGTTATCAGCAGCCATTACAGCTCCATGCCACGTGTTGTTCTTTGAATGGGAATTTACCTAGCAGGCCGACTCGCTTTGATATTTGGGAAAAGCAAGAATTGAAGAATGAATCCCAGCATTCAAATTTCCTGTGTTAAACTGTGAGGTATTTTCCGTTTGTTTTTTTTTTTTTTTTTTTTTTTTGTTTTTATATATATATCTATGTTTTTGTTCTCCCCCCCTTTTTGGAGTTCATGCTTCATTTAGGAGGGAAAAAAAAAAAAGTTTGAAATTTATATTTATTCTGTTATGCGAAGCTACTTTGGCCAAGTTATCAGCAGCCATTACAGCTCCATGCCACGTGTTGTTCTTTGAATGGGAATTTACCTAGCAGGCCGACTCGCTTTGATATTTGGGAAAAGCAAGAAATTGAAGAATGAATCTTAATTCACATTTCCTGTGTTAAACTGTGAGGTATTTTTCCGTTTTTTTTTTTGTTTTTATATATATCTATGTTTTGTTCTCCCCCCTTTTTGGAGTTCATGCTTCATTTAGGAGGAAAAAAAAAAAGTTTGAAATTTATATTTATTCTGTTATGCGAAGCTACTTTGGCCAAGTTATCAGCAGCCATTACAGCTCCATGCCACGTGTTGTTCTTTGAATGGGAATTTACCTAGCAGGCCGACTCGCTTTGATATTTGGGAAAAGCAAATTGAGAAGAATGAATCTTAATTCAAATTTCCTGTGTTAAACTGTGAGGTATTTTCCGTTTGTTTTTTTTTTTTTTTTTTGTTTTTATATATATATCTATGTTTTTGTTCTCCCCCCCCTTTTTGGAGTTCATGCTTCATTTAGGAGGAAAAAAAAAAGTTTGAAATTTATATTTATTCTGTTATGCGAAGCTACTTTGGCCAAGTTATCAGCAGCCATTACAGCTCCATGCCACGTGTTGTTCTTTGAATGGGAATTTACCTAGCAGGCCGACTCGCTTTGATATTTGGGAAAAGCAAGAATTGAAGAATGAATCTTAATTCAAATTTCCTGTGTTAAACTGTGAGGTATTTTCCGTTTTTTTTTGTTTTTATATATATCTATGTTTTTGTTCTCCCCCCCCCCCTTTTTGGAGCATACTTCATTTAGGAGGAAAAAAAAAGTTTGAAATTTATATTTATTCTGTTATGCGAAGCTACTTTGTAGGATTATCAGCAGCCATTACAGCTCCATGCCACGTGTTGTTCTTTGAATGGGAATTTACCTAGCAGGCCGACTCGCTTTGATATTTGGGAAAAGCAAGAATTGAAGAATGAATCTTAATTCAAATTTCCTGTGTTAAACTGTGAGGTATTTTCCGTTTTTTTTTGTTTTTTATATATATCTATGTTTTTGTTCTCCCCCCTTTTTGGAGTTCATGCTTCATTTAGGAGGAAAAAAAAAAGTTTGAAATTTATATTTATTCTGTTATGCGAAGCTACTTTGGCCAAGTTATCAGCGGCCATTACAGCTCCATGCCACGTGTTGTTCTTTGAATGGGAATTTACCTAGCAGGCCGACTCGCTTTGATATTTGGGAAAAGCAAGAATTGAAAGATGAATCTTAATTCAAATTTCCTGTGTTAAACTGTGAGGTATTTTCCGTTTGTTTTTTTTTTTTTTTTTTTTGTTTTTATATATATATCTATGTTTTTGTTCTCCCCCCCTTTTTGGAGTTCATGCTTCATTTAGGAGGAAAAAAAAAAAAAGTTTGAAATTTATATTTATTCTGTTATGCGAAGCCTACTTTGGCCAAGTTATCAGCAGCCATTACAGCTCCATGCCACGTGTTGTTCTTTGAATGGGAATTTACCTAGCAGGCCGACTCGCTTTGATATTTGGGAAAAGCAAAGAATTGAAGAATGAATCTTAATTCAAATTTCCTGTGTTAAACTGTGAGGTATTTTCCGTTTTTTTTTGTTTTTATATATATCTATGTTTTTGTTCTCCCCCCCCCCTTTTTGGAGTTCATGCTTCATTTAGGAGGAAAAAAAAAAAGTTTGAAATTTATATTTATTCTGTTATGCGAAGCTACTTTGGCCAAGTTATCAGCAGCCATTACAGCTCCATGCCACGTGTTGTTCTTTGAATGGGAATTTACCTAGCAGGCCGACTCGCTTTGATATTTGGGAAAAGCAAGAATTGAAGAATGAATCTTAATTCAAATTTCCTGTGTTAAACTGTGAGGTATTTTCCGTTTGTTTTTTTTTTTTTTTTTTTTTGTTTTTATATATATATCTATGTTTTTGTTCTCCCCCCCCCCTTTTTGGAGTTCATGCTTCATTTAGGAGGGAAAAAAAAAAAAAGTTTGAAATTTATATTTATTCTGTTATGCGAAGCTACTTTGGCCAAGTTATCAGCAGCCATTACAGCTCCATGCCACGTGTTGTTCTTTGAATGGGAATTTACCTAGCAGGCCGACTCGCTTTGATATTTGGGAAAAGCAAGAATTGAAGAATGAATCTTAATTCAAATTTCCTGTGTTAAACTGTGAGGTATTTTCCGTTTGTTTTTTTTTTTTTTTTTTTTTGTTTTTATATATATATCTATGTTTTTGTTCTCCCCCCCCTTTTTGGAGTTCATGCTTCATTTAGGAGGGAAAAAAAAAAAGTTTGAAATTTATATTTATTCTGTTATGCGAAGCTACTTTGGCCAAGTTATCAGCAGCCATTACAGCTCCATGCCACGTGTTGTTCTTTGAATGGGAATTTACCTAGCAGGCCGACTCGCTTTGATATTTGGGAAAAGCAAGAATTGAAGAATGAATCTTAATTCAAATTTCCTGTGTTAAACTGTGAGGTATTTTCCGTTTTTTTTTGTTTTTATATATATCTATGTTTTGTTCTCCCCCCCCCTTTTTTTGGAGTTCATGCTTCATTTAGGAGGAAAAAAAAAAAGTTTGAAATTTATATTTATTCTGTTATGCGAAGCTACTTTGGCCAAGTTATCAGCAGCCATTACAGCTCCATGCCACGTGTTGTTCTTTGAATGGGAGCCTGCTTAGGCAGCTCGCTTTGATATTTGGGAAAAGCAAGAATTGAAGAATGAATCTTAATTCAAATTTCCTGTGTTAAACTGTGAGGTATTTTCCGTTTTTTTTTTTTGTTTTTATATATATCTATGTTTTGTTCTCCCCTTTTTGGAGTTCATGCTTCATTTAGGAGGAAAAAAAAAAAGTTTGAAATTTATATTTATTCTGTTATGCGAAGCTACTTTGGCCAAGTTATCAGCGGCCATTACAGCTCCATGCCACGTGTTGTTCTTTGAATGGGAATTTACCTAGCAGGCCGACTCGCTTTGATATTTGGGAAAAGCAAGAATTGAAGAATGAATCTTAATTCAAATTTCCTGTGTTAAACTGTGAGGTATTTTCCGTTTTTTTTTGTTTTTATATATATCTATGTTTTGTTCTCCCCCCTTTTTGGAGTTCATGCTTCATTTAGGAGGAAAAAAAAGTTTGAAATTTATATTTATTCTGTTATGCGAAGCTACTTTGGCCAAGTTATCAGCAGCCATTACAGCTCCATGCCACGTGTTGTTCTTTGAATGGGAATTTACCTAGCAGGCCGACTCGCTTTGATATTTGGGAAAAGCAAGAATTGAAGAATGAATCTTAATTCAAATTTCCTGTGTTAAACTGTGAGGTATTTTCCGTTTTTTTTTTGTTTTTATATATATCTATGTTTTTGTTCTCCCCCCCTTTTTGGAGTTCATGCTTCATTTAGGAGGAAAAAAAAAAAGTTTGAAATTTATATTTATTCTGTTATGCGAAGCTACTTTGGCCAAGTTATCAGCAGCCATTACAGCTCCATGCCACGTGTTGTTCTTTGAATGGGAATTTACCTAGCAGGCCGACTCGCTTTGATATTTGGGAAAAGCAAGAATTGAAGAATGAATCTTAATTCAAATTTCCTGTGTTAAACTGTGAGGTATTTTCCGTTTTTTTTTGTTTTTATATATATCTATGTTTTTGTTCTCCCCCCCCCCCTTTTTGGAGTTCATGCTTCATTTAGGAGGAAAAAAAAAGTTTGAAATTTATATTTATTCTGTTATGCGAAGCTACTTTGGCCAAGTTATCAGCAGCCATTACAGCTCCATGCCACGTGTTGTTCTTTGAATGGGAATTTACCTAGCAGGCCGACTCGCTTTGATATTTGGGAAAAGCAAGAATTGAAAGAATGAATCTTAAAATTCAAATTTCCTGTGTTAAACTGTGAGGTATTTTCCGTTTTTTTTTTTTGTTTTTATATATATCTATGTTTTTGTTCTCCCCCCCCTTTTTGGAGTTCATGCTTCATTTAGGAGGAAAAAAAAAAGTTTGAAATTTATATTTATTCTGTTATGTAAAACTACTTTGGCCAAGTTATCAGCAGCCATTACAGCTCCATGCCACGTGTTGTTCTTTGAATGGGAATTTACCTAGCAGGCCGACTCAACTTTGATATTTGGAAAAGCAAGAATTGAAGAATGAATCTTAATTCAAATTTCCTGTGTTAAACTGTGAGGTATTTTCCGTTTTTTTTTGTTTTTATATATATCTATGTTTTTGTTCTCCCCCCCTTTTTGGAGTTCATGCTTCATTTAGGAGGAAAAAAAAAAAGTTTGAAATTTATATTTATTCTGTTATGCGAAGCTACTTTGGCCAAGTTATCAGCAGCCATTACAGCTCCATGCCACGTGTTGTTCTTTGAATGGGAATTTACCTAGCAGGCCGACTCGCTTTGATATTTGGGAAAAGCAAAATTGAAGAATGAATCTTAATTCAAATTTCCTGTGTTAAACTGTGAGGTATTTTCCGTTTTTTTTTTTTTTTGTTTTTATATATATCTATGTTTTTGTTCTCCCCCCCCTTTTTGGAGTTCATGCTTCATTTAGGAGGAAAAAAAAAAGTTGAAATTTATATTTATTCTGTTATGCGAAGCTACTTTGGCCAAGTTATCAGCAGCCATTACAGCTCCATGCCACGTGTTGTTCTTTGAATGGGAATTTACCTAGCAGGCCGACTCGCTTTGATATTTGGGAAAAGCAAGAATTGAAGAATGAATCTTAATTCAAATTTCCTGTGTTAAACTGTGAGGTATTTTCCGTTTTTTTTTGTTTTTATATATATCTATGTTTTTGTTCTCCCCCCTTTTTGGAGTTCATGCTTCATTTAGGAGGAAAAAAAAAAAGTTTGAAATTTATATTTTATTCTGTTATGCGAAGCTATGGCCAAGTTATCAGCCATTACAGCTCCATGCCACGTGTTGTTCTTTGAATGGGAATTTACCTAGCAGGCCGACTCGCTTTGATATTTGGGAAAAGCAAGAATTGAAAGAATGAATCTTAATTCAAATTTCTGTGTTAAACTGTGAGGTATTTTCCGTTTTTTTTTTGTTTTTATATATATCTATGTTTTTTGTTCTCCCCCCCTTTTTGGAGTTCATGCTTCATTTAGGAGGAAAAAAAAAAGTTTGAAATTTATATTTATTCTGTTATGCGAAGCTACTTTGGCCAAGTTATCAGCAGCCATTACAGCTCCATGCACGTGTTGTTCTTTGAATGGGAATTTACCTAGCAGGCCGACTCGCTTTGATATTTGGGAAAAGCAAGAATTGAAAGAATGAATCTTAATTCAAATTTCCTGTGTTAAACTGTGAGGGTATTTTCCGTTTGTTTTTTTTTTTTTTTTTTGTTTTTATATATATATCTATGTTTTTGTTCTCCCCCCTTTTTTGAGTTCATGCTTCATTTGGAGGAAAAAAAAAAAAGTTTGAAATTTATATTTATTCTGTTATGCGAAGCTACTTTGGCCAAGTTATCAGCAGCCATTACAGCTCCATGCCACACATGTTTGTTCTTTGAATGGGAATTCCCTAGCGAGGCCGACTCAACTTTGATATTTGGGAAAAGCAAGAATTGAAGAATGAATCTTAATTCAAATTTCCTGTGTTAAACTGTGAGGTATTTTCCGTTTTTTTTTTTTGTTTTTTATATATATCTATGTTTTTGTTCTCCCCCCCCCTTTTTGGAGTTCATGCTTCATTTAGGAGGAAAAAAAAGTTTGAAATTTATATTTATTCTGTTATGCGAAGCTACTTTGGCCAAGTTATCAGCAGCCATTACAGCTCCATGCCACGTGTTGTTCTTTGAATGGGAATTTACCTAGCAGGCCGACTCGCTTTGATATTTGGGAAAAGCAAGAATTGAAAGAATGAATCTTAATTCAAATTTCCTGTGTTAAACTGTGAGGTATTTTCCGTTTGTTTTTTTTTTTTTTTTTTTTTGTTTTTATATATATATCTATGTTTTTGTTCTCCCCCCTTTTTGGAGTTCATGCTTCATTTAGGAGGAAAAAAAAAAAAGTTTGAAATTTATATTTATTCTGTTATGCGAAGCTACTTTGGCCAAGTTATCAGCAGCCATTACAGCTCCATGCCACGTGTTGTTCTTTGAATGGGAATTTACCTAGCAGGCCGACTCGCTTTGATATTTGGGAAAAGCAAGAATTGAAGAATGAATCTTAATTCAAATTTCCTGTGTTAAACTGTGAGGTATTTTCCGTTTGTTTTTTTTTTTTTTTTTGTTTTTATATATATATCTATGTTTTTGTTCTCCCCCCTTTTTGGAGTTCATGCTTCATTTAGGAGGGAAAAAAAAAAAAAGTTTGAAATTTATATTTATTCTGTTATGCGAAGCTACTTTGGCCAAGTTATCAGCAGCCATTACAGCTCCATGCCACGTGTTGTTCTTTTTTGAATGGGAATTTACCTAGCAGGCCGACTCGCTTTGATATTTGGGAAAAGCAAGAATTGAAGAATGAATCTTAATTCAAATTTCCTGTGTTAAACTGTGAGGTATTTTCCGTTTTTTTTTTGTTTTTATATATATCTATGTTTTTGTTCTCCCCCCTTTTTGGAGTTCATGCTTCATTTAGGAGGAAAAAAAAAGTTTGAAATTTATATTTATTCTGTTATGCGAAGCTACTTTGGCCAAGTTATCAGCAGCCATTACAGCTCCATGCGTGTTGTTCTTTGAATGGGAATTTACCTAGCAGGCCGACTCGCTTTGATATTTGGGAAAAGCAAGAATTGAAGAATGAATCTTAATTCAAATTTCCTGTGTTAAACTGTGAGGTATTTTCCGTTTTTTTTTGTTTTTATATATATCTATGTTTCCCCCCTTTTTTGGAGTTCATGCTTCATTTAGGAGGAAAAAAAAAAAGTTTGAAATTTATATTTATTCTGTTATGCGAAGCTACTTTGGCCAAGTTATCAGCAGCCATTACAGCTCCATGCCACGTGTTGTTCTTTGAATGGGAATTTACCTAGCAGGCCGACTCGCTTTGATATTTGGGAAAAGCAAGAATTGAAGAATGAATCTTAATTCAAATTTCCTGTGTTAAACTGTGAGGTATTTTCCGTTTTTTTTTGTTTTTATATATATCTATGTTTTTGTTCTCCCCCCTTTTTGGAGTTCATGCTTCATTTAGGAGGAAAAAAAAAAGTTTGAAATTTATATTTATTCTGTTATGCGAAGCTTCTTTTTGGCCAAGTTATCAGCAGCCATTACAGCTCCATGCCACGTGTTGTTCTTTTGGATAAGATTTACCTAGCAGGCCGACTCGCTTTGATATTTGGGAAAAGCAAGAATTGAAGAATGAATCTTAATTCAAATTTCCTGTGTTAAACTGTGAGGTATTTTCCGTTTTTTTTGTTTTTTTATATATATCTATGTTTTGTTCTCCCCCCCCCTTTTTGGAGTTCATGCTTCATTTAGGAGGAAAAAAAAAAAGTTTGAAATTTATATTTATTCTGTTATGCGAAGCTACTTTGGCCAAGTTATCAGCAGCCATTACAGCTCCATGCCACGTGTTGTTCTTTGAATGGGAATTTACCTAGCAGGCCGACTCGCTTTGATATTTGGGAAAAGCAAGAATTGAAAGAATGAATCTTAATTCAAATTTCCTGTGTTAAACTGTGAGGTATTTTCCGTTTTTTTTTTTGTTTTTATATATATATCTATGTTTTGTTCTCCCCCCTTTTTGGAGTTCATGCTTCATTTAGGAGGAAAAAAAAAAGTTTGAAATTTATATTTATTCTGTTATGCGAAGCTACTTTGGCCAAGTTATCAGCGGCCATTACAGCTCCATGCCACGTGTTGTTCTTTGAATGGGAATTTACCTAGCAGGCCGACTCGCTTTGATATTTGGGAAAAGCAAGAATTGAAGAATGAATCTTAATTCAAATTTCCTGTGTTAAACTGTGAGGTATTTTTCCGTTTTTTTTTTTTTGTTTTTATATATATCTATGTTTTGTTCTCCCCCCTTTTTGGAGTTCATGCTTCATTTAGGAGGAAAAAAAAAAAGTTTGAAATTTATATTTATTCTGTTATGCGAAGCTACTTTGGCCAAGTTATCAGCAGCCATTACAGCTCCATGCCACGTGTTGTTCTTTGAATGGGAATTCTAGCAGGCCGACTCGCTTTGATATTTGGGAAAAGCAAAAAATTGAAGAATGAATCTTAATTCAAATTTCCTGTGTTAAACTGTGAGGTATTTTCCGTTTTTTTTTTTTGTTTTTATATATATCTATGTTTTTGTTCTCCCCCCTTTTTGGAGTTCATGCTTCATTTAGGAGGAAAAAAAAAAAGTTTGAAATTTATATTTATTCTGTTATGCGAAGCTACTTTGGCCAAGTTATCAGCAGCCATTACAGCTCCATGCCACGTGTTGTTCTTTGAATGGGAATTTACCTAGCAGGCCGACTCGCTTTGATATTTGGGAAAAGCAAGAATTGAAGAATGAATCTTAATTCAAATTTCCTGTGTTAAACTGTGGTATTTTTCCGTTTTTTTTTTTGTTTTTATATATATCTATGTTTTTGTTCTCCCCCCCCTTTTTGGAGTTCATGCTTCATTTAGGAGGAAAAAAAAAGTTTGAAATTTATATTTATTCTGTTATGCGAAGCTACTTTGGCCAAGTTATCAGCAGCCATTACAGCTCCATGCCACGTGTTGTTCTTTGAATGGGAATTTACCTAGCAGGCCGACTCGCTTTGATATTTGGAAAAGCAAGAATTGAAGAATGAATCTTAATTCAAATTTCCTGTGTTAAACTGTGAGGTATTTTCCGTTTTTTTTTTTTTTGTTTTTTTATATATATCTATGTTTTGTTCTCCCCCCCCCTTTTTGGAGTTCATGCTTCATTTTAGGAGGAAAAAAAAAAAAGTTTGAAATTTATATTTATTCTGTTATGCGAAGCTACTTTGGCCAAGTTATCAGCAGCCATTACAGCTCCATGCCACGTGTTGTTCTTTGAATGGGAATTTACCTAGCAGGCCGACTCGCTTTGATATTTGGGAAAAGCAAGAATTGAAAAAATGAATCTTAATTCAAATTTCCTGTGTTAAACTGTGAGGTATTTTCCGTTTTTTTTTTTTTTGTTTTTATATATATCTATGTTTTTGTTCTCCCCCCCCCTTTTTTTTGGAGTTCATGCTTCATTTAGGAGGAAAAAAAAAGTTTGAAATTTTATTTATTCTGTTATGCGAAGCTACTTTGGCCAAGTTATCAGCAGCCATTACAGCTCCATGCCACGTGTTGTTCTTTGAATGGGAATTTACCTAGCAGGCCGACTCGCTTTGATATTTGGGAAAAGCAAGAATTGAAGAATGAATCTTAATTCAAATTTCCTGTGTTAAACTTGTGGTATTTTTCCGTTTTTTTTTTTGTTTTTATATATATCTATGTTTTTGTTCTCCCCCCTTTTGGAGTTCATGCTTCATTTAGGAGGAAAAAAAAAAAGTTTGAAATTTATATTTATTCTGTTATGCGAAGCTACTTTGGCCAAGTTATCAGCAGCCATTACAGCTCCATGCCACGTGTTGTTCTTTGAATGGGAATTTACCTAGCAGGCCGACTCGCTTTGATATTTGGGAAAAGCAAGAATTGAAGAATGAATCTTAATTCAAATTTCCTGTGTTAAACTGTGAGGTATTTTCCGTTTTTTTTTTTTGTTTTTATATATATCTATGTTTTGTTCTCCCCCCCCCCTTTTTTTGGAGTTCATTTGGACTTTAACTAAGTTAAAACTTAGTTAAACTCCACTTTTGTAAGTTTGTGTTTTTTTTTTTTTTTTTTTTCAAAGGATTGTTCGTGTTCGATTTTTTTTTTTTTTTTTTAATAGGAGTAGATAGGTCACACTATCGCCCGGTCTATACTCCTCCCACGTCTATTGAACTGGAGTAGAGGCTCGTTCCTTGTTTCCTGTTTAGGATGTGGTTTCCGGTTTTCACTTCTCTCTCTTCAGACCTTGGTACTGGTGCTTCCGTGAGTTTCCTGCGATCTGGCCGGTTGGTGGCAATGGCTCATCACTGTGAGGGTACCGGGTTGGCAGTTTCCTGGTTGCTGCTTCCGACTGGTAGTTAGGAGCCCTAACTCTTGCGTAGCGTCAAGAGCGGCTGCTCTGATCAACAGTTGTATAATATCGGGGTTCTTGTAGTGCCATGTCGCGCATGGATAGGTGTCCCTGCAAGCGCTTTCGGTGGGCAACCCCGAGGCCACACCTTGTTGCAGCCCTAGCCAGTCCCCCTCCCAGCTCAGATCGTGGGTAATGACCGCCTGTATCCTCTACCCTAGGTCCCTTTCTATAAACCATAAACATGACAAGACAAAACAGAAATGACCCTAAACCAGCTAAATCCAAACCACCTAAGCCCATTAACCTCTCCTTCACTAATATCCGAGGCATTCGTACTAACTTTGCTAGTGTAGAAGCGTTCCTGCATGAAAAGTCCCCTGACATCCTCGCGCTCTGCGAAACTAACCTCAACTCAACTATTCCCTCCTCTGACCTCTTCATCCCTGGTTATCTTCCCCTTTTAAGGAAGGATTCTACTGTCCACATGCATGGGCTGGGTGTTTATGTCAGCGAACACCTCCCCATAACTAGGGTGACTTCACTCGAATCTACTGACCACCAATACATATGTCTCCGCTTGTCTCTCCTCAGTTCGGTTAGCTACCTATTCTTCCTTTACCGTTCTCCCTCCTCTCCTGACTGCTCCCTACTAGATAGCATTGCCGACGACATAGATAAGGCTATTACCTATCACCCATTTGCCCACATATTTGTATTTGGAGACCTCAATGCCCATCACTCTGAGTGGCTTGAAAACGCTGTTACTGATTCGGCGGGCACTCACGCCATGAACTTTGCTATTTCCCAATCCCTTACGCAAGTGGTGGACTTCCCCACTCGCTTCCCAAGCACACCCTCGGGTCATTCCTCACTGCTAGATATATGTTTCACCTCTGCGCCCGACGCCTGTCAAGTCTCGCAGCTTTGCCCTCTCGGCAACTCCGACCACGCTGTAGTCTCCCTCAGTATTTCTTTCCAATCTCACTCCCCCCAGGATCCCCCTACTCATAGAACCTCCTACCTCTACCAAAAAGCTGACTGGGAAGCCTTTCGCGATTTCCTCTGCGACGTCCCTTGGGGAAAAGTGTTTGACCTATCAGTTGATGACTGTGCCTCTGAGGTCTCGTCATGGGTGAAAGCTGGCATTGATGCCTTCATACCCACCAGGAAGTATTGCTTAAAACCTCATTCCCCTCCGTGGTTCTCTCCAGCCTGCTCAGCCGCCATTGCCCACAGGAACCATTACTTCCATCTATTCCAGAGACAGCCAACTGATCACAATAGGCGCCTGTTCACATCCGCTCGCAGTGAGTGCAAGAGAACTCTAAATGACGCCAAACAGTTGTTTGCGGAGAGAATGCGACAGCACATAGCTGACCGCAAGTTCGGCTCCAAGGACTATTGGAGGATTTGTAAACGAGTGCTCAACAATAGGAAATCCTCAATACCTCCTTTAATCCATGGATTTGACGTTCTCACGTCATCTGCTGAGAAAGCTGAGTGCTTTGCCCGCAGATTCTCATCCAACTCCACACTCGACTCGTCCGGAGTGCACCCACCCGACTTCCCTATTAGAACTGAGGCCAAACTGCATGACGTGTATATTACCCCGACAATAGTATCCAGAGTAATTTCAAAACTCGACCCCCATAAGGCGTGTGGAGACGATGGAATCCCGGTGATAGTCCTTAAGAGGTGTGCCCCTGAACTTTCCCCTGTCCTCTCTAAACTGTTTAACTACTGCCTTTCTGCTTCCTGCTTTCCTGCATGCTGGAAATTCTCCTCAGTCGTTCCTGTCTTTAAGAATTGTGGTGAACCCTCGGACCCATCCAACTATCGCCCTATCAGTCTCCTACCAATATTCGGGAAAGTGTTCGAGGCTATAATAAATGCTGAAATAGTTCATCATCTCACCGCCCACAAGCTGTTCTCCGACAGGCAATATGGATTCCGATTTGACAGGTCCACAGCCGACCTGCTAACTACTGTAACGGAGTACATGCTACAGGCCCTTGATGAGTCTGACGAGGCTCGCGCGGTTGCTCTGGATATCTCCAAGGATTTCGACAGGGTTTGGCACCCTGGCCTCCTATGCAAACTACGCGGTTATGGTATTACCGGTCGCCTGCTTGACCTAATCCAATCTTTCTTAAATAACCGCAAAATGAAGGTCGTTCTGAATGGGCGTGCCTCTTCGTCCTACAGCACGAATGCTGGTGTCCCACAAGGCTCTATCCTGGGCCCAACGCTCTTCCTTATTTTCATCAACGACCTCCCAGATGAGATCAGGTCCCAAGTAGGCATCTACGCAGATGACACTACAATATACTCCCGCTCCAGTAAGAAACCTGTCGTGGCGGACAGACATAATCTCGCTGCTGACCTTGAGCGGGATCTACACTCTGTGGTGAACTGGGGCAAGAAGTGGCTTGTCAACTTTAATTCCTCTAAGACCAAGCTGTTGTCTGTCAACCATTACAGGCAACCTCTTCTGCCTCCCATAAGCATGGACCAGATGATTCTCCCGGAGAGTAATACACTACGCCTCCTCGGACTTACCCTGTCCTCAGACCTCAAATGGAAGCACTATATTGAATCCATAGCAAAATCTACTGCTAAGAAGATTGGGTCACTATGTCGATCCAGGATGTTTTTTCCACCTGAATCCATCCTGCATATATACAAGTCAACCATCCGTCCGTGCATGGAGTACTGCTGCCATTTATGGTCAGGTGCCCCTGCCGTTCTCCTCAGTGTTCTTGACAAGCTCCAAAGGAGAGTCTGTAATGTGATAGGTACTGATCTGGCGACTCGTCTGCAGCCACTTTCCCATCGTCGAAATGTGGCCTCCCTCTGTCTCTTCTATAAATACTTTCATGGCTTCTGCTCGGATGAGCTTAAGTCACTGATGCCTCCTCAACAGGTGTTTACCCGTTCAACCAGACTGGCAACTGGGTCCCACCCATTCACAGTCAGGTTAGCCAAACGCAGACGACAATTCTACTCCTGCAGCTTCCTCTCTCGCACTTCCCGCCTGTGGAACTCACTCCCGTATTCTTGCTTTCCTGACGGCTACGACCTCCAGAAATTTAAAAGCAAAGTTAATACTCACCTACTAACCACTGGCCTCTAGCTCTCTCTCCCCTCCCCTGTATAAGCTTCCCTTTCTCTCCGCCCATGTACCTGTCATTGCACCTGCTTTCTCAGTTTTCTATTGTTCCTTTCTAACTAGCTTGTACTCCTCACTCTTTTCTAATTAATCTTTCTACACTTATGTAACCCCCTGCACATCAGTGGCGTTTCTGCCTTGCTCGGGGTGAAATGATTAAAAAAAAAAAAAAAAAAACTACAGCTTAAATTTTACATAGGATCAACTCGGACAGAAAAATTTCAATATAGGGTAGTGAAGACTTTCGCACTAACTACAGCTTAAATTTTACATAGGATCAACTCGGACAGAAAAATTTCAATATAGTTTAGTGAAGACTTTCGCACTAATTACAGCTTAAATTTTACATAGGATCAACTCGGACAGAAAAATTTCAATATAGGGTAGTGAAGACTTTCGCACTAACTACAGCTTAAATTTTACATAGGATCAACTCGGACAGAAAAATTTCAATATAGGGTAGTGAAGACTTTCGCACTAATTACAGCTTAAATGTCACATGGGATCAACTCGGACAGAAAAATTTCAATATAGGGTAGTGAAGACTTTCGCACTAATTACAGCTTAAATTTTACATAGGATCAACTCGGACAGAAAAATTTCAATATAGGTTAGTGAAGACTTTCGCACTAATTACAGCTTAAATTTTACATAGGATCAACTCGGACAGAAAAATTTCAATATAGGGTAGTGAAGACTTTCGCACTAATTACAGCTTAAATTTTACATAGGATCAACTCGGACAGAAAAATTTCAATATAGGGTAGTGAAGACTTTCGCACTAATTACAGCTTAAATGTCACATGGGATCAACTCAGACAGAAAAAATTCAATATAGGGTAGTGAAGACTTTCGCACTAATTACAGCTTAAATTTTACAGAGGATCAACTCGGACAGAAAAATTTCAATATAGGGTAGTGAAGACTTTCGCACTAATTACAGCTTAAATTTCACATAGGATCAACTCGGACAGAAAAATTTCAATATAGGGTAGTGAAGACTTTCGCACTAATTACAGCTTAAATGTCACATAGGATCAACTCGGACAGAAAAATTTCAATATAGGGTAGTGAAGACTTTCGCACTAATTACAGCTTAAATTTTACATAGGATCAACTCGGACAGAAAAATTTCAATATAGGGTAGTGAAGACTTTCGCACTAATTACAGCTTAATTCAACTCGGACAGAAAAATTTATATTCATTCTTCAACAAAAACAGTTTCTAATTCTTTCAATGATAATGGTGGAGGTTATCGACTCTTCACTTGTTTTTATTTTAAATGGATAATAAATGATCAATCATTGTAATGAAGGATCTTATCTGGGGACTGTTGCGACCAGATAAGACACTTCATAAAAATGTTCTTTGTGTCATTCAACTACAACTTTAGCAGTATGAATGAGTCATTGTCATCCAAAAAAGAAACATTTCGCTCCGGAGACAGTTCCTAACCATAAAATGAAGTTGATCACTTAAAATACTTAAACAGTCCTGACCATTAATTTTAATAAACTTATTTAAATAATATGAGTAAAAAACAACAATTTCAGCAAAAAATATCAAGTACTACTAGTATTAAATCAACAAGAAAATAGAAAATCTGATGAGAGTTTAATCAAATTTTCCAGTCTATGCTATTATGGTACTAGGTGTTTCCATTGTAGTGTCCACCCCTATGTTAATATATTTTGCTAACTAGCTGTCTTGATTATTCAGACCAGTAGATGTAAATAAATATTCTGTTTAATTTTAAAAAAACAGAACATCTACCCAAAACTAGTATCTATTAAAACTAATGTTTAAAAAAAATAAATTAATAAAAAAACAGGTGTGTCGGAGTTAATACATTTCGTAACGGACTTTGACAAAAAGATTTCGTAAATAAATTGTGTTTGTTTATATTAGGATACAAAATAGAGTAGATATGAATATTAAGAAACATTTACAAAATGTGTGTTTAAAAACACTATTTGGGCTTTGTTTGACCATTAGTCCAACGAGGTCGAGTGGCTAAAACACGCCAGATTTAACGACGGATTCCTCTAAGCGCCGCAGATATGAATCATGTCGGAGGACCCATATTTTCCTCACATGATTTCTCGATTATTCAGGCTAGTAAGCTTATATATATATATATATATTCCTCACATGATTTCTCGATTATTCAGGCTAGTAAGCTTATATATATATATATATATATATATATAGTACTTACTAGCCTGAATAATCGAGAAATCATGTGAGGAATATATATATATATATATATATATATATATAAGCTTACAGTCATATCACGTTGAATACACGGGTTCTCGCTCGATCACCAACGTTGAGCCTGGTCAGTATTTAGATGGGTGACCACTTGGGAATACCAGGTGCTGTAAGCGTTATTGACGGATGTGCGTTGTTGTGCAGTGGATATCGGCTCGGAGGGGGAGATCCGTGAGCCGAGTTCCAATTCCAGTCGAACACTGCATTCATTTACACACTGGTACCCTTGGGAAAGGTATTAATCCGTCCCTTCCCCCCAGTTATGGGTTAAATAACCGAGGTTTGTTGTTCATGCAATCTGTGGCAAACTTCTGCACCGATTGTTTGTTATTAGCAGTTCCAAAAAGTGTGGATGGTGCTACACAAGCCTTCACCACTCTAAACAATTCTTTGTGTGGTAGTCTAACTGAGGTTAGACACTCATACGTCGAAATTGACGGGAGAGTCCATAATATATATATATATATATATATATATATATATAGTATTTAATTGTGATAATGTTTAGCGCCATGTTGTTTTTTATTGGTTATACTAATAATATGTAATTTGGCAAGCAGATTTTTTATCGTAAAGTGCTCCATATTGAAAACAGAGCGTTGATACCTACAAAGAGTCCATGCCGGTTTGGTGAATTAACCAATGTCGATCGGGAGGTGTTCCATGAAACAAACGTATAGTCTCGTGCTCCATGGCCTAGTCCAGGAGTTCTCTCGGCAACGCAGTAGGGGAAGTCGTCCCTTCGCCGTGGCGTTTCAGCAAGCCCGCAGCCACCTTGGCGTGTCGAGCAGGGTAATTCGGGATATTAGCCCGTAAGGACTCAAGCGCAAGAGACGTAATAGTTTTTAATCCTGATAAGAGTTGCTGAAGAGACAGAGGGAAGCCACATTACGTCGGTGAGAAATTAACTGGAGTTGAGCTACCAGGTCGGGATCGATTACATTGCAGATTCTCTTTTGGATTTATAAACTACAGGTGGTGCTTTTATTACTGTCAAGTTAATGAGCCTGATCATAATATTTTGTCCGTACCTATCGCTGACTGCCAACTGAAATTTGTGATGTTTTTCCTCTTGCATGCATCAAGGATACATACAACAGAGTCGGATTAGATTTGCGCATCCATCACTAGTGTAATTTCGTTGTTTGCAGCCACGAGGTCGGGTTTTCTATCACCACGCTCAATCTAGAATCTTAGCTCCATGATGACATCGAAACCACGTCTTTTCAGGATAGGCACCAAGTGTAAATCGACGTTGTCGTGACAGTTGGTTCGAAAGCTACTAACCATTCCGCAAGCTTGGGCTATGTGAAGCAAGCTCATGGGAGCATTGCGTCCACATTTTCAAAAAATATTGCTTAACCCTCTAGGGCCATTCGTATCATATTTGATACAGTATTTCCCTATAAGGAAACATTTGGTATTTCCCTATAAGGAAACATTTGGGATTCATTGACTGAGCAGTCAGTACTGCTTTCATTTGAAATTTATAAAATATTTCTCTTAAAAAATTTTTCAGGAAAATATTTCTTTCAAGGCTTGTTTTCATACTGTATCAAATATGATACGAATGGCCCTAGAGGGTTAACCAGGGATAACCGGAAAGAACTAATAATACAGCGTAAGCGAACCCTAATGGTATACTAAAAATCATAGCCGGCCAAGGTGATAAAGGCATGATAAACCAATTGTTGACGACTGGGGCATGTTCATATCCCTTCAGGCCCCTGATCTTCAACCTTTACTGGAAGACTTCGATCACTCACGGTTGCTAATGATTGATTTAGAATGACGGGAAGTCATCATACTTCGAGCGACAGATTGAACCGCTATTGCAGCGTCTTCACTGTCCCCAAAAGATGATTGGCTTTGGCGTTTGTCCTTCAGAGTGGCAATAATCATCTCTAGACATTTAACACCTAAATTGCTGTATTTTGCCAGAGAATGAATGACAGAGTTTGAAGAGTTGTCATGCAGCGTGAGCCACTCACGCATTGCAGGACGAATCGCTTTACCCTCCTTACTTTTGGTATCGGGTAAATGTCACTTAATGTTGCAAACGCTCAAGCAAGAATATTTTTAAAACAATCAACATTTGTTGAGGCTTAAATAAACCGGTCAAGCCTCTGTAGTCGTGTGGGCAAACACAGTGTTTGCTCAAGTGACGCTGCACTAGTCGAACTGAGCTCCAAGATAACGTAATTCAGAAACGGTAGTCATAACCGGAAGGTCGACACCGTTCACCACGAGAAATACGCCAGTATCAATAAAGCTGAAGGTTCTCTCCTTATTGCCGTGGATAGCAAACACATCGCAATTAGGGGAGTTTAATTCCAAACCAAAGTAACCGAGGATGACAGTAAGGCGGTCGAGCCGTTTTTGCATCTAACCAGGGCAGCTACTGAATGGGATAAGATCCTTGGCACAAACCATCTGATGAAACCCCGATGGTGCTGGTGTACTGCACCTGTCCGTTCCGTATTTGGCCCAGTGCGAGATAGAAAATTCAAGGACCAAGTAAGTCCTTTTGCTTGATTCCTCGTTGTTTCAGGTGGACCATATGCTTACCATATTTTATGAGATGGTTACAGATCTCTCTTTCGAACTACGGGGAGTTATTCCTCATGAGAGACAGAATTGAAGCTTGCGGAAATTAAAGGCAATTCCATGAAGACGTTTAAAACCTATCTGGCTTTAAGTAGGGATCCCTTGAAACGGCTGCAACGTACTAGAAGAAATACTATCACGAAGTAGTTCCCGATAGCAATGGGACAAAATTCCAGAGGACTGCCGGGCACGTTCGCCTTCTTAATGAAAGTAACCCGAAAGGAGATATTGCCAGTTTTGCTTCTGGAGCGTGAAGAACCCTTTAGTAACAGCAGGTAGAACAGAGTATTGATGACCTCTACAGGAATGTTCTGCAAACGATGGGTTCCTTTATGAATGCAATGGTGGTAACTACAGGCTGGAATTTGCGAGTTCATTTAACGGCGAGCCAGGATGACCTCGAATCAGGTTCACGAAGCAGTCACGACCAAAAAGCTGCCAGAAAGTTCCCATCAGTGAAAGCTTGCTGGAAACGAGCCCCTAAAAGAGGTACTTGTCGAGTAATCTCAGACGATCGTGTACTGCGTTCGTGGAGTTTAGGGAGATAGTTGTAGATCTAGGCGCGCTGGGTATGACGCCTACTCAGTCCCTCATTTATAGCTGGAATCGCTCGTTTTTCTATAGTCTTGTTTTGGGAGAATAACTCATCATAAAACACGGATAAGCCGTCAGCACCATTGATGGCCTGCTCGGATGTTCCTTGGTTCTTAGGATCAGAGACTGTTGGCAGGCAGCCGGTAAAATAATCAGTAATCCCGAGGACATTTTGTCGTGCACGTTAATCTTTTGATACGTTCCCTACTTCTCGTCAATGGGTCCCATGGTCACAGGCTATGCACATTCGGATGGTCAAATCTTTGGAGTCGGCATCGTTTGCATCGTATAGCAAAGACCATACAGCCAGGAAAGAGAGGGGCCAGCTCGGAATCCAATGTATCGGGTGGATCTGTGAGCAAAACTTTAATCTTGGCGGCAGCCCATTGGCAATCAACACCTTTTAGAGGCCCAACTGGACAAGCAAAGCTCCCTAAGGGTGGGGCATTTATCCAAGGAGCTATCGAGAACCACCGTCATCTGGGTACCGGCCTGAGCGGAGGTGTGAGTTTTCAAGCGATTTCGAAATGGTCTGCAGCTGATAGTGTCACTAGGGCGCGACGTTTGACGCAATAAAAGTATTAACGCTCAGGAAAGACGCCTCGTGCTATAACGCAGGCATACTCCAGAGTTTCTGAGAGAACCACTGAGCATAGGTGCGAGCATTCGAGCAATATTAGGCGTTGCACCATTTTTTAATCTCATTCAACTGATTTGGATGTAAATGATACATATGACTAGAGAGAGTTGCTGGTTTTTCGAAAGCGCGCGAACAAACGGTGCAGCCTGGGGTCAAAAATGTAGCGTCCGTATCGACATAGAAAGCATTGTTACTATTTTAGTTCCCATTTAAGTGTCGGGGAGGATCAGTCGATTTATTTGAACGATATAGTACTTATTATAATACAATAACAGGGGATGGCAATCCCACAGAGACAGATGCATTTTAGAAGCACATGCACGCCGACTTTATGGTCTCCAGAAGACAGGGACATTGTCTTTTAGCCGACACAGAAGCCGTTACTAGCAGAGGTGACCATCACTAAGACCCTTTTAAAGAGTTATAGTTAATCCTACTGCAGCTTTATGCCTTGTCCTATTAGGAAATATGTGTCCATGACTCTTCACAATTTCCTATCCTTTGTAGTTCTTAAAAAATGTTGCTTTATGGGTAGGTTTCAAAGGCTATCAAAATGCGTTTAGTAAAATAAAGGCAAGTAAAGAAGGTGTTGGGTATTACCTATTTATTATTCATGAATGTTACGAGATCAAAATTTCATCTTCAGAATGGTAGGAGATCTTGATTTCACGTCCGTTCGTAGACCGCGCCTTTCAACGAATAATCATCTTTCGCTGCTACTGCTGTCGTTAATTGTAGTGTGTGTGTGTACTTAAAAGCGTGTTTTTGCATGTATGTGTGTTTATGGTTTATATATGAGTGCCTTGACGATAGTAGGATTTGTCTTTTTCGCACTTTTGTCAAAGTGGTAGTGGGCGCCGTTTTACGATCTGATGATATATATGTCTGCTTTAATTTATGGTTTATATATGTGCGCATTGATCGATAGCAGGACTTGGCATTTTCGCATCTCTGTCAGAGTGGTAGTGGGCACAGTTTTGCGACCTGGTATTATATCTGTCGGCTTTAATTGGAGATGTGTTTATTGCTACATTTTTTGTGTCCGGTATTCGTTCTTGTGTGTGGGGGGGTGTGGGGGGTGTTTTTATGTGCGTATACTTCTTGTATATTTTCTATTCTGTGTTCATTATATATATATATAGATATAAAATTACAAACCTTTTTCCAAGTATCATATGTGCATGTATATATATATATATATATATATATATATACATGTGTGTGTGTGTGTATAGTATGTGGGTATAGTATGTAGAAGTGTGGGAAATGAGTGAGTACATGTGTACGTATGTTTACTACTTTTTCGTGCGTTGTATTTTTGCTAGTGGTTATACGTTTGGGGTATGTGTGTGTGTGTGTGTGTGTGTGTGTGTGCGCGCGCGCGTTCCAGCTTATAGTGTGCTATATTTGTTGCTACTGGTCTCGTTTTTAGAGGCATGTATTTGTATAAGTTAGTCCGTGATTGCGTGTTTGTGTGTAAGCTTTACTGCTGGGGCCGGTGTGTGTCAGGTCCGTAATCGTGTTAAGTATTCTGTTATGTAAGCAAGATTGAGAGCCTGTCTATCGTCGAGCTGTGGGTGGAGTTTAGCTCTTATTAACGACTCTTTTATGTGTAAGTTTCCTTGGTTCCGCTCGCTTGCGTCAATACTGACTGTTATCTCTTTGTCGGTGTTTTTTGCATTTTTAGGTGCTTGTGGAAGGATGATTTTTGCGTGTGTAAGTGTTCTTTGATTCCGATATTTAACGGTCTAGTGGTGCTGCCGACATAAAATTCCTCGTATTTGATGCATTGTGTGCGATATACGACATAGACCTGGTGGCATTTACCGGTGTCAGGAATAGGGCAATTGGCCAGTGTACATGCGTTGTCGTTTTTAGTATGTTGTTTGTAGTAGCTGTAATTGAGGTGTCTCCGAAGAGTGGGACCGTGGTATGTGGTATGACAGTTGTATGTCCAGTCCCTCTCTGTGGATGGCTTTGCGTATTTTTGTGGTGATGTTTTCGCTGATGTATGGTAATCTTAGGAAGCAGGTATTAGAGGTGGTGTGACGCCCTTAGCTTTTATTACCTTTATGTTCCAGGCGACCCACAAAACTCTGGTTGTAACTGTTGGACTTCAGTCCCTCCTTGAAAGGTGTAGTGTGGGTGTTTCGGTCTTTCTCTTTACTGCATTTACCCCGGATACGTGCGAGTTCGTTTCTAATGTACCCTGTTTTGATATCTGTTTACTTAAGCTCGTTCTTCTTTTTCAGTGCCGTGTCTCTTCAAGACGTTGACACTCATGTTTCTCCATATTGTAGTCTTTTGTAGTTCTTAATAAATTTTGACATTTTGTTATCTTTTCGAAATCCTATTCTGCTATTCATTTGCCAAATTTAGTTATTTTGCCCAAGTTTTTGTGTATGCTTCTGAAATGAGGTAATATTTACACATTATTCGGACTATTGTTCTAATCTTTGCTGTCATTTTTACTACGTTTCGGCCGCTGTACGCTCTGGCCTTTTTCAGTTGCTAAGAATTTCGAAAGTAAACCTTTATTTCAATCACTGGGGTATATCATTCTCATTCCTTGTGTAAACCCACTTCTGGTAGTCATAAGTTATCTCTCTCTGTAACCTACCAGTCAGTTATTTGTTCACCAAATGCTGTAGCCTGTTGCCCCAGTTTTCTTCTTTTCGGTGTCATGTCGTTTCAGGAATTTAGGGACCATGGCTTTTCATTATTTTCTGTCCGGTAGAGTTCTTAATTAATTCTGTCATTTTTTCATCTCTCCTAAACCTTGTTCAAGATCACTAAGGAAATAGGTGATCATGGCGTCCTATACATTCATATATTTTGTAGTCCTTAAAAATAGATGGCATAGATAGAGGTGTAGAAAAATATTTTCTACACCTCTGTGTATGCCGTCTATTTATGTTCGTTGGGTGAGTTACTGCCTTCAATATGTCCTTTGAGTATCAAGTTTTCCAAGCCCGCTTTTCATTACATAAGCTTCTTAAGTTACTTACTCTTTCGGCCTGTTTTTTTTCTTTTTTGCTATCGAGTTGTCTTGTGATTGTCAAGTTCCCCAAGCCGTTTTTTTCTGTTGTGAATTTTTGCATAGATTTTTGGTTGGTTGTTTTCTTTTTATTACGGTAAATCAACCTCGGCGGGTCATTTATTGCCAACTAAACTTTATTTATTTATTGCTGGTAATAACTTTTTCTTTCAACAATTTATTGTGGTTTTTAATATAAGTTTTGTGTCTAGTAATACATTTTTCTTTTCGAGTATTAAGATTCATTGGGATTTGTTTTTAAGGGCAGGATCCCCAAGTCTTACACTTGTTATTTAACCCATAACTAGAGGGAAGGGGCGGATTAATACCTTTCCCAAGGGTACTATTGCTTAAGTGAATGCAGAGTATTCAACTGAAATCGGCTCACCGATTTCTCTTTCCGAGCCGATATCCACTGCACCACAACGCACATCCGTCACTATACGCTTACAGCACCTGGTATTCCCAAGCGGTCACCCATCTAAGTACTGATCAGGCTTAGCGTTGCTTAACTTCGGTGATCAAGCGAGAACCAGTGTATTCAACGTGATAGGCCGTAAGCCTTCTTGTTTAGAAACCACAAAAAATAACAAAAACCAGAAATAGAGAGATAAAATGTAAGTAAATTGAACAAAATATATACAACCTGGAATATGAGTTAATAGATTCAGGAATACTAGAAATACTGGTAGTAGTAATCAGTATATATAATCTTGTAGATAAGAAGCAAGTCCGGGTAATAAGTCTATATTCTTACTGAACAACTAAGCGGCGGTCCAACTACTCAACTGAACTCCATGACAATCACTGCCGTTCAATGTATAGGCAGGATTATTTGTACACCTTAGACGAGTCCCTGTGTCGCACTTTCCATCTCCTGTTATAACACTTCCGAGGTATTTAAATTTAAATACCTAGGAAGTGTTATAACAGGAGATGTAAAGTGTGACACAGAGATCCGAAGACGAATTGGCATGGCGAAGGACGCGTTCCAGAAGCTGAGTAATGTACTAAGACACAGGAAAATTTCCCTAGAAGCAAAGAAGAGAGTGCTAGATTGCTATGTGATGTTAGTTCTTCAATACGACAGTGAATGCTGGACAATATTATCGAAGAGGAGAAAAAACTTGAAGCAGCGGAAATGTGGTTTTACAGAAGGATGCTGCGGATATCATGGACCAAACAAGTGAGCAATGATGAGGTTTTGGAAAGAGTGGCATTGAAAAGAAAACTTATAGTGAGCATCAGGAAGAGACAACTGAAGTTGCTGGGACATGCAATGAGGAAAGAGGGCTTGGAGAACTTGATACTGACAGGCCAGATAGAAGGAAAAAGAGACAGAGGAAGTCAGCGGATAGCATATTTGAAGGGCCTGATCAGGTGGATGACGGAACGGGGGTTGCGTGGAGTAACAGGAACAAAACATATAAAAAGCCACCAGAAGACACCACTGATGGTAGAAACCTAGGTCGTGTAATAACTCGTTTCCAAATGGAAAATATTCAAACGTTCTACAATATAATTGTATTGAACACTTTTTAATACAAATGTGCACTGGTCTAATTTTATTATGATCAAAAATTAAGTAATTAAACAATATATATATATATATATATATATATATATATATATATATAAAGCAGTGCATATATATAAAGAAAATAACATTTATCTGGAGCTTTTACATCTCTCTCTCTCTCTCTCTCTCTCTCTTTCTCTGTGTGTGTGTGTGTGTGTATCTATCTATCTATATATATATATATATATATATATATATATATATAGCAGTGCATATATATAAAGAAAATAACATTTATCTGGAGCTTTTACATCTCTCTCTCTCTCTCTCTTTCTGTGTGTGTGTGTGTGTGTATCTATCTATCTATCTATATATATATATATATATATATATATAAAGCAGTGCATATATATAAAGAAAATAACATTTATCTGGAGCTTTTACATCTCTCTCTCTCTCTCTCTTTCTCTGTGTGTGTGTGTGTGTATCTATCTATCTATCTATATATATATATATATATATATAAAGCAGTGCATATATATAAAGAAAATAACATTTATCTGGAGCTTTTACATCTCTCTCTCTCTCTCTCTTTCTCTGTGTGTGTGTGTGTGTATCTATCTATCTATCTATATATATATATATATATATATATATATATATATAGCAGTGCATATATATAAAGAAAATAACATTTATCTGGAGCTTTTACATCTCTCTCTCTCTAACTATCGCTCTCTTTATCTCTTTTCTCTCTGCTGTGTGTGTGTGTGTATCTATCTATCTATCTATCTATCTATATATATATATATATATATATATATATATGTTTTGAAATCGTAATTTTGGTGAGTTTCAAAAAGGAGCAAACAGAATTTTCTCCCAATCGCAAGTCCTCGATTTCCACGTCACCAGGTTCGAGACCCCATCCCCCAATCTCTCTAGAAACCTTGTCACTTGTCATTGTTTTCTTCACTGATCCTTTTCCTGGGTAGTCATCTCCGGTCTCCAGTCACAGATGGAAATGACTCAGCGGATCTCAAAATCATTGTCCTCCTAATCCCGAACTTGTCCAATTATTACTTCCCACCAAATCACCCAGAGGTCATCTAATTAAACAAACATGGCCAATTTGACCCAAATGTTAAGCAAATAAGGAGCAAACCTTAATTAGTTTCGTTGTTTCTTCTCTTCCTTTTTTCTTTCCTTCGAATGGCAGTTGGAGCGTGGTGGGGTGACCAACCGCACTAAATGCATATTTCACGGGAATGAATAAATATCAATGAGGCGACAAAAGAATGAACGAGTAAATGAGCGAAAATATTTGTCAAAAAACTTGATTGATACTTCATCAAAATCTGACATGCCCCCCTTTTTGCTAGCGTAAATTTCCTGCCGTTCTCTGGGGCCCTTATCTTCCCCTTCCTTTGTTTTCATTGTTCAAAGCGCGTTTTCGTTCCAGTCATGCTGGGAGTGGTCTCCGTGTATTGTGGGTGGAGTAGATAGACACTTTTCTCGTTTGACGGTTATTAATCCGGTTGGGGTTGATCGCTGGGATAGGGGAAAACAGAGGTGACAAGATTTTATTCATTCAGGATATTCGTGCATTTTAGTTGGCGTCTGTTTATTTATACACGAATATAAGTCGATGATATTACCAGCCAAAATCTTGTGGCTAATATTTTGCGGCAGGAAGGAGAGGGTTGGGGTAACGGTCAAAACGGTTTTGTTAACTTAAAATCAGTGCACACTCGATTATATCGAAACTCATGTTTAGTTTCAGGCTCTAAGAAAATATTGCTGTAGAACAATTGATTTGTTTTGCTTTTACGACTTATCAGCACTGTGTTATTGGATTTGCGTTGTGGTGCATATCGGATCGGAATGACAAAACGACAAGCCGAGTTCGAATCCCAGTTGAATTTGTTTCATTCACTTAAGCGCAAGTAACTTTGGGAAAGGTATTAATCCGTCACTTCCCTTCAGCTATGGGTTAAATAATAGGACGGATTGGGTTCTGTAGCCTTGGTTGTCAACCAGGCGAGATGTGACACAATGTCGGAATTTTTAAAATAGAGACCCCGGGAGCGAACACTCGGGTTACTGGTTAACCCAGCCCCCGCCCACGTGGTAACTGGGTACGAACCTTGTTTTAGCTGGTCATACCTAGTCTTAGCTGGTCATTGATTCCACGCCGGCGAGCAGGCAGTGAGTATCTAACACTACACTTTGACCCTGACCGACGGGCTGCGGAAGGTAATGGCGACCTACTGTACGGCCAATTATCGATCTTAGGAGACATGATCGCCTAAGCGTGTGGCACTTGACAGACTGTATGTTATTTAAGACCGAAACGTTTTGCGGAGATTTTAATGGATGGCAGAGTTGGGTTTAGGAGGGGTAAAAAGAGAAAGAGTAAAGAGGGATATGAATATGATCGCCTACGTCTTAAAGGGAGACGACACATATACCCTTGTGCAAATTAACTGAAACAAGTGCTTTAGTATCCTTTCTTTTACCATACGGTCATTTTTAGAACTAGTGGAGTGACAGGTTTTCGATTTTTCTTCAGATTAGGTCATTTGAAGTGGTTTTCAGCAATATGAATCTATTTTTGAGGTGTATAATAAAATTTGTTAGGTGTTGAAAAATATTGCGTCATCAAATTTTTTATCATGCATAAACACTAGGTTTTGACTGTCCATAAGTCATCTTACGGCCATTGACTGCGATGGACGTTACTCCAAGGAAACGGAAGAAAATTGTAACGCTGCACAAACACACTGGCAAGCCTTATTGAGAGATCGCGGATATTGTTAGTATCAGCCTTTCAACTGTCAGTCCTGTATCAAGGCGAAGAAACAAACTGAATCCATTAGGCCAAAACGTTAGGCCGAAAATGCGGTCGGAAGAGAAAAACAACGTGAAAAGACAACATATACGTAATCAGGGAAAGTGTTAAAGATCCTCGGAAAGCATTATTCGTTTTACTTCAATTAATTTGCACATGGATGTATCTCTTTTCATTATGTATGTATGTATGTATGTATGTATGTATGTATGTATGTATGTGCGTATGTATGTATGTATGAATGAATGAATTTATGTATGTATATATGTATCTATCTATCTATCTATCTCAGTCTGATTTATCTATGTATCTATCTATCTGTGATGATTCTTATCTATCTATCTATATCAGTTTCATCATATCTATCTCAATCTCATTATATCTATCTATCATTCCATCTCAGTCTGATCATATCTATCTATATATCTATCTCAGTCTGATCATATCTATCAATATATCTATCTATTTCAGTCTGATCATGTCTATATATCAATCTATATATCTTAGTCTAATCATGTCTATATATCTATCTATGTATTTCAGTCTGATCATATATTTCAATATATATATCTATCTCAGATAGATATATAGATAAATATGATCAAACTGAGATAGATATATATGATCAGACTGAAAAAGATAGATATATAGATAGATATTATCAGACTGAGATAAATATATAGATATGATCAGACTAAGATATATAGATTGATATATAGATATGATCAGACTGAAATAGATATATAGATAGATATGATCAATCTATCTCAATCTGACCATATCTATCTATATATCTATCTCAGTTTGATTATATCTATATATCTCAATATGATCATATCTTTCTCAATCTGATCATATCTATCTGTCTATCAATCAATCTATCTCAGTCTGGTCATATCTATCTATACATCTGTGTATCTCAGTTTGATCATATCTATCTCCCTCAGTCTTATCTATCTATCGATACATCTATCTCAGTTTGATCATATCTATCTCCCTCAGTCTTATCTATCTATCGATACATCTATCTCAGTTTGATAATATCTATCTACCTCAGTCTGATCTATCTATCTATCTATCTATCTCAGTCTGATAATATATATCTATCTATATCTGTCTATTTATTTATCGATCTCTGTCTGATCATATCTATCTATACATCTATTTATCTATCTCCGTCTGATCATATCTCACTCTCTCTCTCTCTATATATATATATATATTTATCGATCTCAGTCTGATCATATCTATCTATCTATCTATCTATGTATCTATCTATCTCAGTCTGATCATGTCTATCTAACTTCAAAATGCAAAGGAAAAACTACGCTAAGAGATGGCGTATATGTGATAAAAGAAATTGTGTAAGATCATAAGAAGACATTATTCATTTTGTTTCAATTAATTTGCTCAAGCGTGTAGAAAAAGAAATATAATACTTTCTTGTGTATGAATATTACCTAAGCAATCCTTTTGACATAACGTTGCTAACTGGGGTAAACGATGTTAACTTAATTTTAACGCCCCCCAGGACAAAATTTCTCTTTATTAATCATGTGAGGGACGCTTCTCTGTCTTCCATCAGCATGGCTAATGCTAAACTCTAGGAAAGTGACTTGTTTCGTCTTCTCAGGTGAACGTTTTCAAATGACGTGAACTGGAAAGTCTATATTGAAACCATTGCTCGGTCAGCTAATAAGAAAGTTGGTTACCCAATTTTCTTCCCAGGATCTATCTTATTGTCTGACAGCCATGAATGGGTTCTCCTCCTTGTCTTGCCAGACATAGGGTCTTCCACAAGACACCCTCTTGTCCCAGGGTAGCACTATCTCCTCAAGACACTTGATGTAAACCTTCATATTAAATCTGCGAAGATGAATGGAGATGTCATTTATGCTGATTCCAAACACATTTGTAATCACAATTAGATTCATTCATCTATTTCCGAATCCTTTCGACCGTCCTCAGATTTCTGTTGCCAAGTATAGAATCTTCTAGTAGCCACCCTCTTGACCCAATGTTATATAAATGTGATATTCTCTTGATTCTGTCAGCAGGGTTATTTTTTTTTTAAATATATTTATTTTTCGGACAGTAACAAATCTTTTCTATTTTTCTTTGTAAAATCTTCTCCAGAAAGTATAGACATTTTTTAATAAGTACTTTACGCGAACATAATGAAATTCGCTAAGCAATCAAATATGGTTATTTTGGATGAGTGAACAAACATTGCGGATGTGCGTTGTGGCGCAGTGGATATCGGCTCGGAACGAGAAATCGGGGAACCGAGTTCGAATTCCAGTTGAATTCCTTGCATTCACTTACGCGCAAATACCCTTGGGAAAGGTATTAATCCGCCTCTTTCCCTCCAGTTATGGGTTAAATAATAGGACAGATTGGGTTCTATAGCAACAGCATATATTTATTTTTCGGCAACCAGTCTACCGCACAAAGCAATGGCAACCTACTGCGGGATAATCTTCTGCCCAGTCAGTCATGTCTCTTTCGAGACATGTTCGCCCAAAGCGTGTATCGCGCATGGCACTTAACTGACTGAGCAAACATTCTTTAGTTGGATTACTCAGCTGAGATTGAGAAGACATTAGTTGAGTTTATGGACTGTGCGGCAATCGTCTTCACAATGACCCACTGAGTAAAATGGCGAAGTCTCGTACATTTTATTGATTAATTCATTTTCTGTAAATTATAACATTACCCAGCATTTCTGGTTCCTCCTAAAATTGAGTTTAATTATCTTCTACTTTTGTGTATCACTTTCGAAAGGGAACAGATTTTAAACTACTGGAGAATTTATTGTGTACCCAACGAGGCAGTTGATGTATGTCCTGAGAGAAGACTTTAGATAGTGAAAACTTGGAGAAAAGTTGGGAAACGGTTTAAGGTCTTAAGGAAAATAATTTGAAGTGAGCTTAAACTCTATTATCGCAGGTTATTTATTTTTCTCTAAGATGAAATTTTGGCGGACCTGAAAAAGACTACCACCATCTTTAAATTTGTTGTTTTTCATTTTTTAGCGCAGTCTTATACATAAAGATTTAGATTATCAAAACATTTGAAAAAGATACAATATTTAAACAATTTTAAGTGGGGGCTTAGTTTCTCATACAACGCTATAGGAAATCGATCCTCCATTTTGAAACCGTACACGTTGGGATCGCTTTAGGCAACGTTTGTTGGCCATTTTGAAAGATTATTCTTTTCACATTTTATTTTTTATTTCAGGCAAAATGTGCATGTCTCTGTGTATGGGAGCGTTATATATATATATATATTGTAAAATATTTTTGATTTTTACAATAGGTAATACATATTTCACTGCTCATCAGACCCAAATAGTACAACAGTTGGTAATCAAAATATTTTGATTACCAACTATTGTACAATTTGATTACCAACTGTTGTACAATTTGGGTCTGACGAACCGCGATAAGAACATTAAAACGCGGTGAAATATGTATTAGCCATTGTAATAATCAAAAATCTTTTTTAATTATATTACTCTGTTAAATTAAATAAATGAATTTAACATTGAGTTTTCTTGAGTTCGTCTATTGGAATTTACCTGGATTACATACCAAGTGTACTATGTTTATTTATATATATATATATATATATATATATATTTCTACAAATACTTTCAAAGCTCTACAAATACTTTCACGACTCCTGCTCCGATGAACACTGGTGTCCCTATATATGAATCTACTCGAGCCAAAAATTAGCAACTAGTTCCCATCCATTTACTGTGAAACTAATAAAATTTAAACGTAAATTCTACTGCAATAATTTCTTTACTCACACTTCCTGCCTGTGTAATTCCTTTCCGCTTACTTGCTTGCCCGACAGCTACAATCTCCAAAAATTTAAATGTAAAGTAAATATTCATCTCCTATCTCACTAACCTACATCTTCTCTCTCCGTCCACTCCACTCTCATCAGTATTCTCATCCCTATCTTACCCACTTTCTGACACCCTCTATAACCTGTCACTTTTTCTCATAACTTTCCTCCTATGTAACCGCCTGCAAAACAATGGCAGTAAAATGACTTGCTTGGGGCGATAGATATATATATATATATATATATATATATATATATATATATATATATATATATAAAATCGAAAAGCAAAAATACTGAATCTCCGAAAAATCTACAAGCAAAAAATAAAAGGCAAGGAAATATAATCACTAAAAGATTTTTGTCAAAAAAAAAAAAAGAAAAAAAAAAAGACAAGCAAAAAGAAGACACAAAAATAAAAAAGCACGAAAAATAAAACAAAAATAAAAAATTTGCCGATAAAAGTATCGCAATAAAAACTAAAGGATGGAAATGTAAGCACTAAAAATAAAATACAATAAAAAAAAATGTTAAAATATTGATGAACAAAAATAATATAAAAACTAAACAGGACATCAAGGTTCGCTGAATTAGTCAACGAAATAAAAACAAAGTTGGAAATATATCTATTGAAAAATTAAGTAATACACGAGAAAAAATAAAATTTTACCGAGAAAAAAAAATGAAATAAAAAACACTAGACTAAAAAAAAAAAAATAGCTAAAAGACAAGAAAAAATTGAAACAGTATCTTAACTTAGTAACTCAAGAGAAAAAAAATGTATTACTACAGCAGGAGTGAAAAATTCAAAAAAGAAAATAAACTGAAAAGAAAAGAATTTTAAAAATATCCAATACAAACAAAAACTGAGTCAAATTACTAACAATAAAGTTAAAAGAGGTATATGCAAACAATTTTTTTTCTTTTTTAAATCTCCAGAAAACAGTAGCAAGTCGGAAAAACGTCACGTGCGAGACGAGACTACAACCGAAACAGAAACGAGAGCTAGCCAAAAGTAAGCTTCAATAAACTCTTAATACAAGCAGAGTTTTATTGAATAAATGTATTTAGGAGAGATCCATTAATGCTGGAAAATGAGTCATACTACAACCTTCCCTGCCTTATTTCTACAAAGAAAAAAGTTCTTGAACCGAGAAGGCATTCTTTGCTGTCTGCGAGGCCGTGGCGGGTTGCTAGAAGCATTATGATGTTCTTCCTTGAACTAGATCAAAATCTAGCTGCGTTTTTGTAGTTTACAAGTGACTTGCTCTTCCTCTGAACGAAGTAGGTTGCTGTGTTCTCTTCTGAGGAATCCGTTCGTCGCCACCCCAGGGATCAGAGCTGAAGTTTTTCTCATAATTTTCAGGAGAGGAGGGGAATTTCTCTGTCGCTGTCTTTTTAAATTCTTTGAAGTCTCCTGACGACATATCTCGCATATGCCTATGGGTCACGATTCGTCCACTGCTGAAGCCAAGTCGCTTACTGAGACGGTGATTTGTGTTGTGTTAGTGGCTGTGCATAGCAGCGTGTTAATATCCTGCAATGTCTCTGGGAGTAATTGTTCCCTACTTTCTATACCTACCACTTTATCAGTAGCTGTTAATTCAACAGTTTTCCAGATTATTACATTATATATCTCACGCTGGCCATTGTCTTGAGAGTTATTGATCTAGTTACGACTGTTTTGCTCTAGTAGGATTCGCCGTATGCGTTCGGACATAAATGAAGCTCCTGTGTTCAAATGAATATACGCAGGTAGCCCGAAGACGGCAAAAAACTGAGCAAAATGGAGGATACGTATCGCGAAAGAAAATCGTGAATATTCGTCAATTATCGTTAACATGTATTGCTGTGAGTTTTTGGTGAAAGTGGAGCATTCAAATCCAATGCTATTCTTTCGGAGGGTTAAGTGGCTTTTATGACCTTGCTTTTGTTAGGACGTAGAAGCTGAGTTTATTTTCGGCACAAGTCTTACATGATTTGGTAATCTCTTTTACATCATCTACTGTGTATGGAAGGATTCATATTTTCTTCATGAGGAACACCTGAGTGGCACAACTCTCGTTTAATCTCTTTAATTCTTTTTTACTATCAGCGGAGCTATATACACGCAAAAGGGTCCCCACAACTGCGTTTTCTTTACCGGGGGGCGGTATGTTACATCGAACGAGTAACACAAGAAGAGTTATATCATTACATTTTTTAATCGAGACCATAGGCATAAGTGAGGTATGTCGTCAGGAGACTTCAAAGGATTTTGAAGAGACAGCGACAGAGAAATGGTCTTCCCTGAAGATTATGATGAAAACTAATTTTCGATCTCGAATTAATCTAACGGATGTGCGTTGTGGTACAGTGGATATCGGCTCGGAACGAGAAGCCGGGGAGCCGAGTTCGAAATCCAGTTAAATTCTTTGTATTCACTTACGCGCAAATACCCTTGGGAAAGGTATTAATCCGTCTCTTCCTTCCAGTTCTGGGTTAAATCGCAGGACAGATTGGGTTCTATATCCTTGGTCAGCAACCAGTCTACCGCAGAAAGCAATGGCAAACTACTGCAGGATAATCTTCTGCCCAGTCAGTCATGTCTCTTTCGAGACATGATCGCCCAAGCGTGTATCACGTATGGCACTTAACTGACTGACTGAATTAATTTTAAGTGATCAAATGATGCATTTATTTTCTCATTGATCCGAAAATAGTATAGGATTCTTTCTCTATTTCATAATGTCTACGTTATGATTTAAACAGAGCCCTGGAGAAAAGTCTTCTTGACTCTCTTAAATAGACAGCTATGCCACATTCTGTCATGTCTGTGTCTACTACCAGAGGGAGTCTATGATCGAGAGTAGTAATGGCTGTTTTCGCTATAACACGTTGACACTTTAAATGTTTTCTCTGGTATGACAGCTAACAGTAATTATGATACAGTTTTCAGACGGTGGAGTTTTTTTTTCTGATAAAGACACTACCCAGTAAGCATAGTTTGTGAACATTCCTAATGCACCGCGTAGAACAGGTAAATCTTTTGGAACCGTGAGGCTGAGTAATGAATTCAGATGTTCTTGATCCAGTTTTATAGTATTTTTTACTATGTACCCAATAGTTGATGTGCGTTGTGGTACAGTGGATATCGGCTCGGAACAAGTTATGGGTTAAATAACAGGACAGATTGGGTTCTATAGCCTTGGCTGGCAACCAGTCTACCGCAGAAAGCAATGGCAACCTACTGCGGGATAATCTTCTACCCAGTCAGTCATGTCTCTTTCGAGACCTGATGGCCCAAGCGTGTTTCACGTATGGCACTTAACTGACTGACTGTCTGACCCAATAGTTATGTTTTTACGCCTAAAATAACATCTGTCTTAGTTAAACTTTTAACAGCCGTCATAAATCGTTTACCGTTCTATTTCTTCCATTTTTTAAAAATTTGGTTGCATTATCGATGTAAACATAGGTGCCTTACATGTTCTATTTCGATATTATCTGGTTTATCTCCCGTTGAAAGCTGTCTACCCCCATTAGTCATGCCAAATAATATTCTGCAAACTTGATAGAAGACTCGATGGCCGTATATGGTTTCGATGGAAACATAGGTACCTTACAGGTTGTCATTCAATATAATCTAGTCAGTCACCCATTGAAAGCTGTTTACTCCCTTAGTTACACCAAATGATATTCTGCGAAACTGATAGAAGACTAGTAGGCCGTATATGGTTTAGATGTAACATAGGTGCCTCAGAGGTCCTCTTTCGAGAAAAGATACTATCCGGTCTATCCGCCAATTGAAAGCTGTCTACCTCTACCCCATTCATCATCATCATCATTTATCCATTACACCCAGATGGTGCATTGGGCAGCAACATTTTGTTGCTGTTTCTGCAACAAACTGTTTTTTACGGGACAGGGTTGTTAGCCATGCACCCAACCTCCAAACCTCCAAACCTGGAGGACCGGTGGACCATTCTTGGTCCTTACATTTACAGCACCTGGTATTCCCAAATGGTTACCCATTTAAGTACTGACCAGGGTCGATGTTGCTTAACTTTGGTGATCGGACGGGAACCGGTGTATTCAACACGGTATAACCGTAGACGTCTACCCATTAGTTATGCCAAATTATATTCTGCAAACTTGATAGAAGACTCGAAGGCTGTATATGGTTTCGATGGAAACATAGGTATCTTATAGGTTGTCTTTCGATATTATCTCGTCAATCACCCGTTGAAAGCTGTCTACTCGGTTAGTTACATCAAATGATAGTCTGTGAAATCGATAGAAGAAGACTTGAAGACTGTATATAGTTTATTGTTGGGCCTTTTGACACTTTTGAGATCTAAATCCCTAAATATACTGTTTCGGGCTATTTTTCTATCATTTTTCTATTCTTGGCAGAAAGTAGGCATCCATCAAAGTAAAAAGTTTAACGTTTGGGAATAGTTGTTTACCATTCGTTTTTCCTATTCTCAGAAGGGGCTAGGAAAGCTTACGCTCTCCATGGTGAATGACTTAATTATATTATACCTTCATTCAACATACGAGTAATTTTGCTTTTGATAAATAATTTAACCTCCTCCATGTATCACCTAAATGTAGTAGCTACATGTTTACAATTGGGTGTTAGATTGTTGAAAAGTGCTGGGCATGGCATTCTCATGCTGCTAGTTTGTATAGTTTGAACGGTGGCTTTTTCCGATAAGTTTATTTACCCCCCCCCTCCCCACTGAAGCGATATGTGACCCAAGGTCGATTTTTAACGTGGGGAGCCCGGACGCTTGCGAACGGGCGAAGAAACAAAAATTCTCCACTTTTCACGATGATAAGTTTATTTAACCTACCCACCACCCCACTGAAGCGAGATGTGACCCAAGGTCGGTTTTTAACGTGGGGAGCCCGGACGCTTACGAACGGGCGAAGAAACAAAAATTCCCCACTTTTCCCGATGATAAGTTTATTTACCCTACCCACCACCCCACTGAAGCGAGATGTGACCCAAGGTCGGTTTTTAACGTGGGGAGCCCGAACGCTTGCGAACGGGCAAAGAAACAAAAATTCCCCACTTTTCCCGATGATAAGATTATTTACCCTACCCACCACCCCACTGAAGCGAGATGTGACCCAAGGTCGGTTTTTAACGTGGGGAGCCCGGACGCTAGGGAACGGGCGAAGAAACAAAAATTCCCCACTTTTCCCGATGATAAGTTTATTTACCCTACCCACCACCCCACTGAAGCGAGATGTGACCCAAGGTCGGTTTTTAACGTGGGGAGCCCGGACGCTAGCGAACGGGCAAAGGAACAAAAATTCCCCACTTTTCCCGATGATAAGTTTATTTACCCTACCCACCACCCCACTGAA
Organism: Ascarosepion bandense; assembly: GCA_037127315.1. Taxonomy (NCBI): domain Eukaryota; kingdom Metazoa; phylum Mollusca; class Cephalopoda; order Sepiida; family Sepiidae; genus Ascarosepion; species Ascarosepion bandense. Next base: position 660,688 of record JBBBDQ010000748.1, on the reverse strand, counting down.
GCGAGATGTGACCCAAGGTCGGTTTTTAACGTGGGGAGCCCGGACTCTTGCGAACGGGCGAAGAAACAAAAATTCCCCACTTTTCCCGATGATAAGTTTATTTAACCTACCCACCACCCCACTGAAGCGAGATGTCACCCAATGTCGGTTTTTAACGTGGGGAGCCCGGACGCTTACGAACGGGCGAAGGAACAAAAATTCCCCACTTTTCCCGATGATAAGTTTATTTAACCTACCCACCACCCCACTAAAGCGAGATGTCACCCAATGTCGGTTTTTAACGTGGGGAGCCCGGACCCTTGCGAACGGGCGAAGGAACAAAAATTCCCCACTTTTCCCGATTATATGTATCAGTTTCTTTCTAGTGTCTATTTTCTACTATTTATTATAACAACACTATACCGTTATAATCTGCATTTTTTATAAGAATGAAGGTACCTATTAATGAAGGTACCTTAATTTTTATATGTACACTTATTGTACTCTGGACTTCTTTTGAAAATAATTTAATTTAGGGTCTTTAATATATTTTCGTGGCACACCTAGGATCTCTGACGGAATACCAGTTTTAAATAACTCTTCCAGGCTGATGGCCACCCAGTGTTAAAGAGCTGTTTACCTGCTATTTAACTTATCTTCTTTCCACAAATCGAATAGTCATACTTTGTCAAGGGTAACTGCGTGAAAATTAAATCTATATTATTATTATTTCTCAACAGTTTCTAAAATACAATAATGGCTAATTTAAAATTTAATTGAACTTTAAAATGTGAAATATTTCAGTATTATATTACCACCCTCCTCCTCCTCTCAAAATCACGTGTTACTCTTTATTTCTGACTGGTGTTGGTAAAGTATAGACGAACTGGAATGATCCAAATGAAAACGGAAGGTCTGTCTTTGAGAAGCACGAAAAATTCAAAGAAAGTTTAAATCTTCTACTTACGGGTAATGTTAATTTATATAGCTTTGCAAACACTTCTATCCTTGATCACTTAGACTAGTAAGGGAAAAATGTTCTTCGCTTCGCCATGTTCCATGCTTTCTTTTAAAACTTTTTTTCAGATTTATTGATTTACTAGCAGTATAACCCGGCGTTGCTCGGGTGTAATGAAAGCTTTAAAACTAATCCATGGTCATGGAGCACAGACACTTTGGATGTTGGCACGAAAGACTAAAAAGCAATAGTTGTTTCCAGTTAAAGCGAAACCTTAGACTGAAAGAAAAATGAATGGATGTAAGTCAAATTTTGATTTCCTGCTATCGATATCGAATAAGTTTTTTTCGTCGTAAACTGAATTTTGAAGGCTAAATAAGTCCTCTGAGTAAATGTTGTCATGGCTGAGACTAAGAACTACAATTATAACTACTTAGATCCAAACCCGAAGCAAAACCTAAAATAAAAGGACTGAAAAAATACAGACATACAGGCAGATAAACAGACACTCAAACAAACATTGATTATTATCGATTTTCTGCACTATTGTAAGAACTGCAACCTTGAAACTTCTGAATATTGTTTCTTATGTTTTTGTCTATGAGTGTATCAAATTTTATTAAAATCGGACCACTCCTTCTACAACCCGATTTTTTCGATAATCGTTATTTGATATTTATCGGAGGTACCTCGACACGAAACCTAGCCAAGAACACTCGCAGACGCTTATAGTACAACTGTGTAAATTTTTAAGAAAATCGGTTCAGCCGTTTCGGAGTCTATAGGTAACGGACACACACACACAGACAAAGTTCCATTCATAAATAAGTTTAGATTATTATTATTTCTCACCAGTTTCTAAAAAAACATTAAAACCACTCAGGAGGTAAATTTATCATCCTCTGCAGGACTAGTGCTTTCTCACTCCGAGTTGCTATACATTAAGCTATCTGAAGATCCACCCCCTGAATTACTAACGCCGAATAAAATCAGCTTCTGCTGTCCCTTGCGCACTTGCTTTCTAATAATCGACCTGATAAACCCAGTTGATTCTGGTGATCTTTTAGAATTATCTTCGACATTCTAATCCTATTTCTGATTCGCATAGAAGCGTCTGGAATTAACAAAATGCAGTCAAACAGTGTAGTTTTCATCCTGTGAGTTTCAATACCAAAAATTATTTTTCCTTAGTTTAAAATATTTTTTCTTCTTTATTTTACTGTTTAAATTTTTGTTCTTTATTACTAATTTTGTCTAGTTTAATTGCACTTTATTTTTTAAATTTTATACCGTTTTTCTTTTTTTTAGGTATTTTTATTCTGAATTCTTTTATTTTTTGATATTAATATTAAGAACATTATTTTTGCTCTTATTTCATCGTTTTAAAATTTTGTAATTCTTTCATTATTTTTTAATCCATTTTTTTTACTCAAATTTTTTCTCAACCTTCTACTTCTTATACCGCCAAAATTTTCCCATTAACCCCAGAAAGATTAATAGTTTAATTGGAAGACAAATAATCAACTTATTAAGAAGAAAATCACTTAAAAGCAGAATTTTAATTCTGCAGAAGTCTCAAATGCACTTTTAAGCTGGTGTTTTTGGAATGAATACTGCAAAATTTCACAGTTTACAAAAATAAAATATCTCAGACTTGAATATAGTCTTCATGAATATGTGGATGCTATATGTGCCGTTCAACTGTCATCTATATACAAATGTCTTCTCAGATCAATGACTAAAATTGCTTTAAAAAATTGAACTCTAGATCTTAAGAAAGACCATCCTCAACATAACTCATAGATTAGAGCTATACAATCACAAAGTCAGTCACTTAAGTGCCATACGCGATACACGCTTGGGCGATCATGTCTCGAAAGAGACATGACTGACAGGGCAGAAGATTATCTCGCAGTAGTTTGCCATTGCTTTCTGCGGTAGACTGGTTGCCGACCAAGGCTATAGAACCCAATCTGTCCTGTTATTTAACCCAAAACTGGAAGGAAGAGACGGATTAATACCTTTCCCAAGGGTATTTGCGCGTAAGTGAATACAATGGTTTCAGCTGGAATTCGAACTCGGTTCCCCGATTTCTCGTTCCTAGTCGATATCCACTGCGCTACAACGCACATCCTAAATCACAAAGACCTTTGTCAAATAAGAAAAAAAACATATCACTTGAAACCTTTCGATAGTTGAAAAAAACTAAAATAGACAGGACATGTAACTAGAAAGGAACCTAATCATATAATCAAGAAGCTAACTTTCCACATTACCTTAAACAAAAGTCTTAAAAGAAAACTTCCATGACTATAAGAAAGAGAAATAACAGTTAGTGGACTTAAGAAGTTTAATTTCCTGAAAAACTTTTTTCGAAAACTTTTTTTTATAAATACTAACCGGTGGTAATGCTAACTGTCCTGCAAATAAACAGCGAACATGTTTTGATAAATTTGGTTAATTTCATTCATTGGCACCATTGTTATATGCGAGTCTGTAAACATTTACTTGCTTCGAGTATGGGTACATATTGACCTTTTTTATGGAACTAAAAACGAAAATAATGATTTACTCAAATGTTGAATTCTACACTACCATAAACGAAAACTTAGGAAGGAAATTCCCTTCAATAGAAGAAAGAACAGTAACAGTCAGTGGACTTAAGAAATGTAAACTCTTGAAAAACTGTTTTAAGAAGTGTACTTTTTAAAATTCAACTGATATTGAAACTAGGTACTTATCGAAAGTTTTTCTGAACTAAAGCGAATAATTTCAACATTACCATTGTCATTTTATTTGACAAAAAATAGTTAAGCGAATCTAACTAGAGAGGAATATCCAAACTTATTTATAAATGGAACTTTGTCTGTGTGTGTGTGTGCTTGTGTGTGTGTGTGTGTGTGTGTGTGTGTGTGTGTGTGTCTGTCTGTGTGTGTGTCCGTTACCTATAGACTCCGAAACGGCTGAACCGATTTTCGTGAAAATTTACGCAGTTGTACTATATGCATCTACGAGTGTTCTTAGCTAGGTTTTGTGTCGAGGTACCCCCGATAAATATCGAAAATCTATAATCGAAAAAATCGGGTTATAGAAGGTGTGGTCTGATTTTAATCAAATTTGATACACTCATAGACAAAGACATGAGAAACGATATTCAGAAGATTCAAGGTTGCACTTCTTACAATAGTGCAGAAAATCAATAATATATATATATATATAAGGCAAGATGTTTGTGTGTGTGTGTCTGTTTATCTGCCTGTATGTCTGTATTTTTTCAGCCCTTTTATTTTAGTTTTTGCTTCGGGTTTGGATCTAAGTAGGTATAGTTGTAGTTCTTAGTCTCAGCCATGATACCATTTACTCAGAGGACTTATTTAGTCTTCAAAATTCAGTTTACGACGAAAAAAAACTTATTCGATATCGATACCAGGAAATCAAAATTTGACTTACATCCATTCATTTTTCTTTCAGTCTACGGTTTCGCTTTAACTGGAAACAACTATTGCTTTTTAGTCTTTCGTGCCAACGTCCAAAGAGTCTGAGCTCCAGGACCAGTTTTAAAGCTTTCATTACACCTGAGCAACGCCGGGCTATACTACTAGTAATGATATTATCAAGGTGTTAGCTTTCCACACTACGTTAAGCAAAAGGGTAGGATAGAAGCTATCATCAGTATTGTAAAGAGCAATAACAGTTAACAGACTTGAGAAGCCTATTTTCCCGAAATAATGATTTTAAAATAAAATGATTTATAAATTTGATTAGACAATAACGCTGTTCGTCGAAGAAATGCCGAATGTTTTCTGCATGTAAAGGAATATTCTTACTAATTCATTTATGCATCATCCATATGAAACTAAATTTAGAAAAATATACTGTAATAAAGTTATACAACAATTCTAATTGTGATCTTGAAACGTTTCGACTCTCTCCACTAAAGACCCTAGTCAGTAACTTGATGGGTTTGGGAATACCAAATGCTGTAAGTTTGAATATACGGGGTGGGGGCTGGATAATTGAGTTTTGTTTTGTCAAAAAGGTAAGGTTTTAAGGTATTTTCTTTTTAATGTTCCGTTATAGTAAGAAGGTTGATTTAGTCAGATTTTAATGAATTTTTTTACAGTATTTACATTATTCGGATCATTGTCTTTGTCTTTGTTGCCATTTGTACGGCGTTTCGACTATCAGGTGCTAGAAATTTCGACTCGATTCCCTAGCACCTGAAGAAGGCCGGAGCGTACAATAGTCGAAATGTCGGACAAATGGTAAAAAAGATGAGGACAATAGTCCGAATAATGTAAATACTGTAAATGTCTCATCTCAGAAATGTAGAGAAATTTTTTTTATTCTTTTTTTTTATTTTGTAAAACTGAAAATATCTTCTAGTTTAGTATTCAAAAATGTTTTGCTGGAAATATTTTTTTCCTTCCAAAATGTGTTATGGTAATATGTTTTTCTTCAAAAATGTATTGTTAGTAATCTTTTTTCCTTCAAAAATGTATATTTTCTATAAAAGTCTATTTTTATGTATATACTTCTATAAAAGTGTATTTTTATAATTTTATAGTGTTTTGACACCAGTTTGGGGTGGGGGTTAACTATTTGCCCATAGATTAGACCCTAAGACGTGCTACCACTCCGAGTCAGGGTGGATCTGGAAACAAAAACAATTAAAAGGTGGTTCAATGCAGTCACAACCTCCCAATCAGAGGCCTTGCTGCCGGATGCAGTTTATCGTTATGCCCAGGACCATGTTTTGGATAAAGGCTCGGAATTAATGAGAGAGCCGAATTCTAATTCCAGTTAGGTTCGTTATATGAGCTTACGCGTAAATACCTTTTGGAAAGTTATAAATCTATCCCCCCCCAGCTTTGTGTTAATTAGTAAAACCATAATTAACGTAAAAAAAAAAGAACAGTCATGTAATCTAAAAATATTTTGGGGCTTTAACTAAGAAAATATTGATACAGGTTTTTTAGTAAAATTCGAAATAAAAATTCAGTAACAAACATTCGATATTCATGCAAAGGAAATACGTAAAATGGTTAACATATTTCTAATAATGTGTTCGTAATTTGCATTCTTATAATTAAAAAAATAACCTAGTAACTATATAATCCTCATAATTACATAAGATACTAATAATTATATAATTCTTATAACTACATAAGAACGTAGTAAATACATGATTCTTATAATTACATAAGAACCTAGTAACTATATAATTCCTATAATTACATGCGAAAATAATAAATATATAATTCTTATAATTTTATATTAACCTAGTAACTATATAATTCCTATAATTATATAAGAACATAATATTTTTTTTTAATCATTTCACCCCGTACAAGGCAGAAATGCCACTGATGAGCAGGGGGCTACATAACTGTAAAAAGATTAATTAGAAAAGAGTGAGGAGTACAAACTAGTTAGAAAGGAGCAATAGAAAGTTGAAATATATAATTCTTATAATTTTATATCAGCCTAGTAACTATACATTTTTTATAATTACATAAGTATCTAGTAACCATATAATTCTTATAATTACATAAGAATTTAATAAGTATGTCATTCTTATACTTTGATAAGAACCAAATAACGATATACTTGAATGATTTCCAAGGCTCCTTACAAAACCGTCATTAAAAAAATCCCAAACAGCATGAAAAAAAATTCTAACATGGATCCGAGGATACACACCCTGTTGCAGTTTACACACCCTATTGCAGTTTACACACCCTGTTGCAGTTTACACACCCTGTTGCAGTTTACACACCCTGTTGCAGTTTACATTTAGACAATGCAGGAAACTTTTTGCGCAAACTTAAAACACATTCCTATTTTGGAATTAATAACTTATACAAGAATAACTTATATAAAAACTAGCAGTATAGCTCGGCGTTGCTCGGGTGTAATGAAAGCTTTAAAACTAATCCATGCTTCTGGAGCTCAGATTCTTTGGACGTTGGCACGAAAGACTAAAAAGCAATAGTTGGTCCCAGTTAAAGCAAAACCGTAGACTGAAAGAAAATTAATGGATGTAAGTCAAATTTTGATTTACTGGTATCGATATCAAATAAGTTGTTTTCGTCGTAAACTGAATTTTGAAGGCTAAATAAGTCCTCTGAGTAAATGGTATCATGGCTGAGACTAAGAACTACAATTATAACTACGTAGAACCAAACCCGAAGCAAAAACTAAAATAAAAGGGCTGAAAAAATACAAACATACAGGCAGATAAACAGACACACAAATGTCGATTGTTATCGATTTTCTGCACTATTGTAAGAACTGCAACCTTGAAACGTCTGAACATCGTTTCTTATGTCTTTGTCTATGAGTGTATCAAATTTGATTAAAATCGGACCACTCCTTCTATAACGCGACTTTTTCGATTATCAATTTTCGATATTTATCGGAGGGACCTCGACACAAAACCTAGCCAAGAACACTCGCAGACGCTTATAGTACAACTGTGTAAATTTTCAAGAAAATCGGTTCAGCAGTTTCGGAGTCTATAGGTAACGGACACACACACACGCAGACACACAAACACACACACAAAGTTCCATTTATAAATAAGTTTATATAATTTACACAAGAATAATCTGAGGTAGCAACAGTCATTTTCCGAATTCTTTCAAATCATGAAAACTTAAATATTATATTCATACAGGGTATCACCCTAACAAAAGTGAACGCGAAACATAAATGGTTCCAATTAAGAAATATTAATGTCTATTGAATTACAAAGAAGGTTAACGGCTTATCTGAACTTATTTATGAATGGAACTTTGTCTATGTTTGTGTTTGTGTGTCTGTGTGTGTGTATCCGTTAACTATAGACTCCAATTTTAATCAAATTTGATACACTCATAGACAAAGACATAAGAAACTATATTCAGAAGTTTCAAGGATACAATTCTTACAATAGTTCAGAAAATCAAGAATATATATATATATATATATATATATATATATATATATATATATATACTGCTATACTGCTAGTATTAAATAAAATTAAATGTGGACAGTGCAAGTTATTTTATATATATATATATATATATATATATATATATATATATATAAGGCAAGATGTTTGTGTATATCTGTTTATCAGCCTGTACGTCTGCATTTTTTTCAGCCCTTTTATTTTAGTTTTTGTTTCGGGTTTAGATCTAAGTAGGTATAATTGTAGATCTATGTCTCAGCCATGATAACATTTACTCAGAGGACTTATTTAGCCTTCAAAATTCAGTTTACAATGAAAAAAACTTATTTGATATCGATACCAGGAAATTAAAATATGACTTACATCCATTCATTTTTCTTTCAGTCTACTGTTTTGCTTTAACTGGAAACAAATTTTGCTTTTTAGTCTTTTGTGCCAACGTTCAAAGAGTCTGAGCTTCAGGATCATGGATTAGTTTTAAAGCTTTCATTACACCCGAGCAATACCGGGCTATACTGCTAGTATTAAATAAAATTAAATGTGGACAGTGCAAGTTATTTTAATTTTTTATATAATTTGAGCCTCCCTACGTGAAATACAATTTTCCAGTTCTGGCCATACAAAATTTAGGCCTGTTCCTGGTGATAGTAAGCTTATAATATATCTATTAATGACATTACACTATAAGTCAATTTATGAACTTTAAAGCAAGGAAACTACTTGAACGACTGGAGCTGCAGTCATCTTTAATCAATACATGTTAACTTAAATTTAGTAAATATCCATTAATTAGGTTACACAAAAAATTCAATATAAAATGAAATTAAATGCTTCTTTATAAAAATTCAAATTAAAGTTGAAGTCGATACATTTTTGGGAATACCCTGTATAAATGTTTTTTATGATATTAGGTTGTCACACATGAAGTGACACATTTGTCTTGGTTCTTTATCCATTCGTCTAATGAACTAACCTCCTTAGGATATATAAAAATCCTAATTTGCTTCTTTCCAGATAATGTTTCTTTCAATATATTGTTATCATAAGCCCAATGAAAATGATTACTATGAAACAAGGTCGAGTAACATGACTGTATAAGTACAAACTGGGAAAAAGAATCGTTTTTGGATCGAATCATTACATGCGATGATAAATGGATGCTCTTTGACAACAATAAAAGAGTAGGCCTGTGGTTAGATGCAAACGAAGCGCTAAAACAATACCCAAAATTTCCACTATTTCTCTCAAAAATAAATCATTACTGTATGCTGACTTTCTAAAATAGTTATTCATTATTCATTTTTGCCTTAAAGCAAAACCGAAAACCGAATTCATGGTCATCTGCAAAAAGAGCAGCCCAAAATACCAAATACAGGTGGGGGATACTAAAATCAAGCAGGTACAAAAATCTAAATACCTGGGAAGTATTCTAAGAGAAGACAGAAAGTACGACACAGAGATCCGAAGACGAATTGGCATGGCGAAGGGCGCGTTCCAGAAGCTGAGTAAAGTATTAAAAAACAGGAAACTTTCACTAGAAACAAAGAAGAGTGTACTGGATTGCTATGTGATGTCAGTTGTTTCAATATGGCAGTGAATGCTGGACAATATCATTAAAGATGAAGAAAAAAACTTGAAGCAACTGAAATGTGGTTCTACAGAAGGATGCTGAGGATATCATGGACCGAGCATGTGAGCAATGATGAGGTTTTAGAAAAATGGCAAGGAAAAGGAAATTAATAGTGGTACATCAGGAAGAGACAACTAAAGTTCCTGGGACATGCAATGAGGAAGGTGGACTTGGAGAACCTGATACTAACAGTGGGGAAAAGAAACAGGGGAAAGCAGCGGATAATATTTGAAGGGTTTGAGCAGGGAGCTAACAGAACGATGGTTGCTTGATGTTGCGTGTTAAGAGCCACCGGGGATAGGGAGACGTGAAAGGCCATAATCGCGTCCGTCCTGAAATGACAAGGCACATAGAAGAAGAAAAGGAAAGATTCTTGCCTTAAAGTAAAACAATGCAGCAACCTTGTACTGGAGAGGAACTGAGTGTATGTAGAAAAAAACAAAAACATCCTGGTCCTGCGAATAGGGACGGCCCAGTTTTGCTGGACAATAACACACGACTACACGCTTCTCAAGCAACTGCCTAAAAGCTGCATAGCCTGAATTATGAAAGTTTGCCTCATCCTCCATATTAATCTGATATCTCTCCTATTGATGATGCACACGTGATCAACCTTGACAGTGACTAATTATACAATGCAATGGATGAATTGTCATCTAAATTACGCAAAAATGAAAATAACTCTAACATCGCATTTTAACAGATATGCTTACAAACATTGCACAAAAATATCTAGAAATACTAAAGAGTAAATAATAAATTTACTCTATAGTATTTAAAAATAAGTGCGTCGTGGTACAGTGGGTATCGACTCGGAACGAGAAACCGGGGAGCCGAGTTCGAATTCCAGTTGAATCCATTGTATTCACTTACGCGCAAATACCCTTGGGAAAGGTATTAATCCGTCTCTTCCTTCCGGTTATGGGTTAAATAACAGGACAGATTGGGTTCTATAGCCTTGGTCGGCAACCAGTCTACCACAGAAAGCAATGGCAACCTACTGCGGGATGATCTTCTGCCCAGTCAGTCATGTCTCTTTCGAGACATGATCGCCCAAGCGTCTATCACGTATGACTCTTAACTGACTGATTTAAAAATATTTTTGTGTAAATAAAAGCCCCATTGTCTCCAACCACGGCCTGCTAGACGACTTCGGAATCTCCTTTATCTTTTCTAGACTGTCTCCTTGTTTAATGCTGTCATAATCCTTGCCTTCAGTTAATTTTTGTTGTTACAAAGAGTTTTGTTGGCCTCTTCCTCAACTGTGCCCCACACAAAAGAACCAAGGCTGATACAGTCTGGGGAGATATAAGAGGTGGTGTGGTCATAGAAATTGTCAGACATTCATCACTAAATTCTCCTGATTGTGAGGCCTAGTGCAGAATCCTGTTGCCAGACAAAGTGTCTTCTAGCAGCTATCCCCTTGACCCACGATAGCACTACCTCCTCAAGCTACTCCGTGTTGAGTTTGGGGCTTGATGGGAATATGAATGAAGTTATAACGTCGACATCACCAGTGATCAAAGTGAAACACCTAAATCACCTTTAGACTCATCCAACTCTTTCCGCATCCTCTGCACGCTCCTCATTCTGACAGCCAAGCACTTTGAAATGTTCATATTGGCGCGAAATGTTCATGTTGCTTAGCAGTACAGCAGGCTGTTTCCAGATTTCTAGCAGAGCGAAATTGCATCATCGTGTTCTTCTTCTCACAGACGGTGCCCAACTGACCCTACTATAATGCACAGTCGATAAAATCAAAAACAAACAACGCATATGCACGAAACTAAACTCATAAAATGACAAGAATTTACCCATCGCACCGTGTAACTCGATAGAGAGCGTTATACATACTTTTGCACATACACAATTGAAAGGCTGATTAAGCCAACAAGATCAGAAGGGACTGAAGCCTGCATATAGTGAATTGAACCTGCCTAAGAATGAATACCTTGGAGTCATGGAGGACTGACCCAAGGGTCAGACATGATTGCGAGCTGACTAAACCCCATCTTTAACCTTTCTCCTTGGCCACACTTTCTCTCTCGCACTCATCTAGACATTGATCAATTATTTGTCTCCCATAACACCTCAACCTGACTTTTCTTTCTTTCTCCCTTTGCAACCATTGATTTACATTCACAGTAGCCAATAATCGCAACAAATTCTCGGCTACTGCCACCAACATGAAACCTAATCATTAGCAAAAGGTGAGCGTTATCTTGGACATATGCATACATACGGTTATTATTATTATTATTATCAATTAATATGTTACAAATAATTTAAACAATGTAGGTTGAGGTAACAGCCTTTCATTTAATCATGTTCTGTGAGAGGGCGAAGAGGGAATTCTTGTTAAAACCCTTCTGATGTGGAAAAATCGTTTGATGTCAACTTTAAACTCGCTACGTACGCACCACTTCGACCGCAGTCAAGATCATAGTCAGTATGAACTTTTAGAAGTTTGAAGAGGTGAAAATTTCACCTTGTAAAAACATTCAACTCATGCTCAAAGAAAGAGGAAACAGTAAAAAATACAAGTAAATAAAGTTTAAATCTTTTTTTTTTCTAATCCAGAAATAGTTGCGGTGAATTACAATATTTTTTTCAATTCATTTTTTATTCGTAATTTTTCTAACAATATAAGCGTGGTGAACATTAAATCACGTCGAGGTACCTAAATTCCTTTGTATGAAGACAATTTTCGTTCAGCAGAAACTTAGACACTGAAAGATTTTGACTCAAACTGTCGCATCTAACTGCTACTCATATTAGCATATAGGATTCTTGATGTCAAACTGATTACTTATACAATATTCTTTTGTTATTTTATCTAATTCTTTAAATAATAATAATAATAATAATAATAATAATAATAAAGCCATTTGTCTCTAATTGGAGTAGATAGACAAAACTATCGCCAGTTTTCTCTTTTCCAATCTTTTCACACTTTTCTTTATATTTTTTTTCAATTGGAGTAGATAGACTAAACTATCGCCCAGTTCACACTCCACCCACGTCTATTGAACAGGTGAAGAGGCTCATCCCTTGTTTCCTGTTTAGGATGCGGTTTCCGGCTTTCTTTTTTCCAATCTTGTCACTCTTACGTAGCCCCCTGCACATCAGTGGCGTTACCGCCTTGCTCGGGGTGATATGATTTTTAAAAAAAATCTAAGATTAGGTATTGCAATTATTTACTTTATTTACATTGTTTGGACTGTTGTCATTATCTTTATTGCCATATTCAAGCCGTTTCGGTTGTTGTACTTTTCGGCCTTTTTCCTGTGATTGAAATTTCGAACTGAACTCTTTATTTCGTTCAGCAGTTCGAACAATGTGAATCATGTGAAATAAGCAAATATTATTATTATTATTATTATTATTATTATTATTATTATTATTATTATTTCCTTGGATTTTTGTCGTACACATATTTTCTTCTTGTATTTTCTTTAGAGACATCGGGCCAGAAATAGCTTAAAGACATGTTTCATCGATCATTTTTTTTTGTAAATAAACAAAACAAAAAACCTACAACCACACACATTTATTAATATTATTATTGATCTTGTTCTGACTGTTGCTCTCATCTTTATTACCATATTCACGACGTTTCGGACGTTGTACGCTCTGACGTTCTTCAGGTGACTGGAATTTCAGCTGAACCTACTCTTCCGATCCCTGGAATAGAGTTCCCTGAGTTATGCCACTCCCAGATGTCTTAGTTAGTCAGTTAAGTGCCATACGTTATACGCACTTGGGCGATCATGTCTCGAAAGAGATATGACTGACTGGGCAGAAGATTATTCCGCAGTAGGTTGCCATTAATTTTTGCAGTAGACTGGCTATCAGCCAATGCTATAGAACCCAATCTGTCCTAATAACTATAAAGAAATCACAAAGCCAGGCTTTAAAAAGTTGAAATTTGGCTCCAGAAATAAATATTTGCTCATGGCCTGTTGTATTTTGCATGCTCAAGTGTAAGAAATTTAATTTATTCTTCGTTGATAAAAAAGAACAAGAAAAGAAAGTCATTCTCTTAAAAAAAACAATAGTGTTTACTAAGTAGTCTTACGAAATTAAATTGAACTAAGTAAATTATTAAACCGAAGTAGAGTTTTTGTCGAAGTATTTTTCCAAACAAATCAGCTTATTCAAATTTCATCGATTTTTTATGAAACTGAACGACACGTAATTTGTAAATCTCCATAAAAAAAGTTAGCAAAAACGTCAACAATACTAAATACAGAATGTCCATAAGTTCGTGTGAGCTTTAAAAAAATTATAACTTTATCTGTATTTGCGATAGAAACAATTTGGAAAAAAAATTAGAAAGAAGTAAATCTACATTTTTTAAGGTTTTCACATGTCCTCCATCATTAGTAATTTAAAGGGGAATACGATTTTGCAGTTCACGGAAAACATTTGCCAACTGATTTACACTAATGCCTGAAATCACATTACAGGTTATTTCTATCAGAAGTACAAAGTTAAAAAATGCACATGGACTTTATAGACACCCTGTACTGCGAGGTTTCAACAGGCGTCACTATCATACCGAAAATTCTTATTACATAATAAATAACCTAAAACACCTGTATATGTGTACATATATAGGTATACGTCATTATGAACATTTTTCTCGTGTCTTTACTGAGAGGTGATGGGACACAAGGTCTAGCTTAGCGTGTGGACCCGAGCGCGTAGGTTTATAAATAGTCATTACGATGGTTATTCATTGCTTTCTTCTACCCCTCATGCTTTGAATATGTCCTGTGAATATGATTTCAAGCGCTCTTTCGGCATGACGTGGCCTAGAAATTTCAACTGTCTCTTTCTGAATCTAAGTATCTTCTTTTTCTATATGCCGTGTTCCCTCCGGGTAATTCTCCACAATTTCCTCTCCTTTGCAGGTCTTAATAACTTTTTTTTTGTTATTTTCTCTACTAAATTCTGTCCTCCATCATTTTAGACAAGTTCATTCTTCTTTAATGGGCAATGTCAATTCAAGACGTTGGTGATAAAGGCTCTCTACAATTTCTTCTTCTTTTTAGCTCATAATAAATGTTATCTTTTGTTATCTCTCCTAAACTTCGTCTGCCATCCATTTACAGAAGTTCATTTTTCTATGCTCCATGTCTCTTCAAGACCTTAGCAGTCAGGCTCTCCTCAATTTCCTGTTCTTTACAGCTAATACTAAATTTTGATCTCTTTGTTATTTTCCTTAAACACTATTCTGCCATCCATTTACACAAGTTCATTCTTCTTCTATGCTCTATGCCTCTTCAAAACCTTAACGGTCAAGACTGTCCACAATTTCCTGTCCTTTTAGCTCATAATAAATGTTATTATTTTATTATCTCTCCTAAACTCTGTTCTACCATCGGTTTACACAAGCTCATTGTTTTTATATGTGCCATCTCTTTTAAAGACAGCGACTAAGACTCTCCGCGATTTCCTGTCTATTTAAATAAATAATTGACTTAATCAAAGAATACAAAAACCTAAACAAATAAAATCTTAAATTCCTTTTAATTTATCAAAATGCAAAAACACTTTAAGTTTAAACTCATTTTCCTAAGTTCTTAAATTTATCGGAAAGCTGACTACAAATGTAAACATATCACGCTAAATATGCAAAGAAGAAAATTACATTCATGAAAAAATGATAGCATGTTAAACAGAACAGTTGGGCATAAATTTAAAACATAAAATGCAAGAGGCCTAAGATGATAGACGCATATTATATTTCATATATATATATATATATATGTGAATGATCGAAAAGACGTGAGTAAGAAAATTAAACATACTGATATATAATTCAAATGTCATTTTCAAACTTACTATTGTCACATTGCGCAGTTAAATAATCCTCCATGTTTGTTTGGGAATTTTTTTCTGTTCCAAACAAATTCTAGCGTTTGATATTTTGCTTCTTTTCCACCATTCTTCATTCTGAAAGAGGGAAATAAACCTAAGACGCAAAACGAAAACTTCATATAAAAAAGAAAAAAGTTTACTGTGTGATATATCTGAACGCAAAATAGGGAAAATAAAATTATTTTTTTATTTACTCATTTTTTATAAACCCTGAGGAGGAATAACATTTCAATTCTGCTTGCAGAGGGAGACCTCTAAAAAGATTGCAGATTTCCTTCGCGTTTGTCAAGGATTTTTCTTACATTACCACTAGAACTTATGTTTTTGTCATCGACATACAAGGCTGTTTCGCTATATCACAGCTCATCAGTGTGGCTGGACACATCCACTTGCTTCTTGCCAGGATCGAAATTCGACCGAATTTGGTATCAGTCGCAGTCGCTACCACCTAAGCTATTGGCGCATGATATAAGAAAACGGATGATTTTAGTATATATATATATATATATATATATATATATATATATATATATATATATATATATATATATATATATATATATATATATATATATATATATATATATATAGCATCATAGTATACCTTACAGCTTAGGAAACTTTCGGCCAACAGTTTATCAAAGGCATACGTTGGCAAAATTCAAACAATAATCAAGGACACATTGATATAACGTTTTAGAAGGGAAAGTTGGAACTCGATTAAAAACAAAAGTTAATAACAAATAATTAAAATGTAAGGGGGGTGTAAACAAAGTTCCAAAATATATTAAAAAAGGACAATTACAAACCCTCCGACTAAAAGACGGAAACACAGATTTATTTTGAAACACCGTGCGCAACCTAGTAGCAGAATAACACGACGAAATACACGCTGAAATTCTGTCAGTTAATAACTGACATTTTCTACATATATATATGTGTGTGTGTGTGTGTGTGTGTGTGTGTGTGTGTGTGTGTGTGTGTGTGTGTGCGCGCGCGCGTACATCTATGTATGTATGCCCCGTCGCTCATTTCTAAGTATGACAGTCATCTACGTCGGCTAGATAATCCCTATTTCAGAAACCTGCTCAGGCACATGCTATATTTGTTCAAAGCTCGCAGAGCTAACCAGTCGTTAATACTGCAATGATGCCGAGTGTATTTTTTTTATAATTTCTGAGTGCATAATCTTCTCTGGCCATAGCCAGGGCCAGTACTTTTAAACGCTCGGTCAAGGTGACTTGCTAATTCATGTTCAGCAACAAATATTATTCTTATCAAGAATCTTTAGATACACAGCAAAAGCACCAGGCTTGGAAATTGATTGAATCCGAGATATTGAAATCACTTTAAAACCAGTGAAGAAGTTTGTATATTCAATCGAAATCAGAGAACAAACACTATAGAAATCGTTAGCGAATTCGGTCTTGCCTGATTTTAACTAAATCAATCAGTGTAAAAGACAAATGTGTTATTGAGTCTACTTGGCACGGTATAACAAGTTGGCGCTGGGCTCTCTTTGTCTGATTGTTGGGTGTCGATGAATTGGCAGGAGTTAGAGACATTTGTATAATCAAGCTTTGATCATACTCTGAGTGATTCCTGATGAAGCACATTTTGTCTTTCGCCAACAAATAAAGTAAAAATTAATAAATAATTCAGCTCCAAAAGATCTTGTTACTCGTGTCCTCTAAAATGTTTCGTTTGTTATTCACCGTCTGTTGTATAGCGAAATAGACTAAAGCAGTCTGGTGTAAACGAAATAGTCGCTAGTTCAGCAACAATCACAAGAAAGGGCCGAAGAGTACAACGACCGAAACGGCGTGAATATGGCAATAAAGATAATGACAACAGTCCAAACAATGTAAATAAAGTAAATAATTGCAATACCTAATCTTAGATTTTTTTTTTAAATCATATCACCCCGAGCAAGGCGGTAACGCCACTGATGTGCAGGGGGCTACGTAAGAGTGACAAGATTGAAGAAGAGAAAACCGGAAACCACATCATAAGCAGGGAGCAAGGGATGAGCCACTTGACCTGTTCAATAGACATGGGTGGAGTGTGAACCGGGGGATAGTTTAGTCTATCTACTCCAATTGAAAAAAAAAAAAATGAAAAGGAGTGAAAAGATTGGAAAAGAGAAAACCGGAAAACACATCCTAAGCAGGAAACAAGGGATGAGCCTCTTCACCTGTTCAATAGACGTGGGTGGAGTGTGAACCGGGCGATAATTTAGTCTATCTACTCCAATTAAAAAAAAAATGAAAAGGAGTGAAAAGATTGGAAAAGAGAAAACCGGAAAACACATCCTAAGCAGGAAACAAGGGATGAGCCTCTTCACCTGTTCAATAGACGTGGGTGGAGTGTGAACCGGGCGATAGTTTAGTCTATCTACTCCAATTGAAAAAAATGAAAAGGAGTTAAAAGATTGGAAAAGAGAAAACCGGAAACCACATCCTAAACAGGAAACAAGGGATGAGCCTCTTCACCTGTTCAATAAATGTGGGTGGAGTGTGAACCGGGCGATAATTTATTCTATCTACTCTAATTGAAAAAATGAAAAGGAGTGAAAAGATTGGAAAAGAGAAAACCGGAAAACACATCCTAAGCAGGAAACAAGGGATGAGCCTCTTCACCTGTTCAATAGACGTGGGTGGAGTGTGAACCGGGGGATAGTTTAGTCTATCTACTCCAATTGAAAAAAAAAATGAAAAGGAGTGAAAAGATTGGAAAAGAGAAAACCGGAAAACACATCCTAAGCAGGAAACAAGGGATGAGCATCTTCACCTGTTCAATAGACGTGGGTGGAGTGTGAACCGGGCGATAATTTAGTCTATCTACTCCAATTGAAAAAAAAAAATGAAAAGGAGTGAAAAGATTGGAGAAGAGAAAACCAGAAAACACATCCTAAGCAGGAAACAAGGGATGAGCCTCTTCACCTGTTCAATAGACGTGGGTGGAGTTTGAACCGGGCGATAGTTTAGTCTATCTACTCCAATTAAAAAAAAAATGAAAAGGAGTGAAAAGATTGGAAAAGAGAAAACCGTAAACCACATCCTAAACAGGAAACAAGGGATGAGCCTCTTCACCTGTTCAATAAATGTGGGTGGAGTGTGGACCGGGCGATAGTTTAGTCTATCTACTCCAATTGAAAAAAATGAACAGGAGTGAAAAGATTGGAAAAGAGAAAACCGAAAACCGCATCCTAAACAGGAAACAAGGGATGAGCCTCTTCACCTGTTAAATAGATGTGGGTGGAGTTACAATTTATATTTGATAAAATAGGGTAGAACCGACCACAATTTATTTTACCCTAGAGATAACGAGCCGAGATACATTACAGCATTTTCAATTTAAGAATCCTTTAGACACAAGAGTGAGTAGCCATGGTTAAATGCAAAATAAGTAACAGAACTGTCTATCAAACAAAATTGATAAAGTTTACGATTAACAACCAAAGATAGAAGAACAAGACAAAATAATAAGCAAAAAATATATGCAAATATTACATGAAAGTCCGGCGTTCGAGTAGGGTGACGGAAGAAAGTATTCTAAGAGTCACTAGGGTCCTGGGTATGACAGTAAACTGCATCCGGCAGCAAGGCCTCTGACTGGGAAGTTGTGTGGAGCATAGAACCACCTCTTAATTGCTGCTGTTCCCAGGTCCACCCTGACCCGGAGTGTTAGGGTCCCAGCTATGGGCTAATAGTTAACCCCCAAACTGGGATCAAAACACTATGAAAGTATAAAAAATACTTATCGGAAAATATAAATTTTTGAGGGAAAAAATTATTACCATAAGACAAATGTCTATATTTCTGAGATGAGATAGAACTTACAGTATTTACAATATTCGGATTATTGTTCCCATCTTTGTTGCCATTTGTACGACATTTCGGGCATTGTACTCTCCGGCCTTCTTCAGCTGTCAAGAATTTTGAACCGAAAGCTTTATTACAATTACTGGAGTATATCATCCTCATTCCTTGTGTATACCCCAGTGATTGTCATAACCGGTTAGGTCCGAAATTCCTAGCAGTTGAAGAAATTTGAGGACAATAGTCCAAATAATGTAAATACTGTAAAAAAGATTATTGCCATAATATATTTTTAAATACAAAAATTGTTTTCTAAAATAAAAAAATAAATAGTTCATTAAAATCTGACTAAATCAACTTTCTTACTATAACCAAACATTAAAAATAAAATACTTTAAAACCCCACTTTTTTGGTATTAAATGACTCACAGAGGTTGATATGCCATTAAACAAAACTCATTCACTAAGAGCCACAAGAAGAAGAAGAAGAAATTAACAGTAACAAGACAAAGCCACGGTAATATGTTTAAAAAAATTCACAAACTAAAAATTTGGGTTAGCAAGCAACAGCAAATTTGGAGAGACAAACGTAACGTTCAGACGTCAAGACAAGACAGACCGAGACTGAAGCAGATAAAACCAAGAAACATTTCGTGAATGAGTAAATCGTAAGGAATGGGTCATGAGTCGGATTAACCAGGTTGAGGATAGTTAGCGTAGACCAGCATCACCCCACTTCTATCCACCTCGTGACAAAATTGTTTGTATATAAAACAACAAATACACATTCTCCAAAAGAGTGAAATCAACAAAAGGCTATTTGATAATATAGTAATTTCAGAAGTGCAATCATGGTTTTGATTCATTGATCAATTTATTTTTTACGATTTATCATAAAACACATTGTTGGTTTCTTAAAACTAAAACATTATATATTCTAATAACAGATTTTATTTTGTGATTGAATATTGCATTAAAAATTTTTCTTCGAGAAACCCATAGCTGGGGAAACTCTAGCAAACATTTCTTTTTAAATAATGGAAATACAAGTGTTAAAACTCATCTCTACGCAAGGGGATCTACTCGTCTGAGGTCATGTTTCCTTTCTATTTATTTTTTACATGCATTGTGTCAGCAAGTAATATTACTTTCACGTCTAAGTTAATTGAATACTTGCAAACTTTGTTTGTTGATAGCCACGATAATTAACTGGGAAGTGTTCTCACAGAGCGAAATTTGCTACACTGAAATCCGAAGACGTATTGGCATGGCCAAAGGACTCATTCCAAAAGCTGAATTGAGTGTTCAGTTAGTTAAATGCCATACGTGATACACGCTTGGGCGATCATGTCTCGAGAAAGACACTACAGACTGGGCAAAAGATTTTCCCGCAATAAGTTGCCATTACTTTATGCGTTAGACTGATTGCCAGCCAAGGCTATACAACCCAATCTGTTCTCTTATTTAACCCATAACTGGAGGGAAGAAACGAATTAATACCTTTTCCAAGGGTATTTGCGCGAAAGTGAGTAGAGTATTAAGAGACAGAAAAAAAAATTGGTTGGAAACAAAGAAGAGTACTGAACTTTCATTTAATGTCTGTCGTCCTATATGACAGCAAACGCTGAAAAATTTCCTCAAAGACGAAGGAAAGACTTAAAGCAACAGAAATGTGGTTCTACAGAAAGATGCTGAGGACAATATTGACGGAACATGTGAGCACCGATGAATGTTTTGAGAGAACGGAAACGAAAATGAAACATACTTATCATCCGGAAAATACAGCTGAAGTTTTTGGGACACATAACGAGGAAGGAATGTTTGGAGAATATAATACTCATAAGATGGATAGAGTGAAAGAGAGACAGGAAAAAACCGAGCGTGACATACTTGATGGGCTTAAACAAATAATGGCAAAGCAGGGTTTGGAAGAAATAAAAAGTCAACATACACTACCGGCCATAATTATTAGGCCACCCCATAATTATGACCGGTAGGGTATGTTGACTTGTTATTTCTTCCAAACCCTGTAAATGAAAATAGAATGGTTCTTTTGTTAATACTGCACAATAATATGTGCATCAAATGAATTTATGAATACTTAATAATTACCTATATTGCAGTTTCATCAATGAAAGAATAAAGAAAAGTTATATACACTACCAGCCATAATTATTAGGCAACTCCAGTGTTTGCAAAAATGATGTATTTCATACTATTTTTTGTATTTATTGCCAAGTGAATAATTGTAAATGAAAATAGAATGGTTCTTTTGTTAATACTTCACAATAACATGTGCATCAAATGAATTTCTAAATATTTAATAATTACCTATATTGCAGTTTCATCAATGAAAGAATGAAGAAAATTTAAGGCGGTTCGGACGAGTTCATCTTTGCTTCCTTGCCTTATAAAATTTTGCAAAGTAATAATAACAAATAAACCATTCTATTTTCATTTAGAATTATTCACTTGGCAATAAATACTAAAAATAATATGAAAAACATTATTATTTTTTTTTAATCATTTCACCCCGAGCAAGGCGGAAATGCCACTGATGTGCAGGGGGCTACATAAATGTAAAAAGATTAATTAGAAAAGAGTGAAGAGTGAACTAGTTAGAAAGGAACAATAGAAAGCTGAGAAAGCAGGTGCGATGACAGATACATAGGTGGAGAGAAAGGGAAGGTTATACAGGGGTGGGGAGAGAGCTAGAGTCCAGTGGTTAGTAGATGAGTATTGACTTTGCATTTAAATTTCTGGAGGTTGTAGCCGTCAGGAAAGCAAGAATACGAGAGCGAGTTCCACAGGCGGGAAGTGCGAGAGAAGAAGCTGCAGGAGTAGAATTGCCGTCTGCATTTGGCTAACCTGACTGTGAATGGGTGGGACCCAGTTGCCAGTCTGGTTGCACGAGCAAACACCTGTTGAGGAGTCACAAGTGACTTTTCGTCCGAGCAGAAGCCATAAAAGTATTTAAAGAACAGAAAAAGGGAGGTCAAATTTCGACGGTGGGGAAGTGGCTGCAGTCGAGTCGCCAGATCAGTACCTATCACATTACAGACTCTCCTTTGGAAAACTCGGGTGGTCTAATAATTATGGCCAGTAGTGTATATTAAGAGCCACAAGAGACAGGAAGATGTACAGGGCGATGAACACCTATGTCCTGAAAGAAGACGGCACATAAAAGAACAGTCGAAAAATTCTCAGCGAAAGAGGTATGTCGAATTTATCGTCATTCTTTAAAAGACATCTTGATTATTAGCCACTTAATTTTACGCTTGGTCTTCTGCTTGCGTTGGATGAACTGAGAGACACGACAACAGGCGCTAGTAATAATGGTCAGTCAGTTGAGAGCCACACGTGATACCCGCTTTGGGAAATCATGTCTTGAAAGAGACATGGCTGACTGGACAGAAGATTGTCACGCAAAGATAATGCGAGAAAAGTAACTATTAGAGTAGAAGTAGCGGTTGAATCTAGCAGCAGCAAATCTGCGAGACCTAAGTGTCAATCTTAGTAGCACGCTTAAATTCATGGAGCCGCGTCAAGAAAAAAGCCCGTCAAAGAGTTGCCTCGAAAATAATTGTAAAAAAGACAATGAGAAGCCACGGTAACTGAAGCTGAGATG
Organism: Ascarosepion bandense; assembly: GCA_037127315.1. NCBI lineage: Eukaryota > Metazoa > Mollusca > Cephalopoda > Sepiida > Sepiidae > Ascarosepion > Ascarosepion bandense. The sequence goes on along the minus strand of JBBBDQ010000748.1, from coordinate 637,828 downwards.
CGTGGTCAGGATCGATGACATTACATCATTTCCTTTAGATTTTGTCATGAATCTCTAATCAAAGTTGTTCGTGGTTTTATTTAATTGTTGATTTTCAAGTTAGAAATGTTTACTTTAAAGATCTTTTCCAAATAGAAGCAGCTTTTTTCAATCCTTAGACAAATCAGCCCGTTCATATGCAGTCATTTACGTGCCAACCCGCCTGCTAGGTGGGGCTAACAGTCCCTGTTTCAGACGCATGCTTCGGCACATTTTTGTTCGTTCAACACCCACGTAGCCCATATGTGGTTTATACAGCATGTTGTTGGATCACAGTTACAGATTCTGGAAGAAAAGGCTTCTGGCTTGGTCAACAGGTTGAACAAGGCTAGTACGCTCAACCCGTCGTTCACAATGACTTGTGGCTCCACGCTTCTAACACAATCATTGACGGCTTCCAAACAGTTTCGTCTACCCAATTTAACTAACAAGGCTTGGATGAATTCGTGGTAATGTTTTCGGATACTTTCCAACATGGTCTAACGCTGGATAGTCTTCCAGTTTGATATTATCAAGAATTTACTCGACAGGCAAGAAGTCTACTCCCTAAAAAAGAGATTTGTTTTAATTTTGAAAATTTTACTAACTACAGTGTTTTTGTTTTGTTTTGTTTATTCAGTCTTTCTACAGACTTTTCTTACAACCAAAGAGATCAAATTCAGATTCGTATGTCCAAAATATATTTTGCTAAATTAAGAATATTTTGTATAAGAACCATGTTTTGTTTAAAAAAATATTAACACCCTTATAGTTTTGAGATTATCAAAGGGGTTGAAGAATTGTAAAAGGGAATCATGAAAGAAATAGCAATGTCATTCGATTTTGGAAAGACACGCTATGCTATTTATTTTAAGCAAAATTTTTATAAAATCAAATTTCAGCATGACAACAATGCAAATCACTCTTTTAAATTGTATCAAAATTACCTCCAGTCAAAAAAAAAAGTGAATATTTTAGAAATTATGGCTCGACCGCCTAAATCTTTATACCCCTCTCCCATTAAATTAGTATGGGATGAATTGGACAGGAGAATTCAAAGAGAATACCCAAAGAGTGAGAGTGAGCTTTTGAAAAATGATTGGGAAGCTTTGCTACCTACTTTTTAAAAAATGTTGAAAAGAAAGGCAAGAATTTGTAATGCAGCAAGTTAGACGGTGGTTTTCTTGAGGATAATAAAATATGATGTTGAGTATGACTGCCTTTTCTATAGATGAGTTTTTTGTTTGTTTTTTTTTTTGCCAAAAAAAGACAATGTAGTTGCTAATACTCACCTGCCACTTTCTGTAGTGGGCGAAAATTCAAATAATCTCTTAGATGTGTCTTTGTCTTAGAAGACAGGGTTCGGCTCAGTTGTATCTCTGTCCAAGGACAGGCATGCAATTGAGAAAAATTATACTGAGAGATGCATGGTCACGGGGAACAGTGTCCCGAGGCCGCGCCACCATATTGCACCAGAGGGGTGGACCAGTGCTCGTCACCGGGCCAGCGCGACCGGCGGTTGCGAGGACTGGGAATATTTTGTGCCTTGCCTGCTTGTACTCGTTGGGCTCCCCACATTAAACCTTGTGCCGCATCCAATTCCTAGTGGGGAGGAAGAGGTAAATACTATACAATATAGTTGCTAAAATGATATATTTCATTTAAAAAAAAGAAGACAGAAATATCTCATATTATGGCGTTTTTTAACGAAGTGTAGTGTATCTCAATACTTTTTTGCGTATAGTGTAACTCCTTGAGAAATCGACCTGAAAAAGCGAACGTTATAGCACTTGGCGATGTGCCTACACACACTTACCACACGGTAACATAAATCTCCTTTACCCACAAAAACTGATCGCTGAATGTCTTCTTAAAAGTAAGCACGCTATATTTTGTAGAACTCTAATCATGTTCGTTTTTCTCTACGAGTTTCATTTTGTATTTCATAGATTTTTGTAAAGAAAAATATAGGTTTACCTTCAGGGAATATATAGGTTCCTTGTGTGCACTGAAAACAAAAACCACGAGGAAATCTGCAAATGTCTCTTACATCCAAAAATTTGGCAAATGAACTTATTGTATTTTTCCAAACATTTACAAATCTTATTTTTGTGTGGAATTACGCTATTTTGAACTGGCAAATTTTTTTATTCCATATGTATAGTTTTATTGTATTTTATGAAATTTTCCATCTAAGATAGTCAATAAATCTACTAACAGACGATGGGTTACTTAGTGTGAAAGAATATAAGAAAAAGAATGTAAGAATATAAGAAAAAGAATATAAGAATATAAGAAAAAAACATGTTTAAGAAGATCATTAAGGTAAAAGGTAAAGACTGACATTGCCTTTAGGGTTTGCATCGACGAAATTGGAAAACTTGTCTATTTTTAATATTTTTATTTGTATCCTCTTAAGTATTTTAATAATTACCTGCATTCACTCTTATGATTGGTTTTGCAATATTTTCTTTCGTTATTAAGCCCACATATTAAACTATGCAATAAGAATATTTCAATAGGTATTTTACATTCCTAGAATTCAAAACAATATTAATTTATGATCTTTTTTTTTTTTTTGATAATTTAATTCCAGCAAGGCAATAAAATTACCAAGACGGAAGAGGTCATCTCCGGTTTTGCTTTAACTCGAAACAACAATTGCTTTTTAGTCTTTCGTGCCAACGTCCAAAGAGTCTAAGCTCCAGGACTAGGGATTAGTTTTAAAGCTTTCATTACACCCGATCAACCCCGGGCTATACTGCTAGTAATACATAGCTGCCAATTTAGTTTTCTTCTTTTAATTACCTTCTCTCTTCAAGACGATGGTGATTATGGTCCTTCACATCCTCCTGTCTATTGTATCGTTTACATTACAGACGCTTCTTTGAGTTGTGTCAAGGATACCGAGATATGTAGTTAGAGCTCTAGAAGAGTTTTTTTTAATAATTTTACTCTAAGCAAGTATTTGTGTTGTGGTGCAGGGGATATCAGCTCGTAACGCGAAATCGGGGAGCCGAGTTCGAATTCCAGTTGAATTCCTTGCATTCACTTACGCGCAAATAACCTTGGAAAAGGTATTAATCATTCTCCTCTCTCCAGTTATGGGTTAAAAATAGAAGAGATTGAGTTCTATAGCATTGGCTGGCAATCAGTCTACCTCAGAAAGTAATGGCAACCTACTACGGGATAATCTTCTGCCCAGTCAGTCATGTCTCTTTCGAGACATAACCGCAAAAAAGCGTGTATGACGTATGGAACTTAACTACTGACTACTCAAATATGGATATCCACTAAAATAACGTTTAAACTAATAAAATATTTCGGATCAATAAATAAAAATGTAATAATTCTCTCTCTCTCTCTCTCTCTCTCTCTCTCTATATATATATATATATATATATATATATATATATATATATATATATATATATATATATTTACTTTAAGCAAGATATATACTCTAAGCAAGAATGTGCGTTGTGGTGCAGTGAATATCGGATCGGAAAGCGAAATCGTGGAGGTGAGTTCGAATTCCATTTGAATTCCTTGCATTCACTTGCGCGCAAATAGCCTTGGGAAAGGTATTAATCTGTCTCATCCCTCCACTTATGGCTTAAATAACAGATTGGGTTCTGTAGCGTTGACTGGTGACCAATCTACCGCAGAAAGTAATGGCATAATTATTGCAGGATAATCTTCTGCTCAGTCAGTCATGTTTCTTTCGAGACATGATCGCCCAAACGTTTATCTCGGATGGCATTTAACTGACTGACTCAAAGTAAAGCAGGACCGATACTAGTGCGCAGGGCTTACAGTGAGAGAAAAAACTGGGTACAGGAGGTGTCGTAGGAAGGAGAAAAGATGGATGGGATTCAAGGGGATAGAAGATGGTAATTGAGGTTGCATTTAATTTTTGGAGATTGTAGTTATCAGGGAAGCAAGTCAATGGAAAGAAATTCTACAGACGAGAAGTGCTAGAAAAGAATAGAAGACACGTAAACATTTAACTATTTCATCGGTAAAAATATGGGACCTAAATGCCAAACTAGTTGCATGCTTCATGTTCTATGCATGAACGAACTGTAGCTTTATAAATCTGCAAGATGATTCCGACGAGAAAAATTGTCTAACACGACACTGTTAACCAACATTCCTATCAGTACACCTAGCAACTGATTCAATGTAATCTTTCTACTCCATTGCAGTGAAGCAGATAAAAGAAATTGTTGTTCTCCTGGAGTTTAACATCCACCGTTCTGTTGGCAAGCAGAAAGTTGTGACTAAATTGTGATGATTAAATGAAACTGGTTTTGTTTCGGAAGCGTTGAAGAGGCTCATCCCTTGTTCCCTGTTTAGGATGTGGTTTCCGGCTTTCTCTTTTCCAGTCTTTTCACCTTTTCTTTTTTTTTTTCAATTGGAGTAGATAGACTGAACTATCGCCCGGTTCACACTCTACCCACGTCTATTGAACAGGTGTAGAGGCTCATCCCTTGTTCCCTGTTTAGGATGTGGTTTCCGGCTTTCTCTTTTCTAATCTTTTCACTCTTACGTAGCCCCCTGCACACCAGTGGCCTTACCGCCTTGCCTGGGGTGATATGTTTAAAATATATATATATATATATATATATATACACACACACACACACAAACTCATAATAGCTGCTCACTTGCTGAATGAGGAAAGCCACAAGAAAGGCTATTTTGGATGTAGTGGTTTTCTCTAACCACTGGAAACCTGATGGTACTCACACAATTGATAATAATCATTCATAGCTTATACAACCCGCACGTGGTAAGATTGAATTTTCTGCTAATTTATTCTACCATATTTGTTTTTATTCATTTAATTTTGGCACTAAATTCTACTAAATTGTTGGTTTAAAGGCCGTTTCGACTTTTACTAAGTTGAAACTTAGTAAAAAAAAAAAATTATTTTATTTTCACGTCTATTGAACAGGTGAAGAGGCTCATCCTTTGTTTCCTGTTTGGGATGTGGTTTCCGGTTTTTCTCTTTTCCAATCTTTCCACTCTTTTTTTTAATTTTATTTTATTTTTTTCAATTGGAGTAGATAGACTAAACTATCGCCCGGTTCATACTCCACCCACGTCTATTGAACAGGTGAAGAGGCTCATCCCTTGTTCCCTGTTTAGGATGTGGTTTCCGGTTTTTCTCTTTTCCAATCTTTTCACTCTTACGTAGCCCTATGTGCATCAGTTGCGTTTTCGCCTTGCTTGGGGTGATATGATAAAAAAAATCGAGGTACCAGTGTGGAAAGAAATCAGAATAATTGCCATGAAAATATTTATAGAAAAACATAGCGTGTTGTAGAGTGAAATACGATTCATCTATTATTGACTTTTGATAAGCTGTGACTCTGTTGAATTAAGCAGAGATGTAACCTGGAATGCTTTCTCGATTGTAAAACCTTGTGCAAATTAATTGACACAAAATGTCTAATGTTTTCATAGAATTTTTTCACATTTTCCCTGATCACGTATATGTCGGCTCTTGGTGTTGCTTTTCTCTTACAGCCGCATTTTTCTTTGTGTCCTGAACTTAGATAGATCATAAAAAGAAATAAACCCTTGTACAAATTAATAATAAAAAAAAAAAGAAAAAAACAAATAATGCCTTCCTAGTATTTTCCACGCTTTCTCTGATAACGTATACATCATCACTTGACGTTGCTTTTCTCTTACGACCGCATTTTTATTTGCGCTACGAACTGAGAGAGAGAGAGAGACAAGACAGACAGAGAGACGCATGTGTAAATGAACTGAAACAAACGGAATAATGTCTTCCTAGGATGTTTCACACTTTTCCCGATCCTGTATATATATCATCTCTTGGATTTGTTTCGTTCTTTACCTTGATGACATGGATGACAATATACTGACACCAACAGGATTTGCGATCTCTCTGTAAGGCTCGCTAATGTGTTCGTGCAGCGTTACAATTTTCGTACGCTTCCTTGTAGTAACGTCCATATCAGACGATGGCCGTAGAACAACTAATCGACACTCGGGACAATAGTGTCTGGGCTTGATAAAAAATCTTATGCAATTTCAGATGACGCAATATTTTTAAGGCCAAACAAATTTTTTCATACACCCTGAAAATAGATTCATATTACTACACACCACTGCAAATAACCTAATCTGATAAAATTATAGAAATCGATTACACCCTGTGATACCAGTGAGTCTAAAACTGAAAGTATAATGAAAGAAAGCGAAAGCAGTTGTTCCAATTAATTCACACAAGAGTGTATATATATACATATATATATATATATATATATATATATCGATTCATATTACTGCACACGAAATATAATAATGTTTCTGAGATGAGTAGTTATTTACATTCGGGACTATTGTCCTCATCTTTGTTGTTGTTAATATAACGTTTCGGTCATTGTGCTATCCGACCATTATCAGGTAACCTATAGGGAATTCTAACCTAAACACTTTATTTACTCTGTGATTGTTGAATGTTTTTGTACTACTGCTCATGGTTAGTGGTAGCTCGTTAAGTTCTTATTTTTAAAACTGATCAGTTATTGCTCGTCGTCTTACCACTGATTTCAGGTACACACTGACCGTCCCAAGGACTGAACTCATTATTAATATGTTACCAAATACACGAACCAACACTTTAATTCACTAGGCTATCGTCTCGTTGAATGAGAACACATTACTACAGTTAAAGATTTCATCGCAGAATTCCTTTTCGATCACTCGGATCGTTATACACCTGATGAAACCAAGAGGCACAACGGTTGAAAGGTAGTGATAACAACAAATATGTGGACAATAGTCCGAATGTAAATAGTATAAAAAGAAAATTTAGTTAAAAATTGATATTAATTAAGAGTGATTTTTTTTAAATCATTTCACCCCAAGCAAGGCAATAATGCCACTAGGAAGCAAGGGGTTAAAGAGAGTGGAAGAGAACGAGAATAATTTATTGATTAGAAGTGAGGAAAAGATAATAAAAAAATAATAACAAAAAGGGTTCAGAAAGACTGAAGATGTCGATTGACGAAGAATTTTTTTAAATTGCAAGTGTCAGAGAAGCCAAAAATCGGCAGGGAATTCCAACATAAAAGTAGCACGAGAAAGGAAACTGTTAAAATAGAAAAGGCGGTTGTGTCTTGCTAGTTCAACAGCAAAACGGTGAAACCTAATTACCAATCGAGTAGCACGCGTAAATTCATGTAAGGTTTTAAGGTCACGCCACTTTGAAATTACCGGATCCCGTAAAATAATAGAAGTGAAGAAACGTCTAGTCTGTTCATTACCTTGATAGATGAGCGCTTGTGAATTTTGAGTGCAGTAAACTCGGATGTGCTGGTGGTGTAATGGACAATGAATCGGAAGTGTGAATCGGAGAGCAGAGTTCGAATTCTTGATGGGTTTGTTATATTCATTTACGCGAAAATACCCATTATGAATCCACCTCTTTTTAAACCGCGGCTAATAGTTATAATAAATCGTGTATCGCGAAGTCATTATTATCTCAAAAACATTTCTTCTTCTTCTCCTTCTTCTTCTATGTGCCTTGTTTTTTCAGGACGTAGGCGATCATGGCTTTCCACGTCTCCTTATCCTTGGTGGCTCTAAGCACGCTCTCTTCTGTAAAATCACGCATCCCCGTTCTGTCATCCACTTGCTCAGGTCCTTCAAATATGTTATCTGCTGCTTTCCTTTGTCTCCTTTTCCCTCTATCTGGCCTGTTAGTATCAGGTTCTCGAAGCCCCTCTTCCTCATTGTATGTCCCAGGAATTTCAGTTGTCTCTTCCTGATGCTCAATATTAATTTCCTTTTCATTTCCATTCACTCCAACACTTCATCATTATTCACATGCTCGGTCCACGATATCGCAGCATCCTTCTATAGAACCACGTTTCAGCTGCTTCAAGCTTTTCCTTCATCTTTGATGATATTGTCCAGAATTCACTGCCATATTGAAGAACTGACATCACATATCAATCTAGTACTCTCTTCTTTGTTTCTAGTAAAAGTTTCCTATCTCTGAATACTTTACTCAGCTTCTGGAAGGCGTCTTTCGCCATGCCAATTAGCCTTCGGATCTCTGCGTCGCACTTTCCGTCTTCTGTTAGAACATTTCCCAGATATTTACATTTTTGTACCTGCTTGATTTTAGTATCCCCACCTGTATTTGGAATATTAGGCTGTCCTTTTTACTGATGACCATACATTCAGTTCCCTTGTAGTTTATTTGTATTCCTTTTTTGTCACTCTCTTCACCTACCTTCTGTAGGAGGTCTTGTAGTTTCATTTCCGTGTCTGCAATCAACACTGTATCATCTGCGTATTTTATACTGTTTAAATTGTGGTCTCTAATTACAAATACTGGCATAACATCTAGGGTCTTCAAAATAGGGTCTTGCTGTACAAGTTGAATAGCTCCAGTGAAAAGACACATCCTTATCTTACGCCCCTTTCTATCTTTGTATATCTGCTGAATTAAAAAAATGTTAAACTATTTTCTGGTTTTAAACAACCAGCAAAGAGTTGATAAGCCGTAAAAAGCGAAACACTCATTTATTGTTGATTGATTAATCCACAATAAATTAATGCATTTAAGGTACTAGGGGAAAAAGCTAATCTCAATATTTGCTAAGAAAATATCTGTAGAAAAATCAGAGGTAGGCCATGAAAGGTTGGTTTGAAAGTAACTTATGCCGAGGTGCCAGGTCAAGATCAATTACATTACAGTTCCTTCTTTCCAGACTTCTGCTCGAAATTGGACTCTTTGTTTTCGAGTAGAAAAAAATCCATACGAGGCTACGCCAATCAGCAGAGCCTCGCTTGCAGAAATGTATACAAAACTCGACCCCATTTATGCGGGGTCTATGGGAAATTTTTGCCTTAGCGTAGGCGCTCGGAAAAAACTGACTTTGATTCGCATACTGCTTCAGTGGGAAAATCTTGGGTAAATAACTAGACACTTGTTTGAATTTTGTCAAAAATTTCGAGATATACAGCAGTTTCTTCATCAACAGTGTAAGAATTGTTAAAGTTGGTCAGAGAGAATGTTCTGGTGTGAAAATGCCATGATATGGAAGTAATATGCCTAAACTAAGAAAGATAGTAATTGGTAGAAAATTCTCTTAGATGTTATTGATAATAGAAAATGCTTAAGAATGATAATGGCATATAGCCAAATGGTACTCGAAACACATTTCTCTGGATGTTAACAATAATGGCGTTGGTTCAAGCTAGTTGGTTTATTGGGGATATAAGCAGAAAGCTGTTACTGCTTTGGTAGTCATTACGAATCACATCGACTTGGAGATGGTCGAATTTCACTTATTTATTCATTTATTTTTATTTTTTCAGATTTATTGGCATAGTTGTATTGCTGATATATATAAATATATATATTTTTTTTTTTTTTGAGTGATTTGTTTTAGTTAATTTGCCCAGAGCTTCAATGAACCGCGTTGGCTTCGTCTCTGTTTTGAAAAACAGTTTGCCAAAAGCAATTGGATATGGATTTACCGCTCAGGTTCATGTGAGATATTAATAAACAAACGAAAGAGATGGGCGATAACAACAACAACAACAACAAAAAGAGACAAAAACAGAAATTCAACTGAAGTAAAAAGAAGAAAAATGCCTACAGAAATGTGATAACAAGCAAGCACATCCCACGAGTTAGAGGTTGAGTGCTCCACTACCGTATCCTTCTGTCAGACTAGATTTATCATAATGAATAACAAACTGGTCGTCTATCCCAGATTACTTATTACCAAGCTTATCATATGAAGAAATCCAATAGTATATAAACTTTGGTCACTTGAGAACTCAAACCCATTATCAATGCACGATACTATCTTCTTCTATGAGACGTGTCTTTTCAGGACGTAGGCGATTATGAACTTCCACATGTCCTATCCCTAGTAACTCTTAGCACACTTTCTCCTGTTACCCCAAAAAAACCCTGCTCTGCCATCCCCTTAGTCAAGCCCATCAAGTATGTTACGCGTTGCTTTCCCCTGTCTCTCTTTTCAACTATCTGTCCTGTGGGTATCATATCCTCTAAGCCCTCTTTCCTCATTACTTTCCCAGAAACTTTAGCTATCTTTTCCTGATGTTAGGTTTCTATTTCGTCTCAATCCTTTCCAAAACCTCATCGTTGCTCGCATGTTCGGTCAATGGTAATCCTCATCATCTTTCACTAGAACCACATTTCGGTTGTTTCCAGTCTCAACTGTTGGAGTTTTTAGGTACCCTTGTATACTCGTGAGTCAGCCATGAGCTGACTCATTTCATAGTTCACCAACAGAAGGGTTAACCAATCAAAAGGTTCAAAATATTCAATACGACGTGTATAAAGGCGACCATATTTTTCCGAGTATTGGCGATATAATCCAATTCAGCAGAGTGTTTGACTCGTGAGTGTTAATCGTTGACGTTGTTTCATTGAACAGATTACGTACTGCGCTGTATTCTACATTCATAAACTATGGTGGACATGGTCAACATCACCTTCATCTTTGATGATATTGTCCAGCCTTCACTGCCATACTGAAGAACAGACATCACACAGCAATCCAGCACTCTCTTCTTTGTTTCTAGCGACATTTTCCTATCTCAATACTCATCTCAGCTTCTGGAATGCAACCTTGGCCATGTCTATACTTAATAAATAACCAAATGGTCGTCTACCTTAGATTAATTTCCATCATGTTTATTACATGACTAAGTGGTTAGTATAGTAATTTTGATCACGTGAATGGTCAGGACTTATACCTAAATATAACGTTAAATTATATAAATTTAATATAACTCATAATCAAAAAATCATCAACGCTTGAATAATTTTATCGTGCACGTTATATGACCAATAGAGAAGTATAGAAGTTTTGCTTACTTGGGAGTTCCAAATATTGTTTTATATGAGAAAGATTGTTTTGGATATTAGATGCAATGAAGTAGGTTGGTAGTATGATTTATTTGTTATTGTTTAGATTATTATTGATAACAGTGTTTCTTTTGTTGTGGTTGTATATATTATGTGCCTTTGCTTTTGCATTGTGAATAAAGTGATATGGGTAATGTAAGTTTCTGAATGTGCTTTCTATGTATTTTTCTTCTTTTGTTAAATACTGGGGGCTGCATATTCTTAGTGCTCTTAAAAATTATTTTTTCTCCATGTTCAGCCATTGCTGAGCACCTCATAAGTAGCAGAAATTGTGTGAATGGTTTCAGTGTTGACCAGTTCACTGCGTTGTCTGGTTCGCACTCTACATTTCATCTACAGGCACTGGAGTCAATATACATAAAAACCAGGACCCCATCTCTTTGTAGACAATAAGAATATATATATATATATAATGCATGACTCTTCAGAAATGAATTGAGTTCTCTCGGTGACTGGCGTTTGTATACACTGCTTACATACAAGACGTTAAAATTTCCCTTCTCTGACTCCATGCGCTGATGGCTTAGGGAGTAGAGACTCCTACTGACACCAAATCGGTCGAGTTTTCAATCCCGGCCAGAAGCAAGTGGATATGTCTAACCACACTGATGAGCTGTGATACAGCGAAACAGGCTTGTATGTGGATGACTAATATATATAAAGTAGTTGTTCCTATGTATGTATTTTTTATATGAGATAGATTGTTTTGGATATTAGATGCAATGGAGTTGGTTGGTAGTATGATTTATCTGTTATTGTTTAGATTATTATTGTTAACAGTGTTTCTTTTGTTGTGGTTGTATATATTATGTGCCTTTATTTTTGCATTGTGAATAAAGTGATATGGGTAATGCAAGTTTCTGAATGTGCTTTCTATGTATTTTATTCTTTTTTCTTTTCTTCATATAAAAAACACACACATAGTAACAACTACCACGAAAACTATTATGAACATTATCAGATCTAAAAATAACCGAAATCAAAATGACGAACAAGCAGGTGTATACAGAATAAATTGCCGGGATTGTTCCTCCATCTACATCGGAGAAACAAGTAGAAATCTAAAAACAAAACAAAAAACGTATATTTGAACACAAAAAAGACATCACTAATAATAATCTAACAAATGCATTAGTGATTCACAGAAATGAATTCGACCATATATATATATATATATATATATATATATATATATATATATATATATATGCACACACAACCGTAACACTTTATTCTAAAATGTCCACGATGATATCGATTGAATTCGGATCACGTTTCCAAACGTCCCTCCCAGGCAGAAGCATGTGCCTTATGGGTATGGATTGTGCAGTTATTTCTCCAGACAGGATGTCTTTCGGGAAAACAACATCCCGCACGCATGTAGATGTCGTTAAGCAAATACCAGTTTTCTCCCCGCGAGGCTATTATGGCCAAGTTCAGGATATCCTTGTTCCATACACAGTCCCTCCAGGAAATTCTCGTGATCTGCAGGTGGAAACTTTCAAGTCTTTGCTCTTAGCTAATATTGATTTTCCAACTCTTGATTCCGTAATATGCGAGCTCTGTTTGCCGGGACCGAACTGCGAGTATTTTCCCCACAGTCTCTTGAACACGGCAATTGTAACATTTTTCTATCTTTGTGTCGTATCTATTCAAGATGTAGGTAGTCCTGGCTGTCCACAGCTTCCTTTTTTGTATTCATCAATACTTCTACTTGTCATCAATCTCACTATTCTTTTTTTTTCATTTCACTTACTTTCAGCATGCCTTGTGAGTGTTAAATTCTCCACATGATTTTTCTGAATTCAGTCAGTCAGTAAAGTGTCATACGTAATACACGCTTTGGGTGATCATGTCTCGAAAGAGAAATGACTGACTGGGCAGATTATCCAGCAATAGGTTGTCATTGCTTTCTGCAGTAGACTGGTTGCCAGCCAAAGCTATAGAACCCAATCTGTCGTATTATTTATCTTATAACTTGAGGGAAGAGACGGATTAATACCTTTCCCAAGGGTATTTGCGCGTAAGTGAAAATAATGAATTTAACTTGAATCCGAACTCGGCTCCCCGATTTCTCGTTCCGAGCCGATATCCACTACACTACAACGCACATCCATGATGATACAGAACTTAAATATTTCATTGACCTGATATTTCGTATAACTTCTGTGCAGTGATAAAACACCTGTGTCTCTGTCGGCTTTGATGAATATTAGCCAAAGATATGAAAGAGACGCAACACTAGAAAGAAAACAATGTTTCACGAAACTAAAGGCCGCCACCCGGACAGACAGCAGGTGTGTGTGTCTGCAGGCGCGTGTGTCGCCAGACTATACAGACAGTAGGTGGGATTAAGCTGGAATCTGGCTTACGTGTTTATTTCTTTTCCGTAGCAGTGTGAGAGGCACTGAGATCAAATCAAAATTTTACGAAATGAAGATACTATAAACCAGGGTTTATAACAAATAAAGAGTTGTGACTGATAACAATCATAAGTTATTCGCCCATTGTTCGGGTGCAGTGGATATCAGCTCGGAACAACAAATCGGGATGCCGAGTTTGAATTTCAGTTGAATTCTTTGCATTCACTTACACACAAATACCCTTGGGGAAGGTATTAATCCGTCTCTTCCCTCCAGTTATAAGTTAAATAATACGACAGATTGGGATCTATAGCCTTGGCTGGCAATCTGTTTACCACAGAAAGCAATGGCAACCTAGTGCGGGATAATCTTCTGCCCAGTCAGTCATGTCTCTTTCGAGATATGACCGCCTAAAGCGTGTATCACGTATGGCACTTAACTGAGTGACTGGATATAATAGTTGGAATCATGATTAAGTCTGATACTGGTCATTAAGTGGGGGATCAGTCTTATATTGTTATGAAGTAATAAACTGATCCCCCACTAATTACTACTTAATAATATAATACATCTCTTCTCCCTCTAGCTATGAATCAAATAACAGGACAGATTGGGTTCTATAGCCTTGGCAGGCAATCTGTTTACCACAGAAAGCAATGGCAACCTAGTGCGGGATAATCTTCTGCCCAGTCAGTCATGTCTCTTTTGAGATATGATCGCCTGAAGCGTGTATCACGTATGGCTCTCAACTGACTGACTGGGTTTAATTTGCATAATTGTTTATAGAAAAGAAGACATTGATTGATTAAAATAAAAACAGTTTCTTATTAGGACTTACACGAATCTATAGTGATTTACTTTACTCGGGCAACCAGACTGTCACCAATGTCCCACCCTTTTACAGTTAGATCAACCAAATGCAGGCGACAACTCTACTCCATCTGCTTCTTTTGTCGCGCTTCTCGCCTGTGGAACTCTCTCCCATATACTTGCTTTCCTGACGGCTACAACCTCAAGAAATTTAAATGCAAAGCCAATTCCCATCTCTTATCCACTTAACTTCAGCCCTTTCTACATCACCCCTTGTATCTTGTTCTTTTCCTTTCTCTTTACCTTTGCAACTGTCTTCACTCCTCTTTTCTCATTCTTCTCTTGCTCTTTCTCTTTTACCCCTTGTAGCTTGTTCATCCTTCTCGTTATTCTCCTCCTGCCTAAAACTTTTACTCTTTTTTTTTAATCGTATCACCCCATGCAAGGCGGTAACGCCACTGATGTGCAGGGGGCTACGTAATAGTGAAAAGATTGGAAAAGAGAAAGCCGGAAACCACATCCTAAACAGGGAACAAGGGATGAGCCTCTTAACCTGTTCAATAGACATGGGTGGAGTGTGAACCGGGCGATATGTAGCCCCTTGAACATCAGTAGCAGTACCGCCTTGCTTAGGGTAAAATGTTTAAAAAAATAAAAGCTTAGATCTTCCAGATCAAAAGTATGGAGTTCATAACGCACCGCTCAGTCGTAGGGAGACAAGCTTGCTAACCATTAAAGTTACCTACCCTCCGAATCTATATTTACTATCTTAAGTTTCATAGCCGAAACGTCACCAAAACTAATTTTGAAAGGATTTAAATTACTATCCCTCTAGTTCATTATTATTTTATTAAACAATGAAATTAAATGTGGTATTCTAAAGTTGCCCGGCGAGGCCGGTGTTCGTGGCCGAACTAGTTAAAGCTTACTTTGGCCCAACACATTGTTTCCCTGATGGAAAAAAACGATATAGGTTCGATGCTTATCACATACACAACTTTCCTTTAGTAAGACTTTTCAATTTAGGCCGGTTGTTATTAATTTCTTTGTTTTAGAGTAAAAAACGTTAGCTGCACCTGCTGCTTGGTGGAGGGGGTGTCACTGTGTCGGACCAGAAAGTTTTGTTAAATACTCGTTGGGAGTTATTTTTTGGGAAGCATGAATTTTTAGCAATGAATTTTATTCGCGCTTAATGACGCAGATATTTCGAAATTTGAATAAAATGTGTTTGGTTTAAAATGTTAAACAAGTGCGCAAAAAGAAAAACATGATCGGATATAGTCAAATGCCAGCTCATGCCCAAAATATGTTTGTACCGGAAGACAGTTGTCAATTGCGCGGAAGTGACGTTAACTCGACAATTACAACATTTTGAGTACCAATTGCAATTTGATTTTGCAAGAGTCTGATTCCACCAATCACCGAGAGCAGTTTGGAAATCTTTGTGTATGTGGGGGTGCTGACGACTCTGACCAAAATATCTCCTAACCCATGGCATGAATGTGTCTTTGTATGAAAAATAAAGATATAATGTATTTTATATATACAAATATTTTTTTACATATGAGTCCTGTCCATTGTTTTTCAACAGAGGCGTTTCTGTCGATTGTATTTTTTATTGCTGATGAGGAAAGAGACTACGACTATGAAGAAGATTATGAAATGCTTATATGAAACTAATTTTCGTGAAAAAGTCATGTTGAGTGTTCCCTGACGAAAAGGATCTATGGAATAGGATTTGAGTTTTAAGAAAAGTTAACCGCCACTTCAAAGATTAGTGGACATGAAGGAGACTACCACCACCTTTAAATTTGTATTTCATTTTTGTTTTTCATTTTTTCAGTGTAGTCTTATCGATTATTACATAACGTTTCCGATTATTAAAAAAATTTGGAAAAAATTCAATATTTAAACAATTTTATGGGGGCTCAGTTTCTCATACAACGTTATAGTAAATCGATCCTCCATTTTGGAACCACTCGTGTTGGGGTCGCTTTGTTTTGTTTTTTTTTGGTGGGGGGGACGAATTGTTGCCCTTGTTTTTGTCTTTTTCAAGTTTTCTTCAGTTCTTACGATGCCATCTTCCTCTAAAATTCCAATAATGGCTTTATTCAAAAATTTCGCAAAGGATTCAGTTGTTGAATATGTGTAAGCAAAAAAAAGTTAATTACACAGGATCGATTTACTATAAGGTTGTATGAAAAACTGAGAACCCACCCACCCACTATATCTTTTAAAATATTGAATTTTTTACAAATTCTTTTGTCAATCGGAAAGTGTAGGGTGTAACGATAAGATTTCACTGAAAAAAGTAAAAGAAAAGGAAAATAAAGGTTGTATTCTCCTTCAGGTCCGCCCAAAGATTTAATCGTCGTTAAGGTCGTTGTGAGAAATCTCGAATGGGTAGCAGTATTCGTCACCGAATTTACAACAGCAGTGTGTTTGTTACAGAGTTAATTGTTGTCGGCCTCGTGGTAACAACATTCGTTCGTCCAAGCATCTTTATCTAGACAACGTAGAGCCCAAACAGAAGTGTTTTTCACCAGAAAAAATATATAATGAAAAGGACCATATAACAGTTTATCTCAACTGGACGCACATTTATTAATCTACAATTCGTCCGTGCACTGAATAGTGTTTCCATATCTAATCGTGTGATCCTAATATTCGTATCAAGGTTCTTGACAAAAATCTAAAAAAAGGATCTGCAATGTAATAGACCCTGACGTGATATTTTGATTTCAGTCACTTTCTCACCAACGAGATGTGGCTTCCCTGTGTCTTTTCTACAAATATTTTCATGGCAACTGTTCTAACGAGCTTTTTTCTAGGTGCCCCGACTACATGAATTGAAGCGTGCTACTAGATTGCCATCAGAGTCACACCCTTTTAACTTTTTAATTAATTAAATGTAACCGTCTCTTCTACTCTAACAGTTTATTTTCTCGTAATTCTCAACTATCGAACTCCCTTCCATTTATTTGCTTCCTTGATAGCTTGTGGTGATACTGACCGAACAAAAGTGAGAAACCGGATGTTGGCTCTCTCACAACAAAAAGGCAAATGAATAAAACTCGTCGCGCGCATCCGAGTTCGCGCAGATGTTCCGGTTGAAAAATAAAAATTAATCAAATTTCCATTTCGGGAGCCTACGCGAATTTTACTTACCAGCCAATGGGAAGCCCGGAATCAAATACAAGCGTGAAATTCAAAACGAGCTTTTGATCCAAAAAGCGGATATAAAAAGCGGAGACAAAAAGCATCATCAGACAGAAGAACCGATAGGATAGAGTTACCAGTGCCTCCCCTTGACTTAAGTCGAGCGGCTACTATGCTGGCCTCTTTCCTTCTCCCTGTCTCAAAAGCACTTATTGACCTCAGGAGTGACCTCTTAAAAAGACATTCCTCAAAAACCAACTTACTTACTGACGTTAGAAGTAGCAACTTCAAAATGAACATTTCTCCACATTACTAAGCCTTTTATCTCCTTCAGCATTATTATTTTCCACAGAACATTCTAACCTCCGTTGGGCCTTTATTTCAAGTATTGCTTTAATTGTAAAGCATTAATTGAAATATATATAAATGTTATTTTATACTCAAATTGCCTTTCTTGGTTTTATAATCATTTTATGACTTATACTGGTTATCTTCTACAAGGCCAAATTCCGTTAACCTGCAACGGTATACAATTACCCTTCACTAGAACGGAATCCTACTACAACTAGAAAAAGAATAAATAAGATAAGATACCTTCTATAAGCTACAATCTCTAAAAATCTAAACGTAACGTCAATTGCCATCTTGTAACTCCTTCGGTCTGTTATACTTTCTTCGACGCCACCCGTACCCAGTTCTATCTTCCACTGTAATTCTCCGTGCACTGGTGACGGTTTCACATTGCTGTGGGTGAAGTGATAAAAAATAAAAACAACTCAAGTATGTATGGCCACTAAGAATAATGTTTATAATAAGATAATATTATTTATTTAATAATATTTTTCGGTTCTGCTCCGATGAACTTAGATCACTGGTGCCCCCTAAATACGAATTTGCACGAGATACTAGATTAGCAACTAGATCCCACCCTTTTACAGTGAAACTGATAAAATGCAGCCGCAACTTCTACTCCAACAGTTTCTTTCCTCGCACTTTCACACGAATTCTCTTCCATACGATTGGTTCCCCGACGGCTACAATCTCCAGGAGTTTAAATGTAAGATTAATAGACACTTCTTAACACACTAACCTGCTCCCATTCTATCAAACACTCTTCCCATCTGCCCAACCCTCATCCTCGCTATCCTTACTCATCTGTCACCTTCATCCTGACATTCCCTATGTCTAACAACTCCTTCTCTTTACCTTTCCCTATGTAGCCCCATGCGCAATAGTGGCAGTGGAATGCCTTGCTTGGGGTGAGAAGATTAAAAAAAAAGATATAATGTTGGATAAAAAGTAAATTAAAAACAATGTATAGAAAACACAAAGAGTTATCACATTCATAACAATCAGAATTATTCGTCCTTTATTTTAACTTATTTTATTTTCTATTGAAAGAGACTTTGATTGACAGCTTCATTGTTTGCTGCTTACTGACAATTTATGAACTATTCAAGGCCAAATATGGTAATAGATAGATACAGAAGAAAATAAAGAGAGAAAGAGATAGACATTAAGAAAGGGACATATATATGTGATTTTCCCCATCCCCGAATTTATCCAAGACGGTATATAGACCGCGACAAATCTTTTGAACTTGTCAAATGCAATTTTTTTTTTAAAATCATTTCACCCCGAGCAAGGCGGAAACGCTACTGATGTGCGGGGGGTTACATAAATGTAAAAAGATTAATTAGAAAAGAGTGAGGAGTACAAACTAGTTAGAAAGGAACAATAGAAAGCAGGTGCGATGACAGATACATAGGTGGAAAGAAAGGGAAGGTTATACAGGGATGGGGAGAGAGCTAGAGTCCAGTGGTTAGTAGATGAGTATTGACTTTGCATCTAAATTTCTGGAGGTTGTAGCCGTCAGGAAAGCAAGAATACGGGAGCGAGTTCCACAGGCGGAAAGTGCGAGAGAAGAAGCTGCAGGAGTAGAATTGTCGTCTGCATTTGGCTAACCTGACTGTGAATGGGTGGGACCCAGTTGCCAGTCTGGTTGCACGAGTAAACACCTGTTGAGGAGGCATCAGTGACTTAAGCTCGTCCGAGCAGAAGCCATGAAAGTATTTATAGAACAGACAAAGGGAGGCCACATTTCGACGATGGGAAAGTGGCAGCAGTACTCCATGCACGGACGGATGGTTGACTTGTATATATGCAGGATGGATTCAGGTGTAAAAAACATCCTGGATCGACATAGTGACCCAACCTTCATAGCAGTAGATTTTGCTATAGATTCAATATAGTGGTTCCATTTGAGGTCTGAGGACAGGGTAAGTCCGAGGAGGCGTAGTGTATTACTCTCAGGGAGAATCACTTGGTCCATGCTTATGGGAGGCAGGAGAGGCTGATACAAAACAAACGACCTTTGACTGTGAGAGGACATCAGGTAATGTACATTTCAACAAGGGATAACAATTTGATACAACACCAAATTATCAAAACAATGAAGAAGAGTCCATGGCTTAGATTAAGGCAAAATTAAATATATTACTCATTTGATTTCTTTTAATTCAGAAGTTGGGAGTTTACGGCCCAAATGGATATTTTTAAGCGGTTTCTTCATCGGGGATTTTCACTCGTTTATGCTAGTCGCTGGTGGCGTTCTGGAGGTCACTCACTGTGGGTCAATTAACATGAGCAAATCGTCCGTGAATAGAAAAAGGGTTGTTAATAACAGGTGGTTGCTGACGAAGAGTGTCGCATACGGCAGGTTCCACTATATATATAGGTAACTCCACTCAGTTCCCCAAACAACAGCATAGCATGATGTTAAAACTTAATGAAAACAAAGTTTTATCATCGAAATGTTTATGCCGTTATTAGGAAAAATTAAATTTTGTTGTCATTATTTTCAAAATTTTTTAATCCTTTCTAACACGTTAGGAATTTCAGTTAAAATTTCTTTTTTTTTTGTTTTCCGTCAGAGATTCGCGCTACGTTTACGTAATGTGACTATTAAGGAAAACGTAATATTACGCAAGTCGTTTTTTGAAGTTGAATAACATATTAATTTGAAAATTCTTGCAAAAATCAATTAATTGACTGATTTTAATGAAACTTTTAGAACTTTTAGAACTTGTTCGCAGATTAATTAAATTATTTAGGTAATTATTATTTTTAGAAAATCTTGGTAATTTTTTATTACATGTGTACACCCCCCCCCACACACACTCCAATTAATTGCATAAAACTCCTAGAAATACCTTATCTATACCAAATATTTACTTATTAGTTAAAAGCATGACTCATTTGGGAATGTAAATCAGGTAATTTTTTTTATTTACCAGATCATTTTTCCGAAAATCTGCTCTGAATAGTAAAATCAAATATGCATTAAAACAAAGATATTTGCATTGTAGACAAAGTTTTTTATTTAATAAATAGTATAATTTTAGGATAGCATATTCTGAAAAAGAAAAAAAATTCGATAAATAATGAATTTTTATAAGAATTGTTTTCATTTTTTTTCTCTGTTAATTAAAGTTTCAAACATCTTTTTAAATTTCTTCAAATTAACTTACTTTTCAGTGTCTTCAGTTATTAATACATTAAAAATAGACTTGATTTACAAATTGAAAATTCATGAACTTAATACAAATCATTTATAATTCAGATTTTAAAAATAATTTCTATTTTTTTTTATTATGTTAAACTGCACATTTTCTTTTACTGTGGAAACTTATAAGAGACTTATTAAAAGGTCACCTGTTATAAGGGTTGTAATATTAAACTAGGTTATGTCAACTTTTGGTCATTAGGCTTTCAGACAAATTGATAACAGGTGCTGTCATCGCCTACTTGAAAGGTCAACGAGGCAGACCATTGTGATTAAGAAATACTTTTATTCTAAATTTCATGCCATAAACAGGTAATATTTGCTTCAATTTAAATTAACTTTAAATTTGATAATTTTCCAAAAATAATGAGTGAGAGGTGTATATTTTATTTTGCAAAATTTTCAAAACCGAGAATTAACTTTTGTATACATGTGTGTTGATCGCTCATAAAATGGACGGAAAATTGAAAATTAAAAAAAAGAATCTCAAACTTTAGATTCCAATAAATATAATCTCTGTTTTGAAATACATCAGAGTATTTTGATAAGTGGAAATAGTAAATTTAACCATTTTAAGCTAAAATTAATGTTTCACGAACAAGGTTATATTTTTAAAGATTAAATATTAATGTTAGGTATGAAGAATGACGTAGAGGTATCTAGTATCTCTCTCTGTCTCTGTCTCTGTCTCTGTCTCTGTCTCTCTCTCTCTCTCTCTCTCTCTATATATATATATATATGAAGCTGGCATTTAATCTAGCCACACTGATGGCCGAAAGAGGCCTATATGCCGATGATATATATATATATATATATATATATATATATTGAAGCTGGCATTTAATCTAGCCACACTGATGGGCGAAAGTGGCATATATGCCGATGATATATATATATATATATATATATTGAAGCTGGCATTTAATCTAGCCAGAATGATGGGCGAAAGAGGCCTATATGCCGATGATATATATATATATATATATATATATATATATTGAAACTGGCATTTAATCTAGCCACAATGATGGGCGAAAGAGGCCTATATGCCGATGATATATATATATATATATATATATATATATATATATATATATATATATTGAAGCTGACATTTAATCTAGCCACACTGATGGGCGAAAGAGGCCTATATGCCGATGATATATATATATATATATATATATATATATATATATATATATATATTGAAGCTGGCATTTAATCTAGCCACACTGATGGGCGAAAGAGGCCTATATGCCGATGATATATATATATATATATATATATATATATTGAAGCTGGCATTTAATCTAGCCACACTGATGGTCGAAAAAGGCCTATATGCCGTTGATATATATATATATATATTGAAGCTGGCATTTAATCTAGCCACACTGATGGGCGAAAGAGGCCTATATGCCGATGATATATATATATTGAAGCTGGCATTTAATCTACCCACACTGATGGGCGAAAGAGGCCTATATGCCGATGTTAGGTATTAATGTTAGGCATGAAGAATGAAGTAGAGGTATCTAGTATCTCTCTCTGTCTCTGTCTCTGTCTCTGTCTCTCTCTCTATATATATATATATTGAAGCTGGCATTTAATCTAGCCACACTGATGGCCGAAAGAGACCTATATGCCGATGATATATATATATATATATATATATATATATATATATGGGCGAAAGAGGCCTATATGCCGATGATATATATATATATATATTGAAGCTGGCATTTAATCTAGCCACACTGATGGGCGAAAGAGGCCTATATGCCGATGATATATATATATATATATATATATATATATATATATATATATTGAAGCTGGCATTTAATCTAGCCACACTGATGGGCGAAAGAGGCCTATATGCCGATGATATATATATATTGAAGCTGGCATTTAATCTAGCCACACTGATGGGCGAAAGAGGCCTATATGCCGATGATATATATATATATATATATATATATATATATATACATTGAAGTAGCAGGGTGTTGGTTAGGTTTTCTTTGATTCAGCCTAGTGTCAGACATAACTGAGCTCCCTACAGCTTACACGTTTTATGAGGAATTATCATCAGAATGTTTTTATCAGAAGGTTGGTTGTCGGCAGGTTGAAATATGTGGAATTGTGTGGAATAGTGTAAGAATAAAATATATATTTCCATTATAAAATAGAAATTTATTAAAAGGAAAGGATAACACCAGTTGTAGAAGTTAAAGTGTAATTAGAAATATTATTAAGAAGTTAAGGGTAGAGTTCGTGTTCAATGATAAAGTAATGGGTGACAAGAAAAGTAGAAAATGTTCATAGCAGTAATTGTTGAGAGAGATAAGGAGAAAGAGAACAAGGTGCGACCTGACCTTATCTCCGGGTCGATTTCAAGTTGAAGTTACATTTTAGTTTTTTAGTTTCGCAGCTCCCACCTGACTCTGTTGACCTGTCACAGAATGTCCTTAATTAAATCTGGACATGTGACCGGCTCCAGCGAGCATTTTCGCATTTAGATGTGAAACAACGTCATTATGAATTTTCTTCTTTTAATCCAGTCAGGATTCACGATTTGCTTTAAGCACTGACTTGTGAATAGCCATTTGAATCCACTTTTGTGGGGGTGCAATTGTACTTTGGGTTTTTCCCCAAATTTTTTTCCCAGAATGTCTGAATTTTTTCTCTCTCTCTCTCTGTCTCTGTCTCTGTCTCTGTCTCTCTCTCTCTCTCTCTCTCTCTCTCTATATATATATATATATATATATATATATATATATATGTATATATATTCCTTTGGTGATGTATGTAAAAATGATCAATTTTAAATATTCTTTAAATGTCCAATATTAATTTAATATTAGTAAGTATTAACTACAGAATAAATGGTAAGCAAATGAAAACTTTTTAATTTTTGTGTTTGTAATTGTGTTGGGGTTTTGGTATTTTTTACAATCATGTCTTCTAAATTTTAAATGTAATTCCATAAAACTCAGAGTAGAGACATGATAAGTGAAAGTGATAAAAATACATCACTTAATAATAAAATAGTATTTAATAATTGTATAAAAAGAAAATTAATTGTTTATTTTATAAACAAATAATCTTATTTTAGTGTCTCACTCTTTGCTGATTTGATAAATACAAGATTCCGTCCCTAATTGCAAAACAAGAAATATAATTTAATGCCATTCAACTCTCCTGATAGGGAATAAAACTAAGAAGCCATAGTTTTAAAAATCTTACCGCCTACTCAAATGGCAAAAATTCATAACTGTCCTGACATCGCAGGGAGCGTATCATGTGATTCTAAGTAAAGATGGTTTTACAACCAATCATAACACTTCAAAAGTTTCTAAAAAGAAAACTTTTTCAATCCACACGCTTTCTTTAAAAGGCAGACAGAAAACCACTCAACGCACACAAAGGGCGAATTCCAACCTCGACGCACAGAGTGGACTCCACACGACGACAGTAACAGACAGAGACACCGAAGATCAAAGACGTTGCCAGCCAAGCCTGTGACAGTTTCTCGATTTCCAACGATAAACCATTTTCTATCTGACGAATAGCAACAGGAAAAACAGTGAGTAAACACGCTGTACTGATTTTTACAGACTTTATAAACATTCAAAGATTATTCTTCAGATATAATAATACGCCTTTAGTTAATTGTTACGAATCTTTTACGAATAGTTTTTTTTAACCATTTCGACACAACATGGCAAGAAAAATACTAACACGCAGGAAAGGTTATTGGGTTTGAAAAGATATAAAAAAATATATATTACGTCGGAGCAAAAACAATAAAAGAATAGGAATTCAAATGATAGAATATAACGGCTGGCATACATTCAAAATTTTATCGGCTGTACGAATACAAAATACAATGATTTCCGTTTGTGGTAGTAAAACACGTTGGGGTCTGCATTTTTGGGAGCATTTTGCACAGGGTTTTTTTTTTTTGCTATCTGAGTGTTAAGTTTCAGTTTGAGTTTTGTTTCAAAGGTGGGTGGTTCTATGCTCCTCACAACCTCTCAATCCGAGGCCTTGCTGCCAGATGCATGTCCAGGTCCATATTTGAGTGTTAAAATTCCAAACATTTAACATCATCTTTTAAATGAAACATATAAAAGGTTATTTTCTGAAGGAAATGTAGAAGCAGAGTGTCAGTTGAAATAACATTTGTATGTTCCATTCATAAGTATATCATGGCCAATAAATTTTCTATTTTCCTTCCAGAAAAGTTTTTTTTATAAAGTAATGAAGTTTTCTTTGTGTGTTTCTGAAATATGTTGACAAACTTGCATTAAGACGGTCAACCTGATATGTTTTTGATTTCATAGACAAAAGCTTAGTGAGGAACTGCTGGTTATATGTTCCTAATGTGTGTGTGTGTAGACATGACCATAATAGGTGGTTGTTGGCTGTCGTCTTATACATTGTGTGGGTGTGCGTGTGTCTGTATACGCAGGTTTAGCTCGAACTGGCCTCCAAAATTGTTTTTGAGCCCCGAGGAGCACTATGCTTCTATTTTTATATCCGTAAGGTGAATCCAAAATCTTATTTCCCATATAAGTGCAAACTTTTTGAATGCAAGATTTTCATTAGTTAGAAAATAGTTTCAAAGCTGCCCGCAAGAATTGTTTTCTCAAATTTGCGAGAGTGGTGAAAAGAGTTATTATCGTTATGTTCAGAATGGTCCAACAATAATAAGGGGTAAGTCTACAACTACACCTGCAAGTGTTTTGACTGTATTTGTTGTTTATCAAGCAAAACTTCTAATGAGATTTTATTAGTTCATATATATATATATATATATATATATATATATATGAAATGATTTGTTTGAACATTATTTTTGATCGATACTCATATTTAAGAAGATATTCTGTTTTGAATTAAACAGTATTATATATTGATATCTACTGGCCTGATTATTTACGACAAATTTCTATTACGAAAATGTGTGTCAGGATTCGAACCTGTGACCCCTACATAGGGGAAGCTACCATTTGATCTGGCAACGTCTTAGACCACGAATGACCTCCAGTCTAAATGAGATCTTAATCAAGCCTATATAACACAATTTTCGATTCATCGCAACAACCAGATCTGCTCTGAAATGTATCGTAATATATATATATTGGCTCCAATTTCCCTGACAAGCCGTTAGGCGAAACCGTGGTCGGTTGTTGGCTCTTGCTTAGATTTTCTGTCTTTGTTTGCTCTACTTTCATATTGAGCGCGTTAGTGTTAGGGTTTTCGTCTTGAGGTTTTTTTCTTTCTTACGAGTGCTTGACTTTTGTTCATGTACTTCGTTTGTTTCTTTTTTTTTTTTTTTTGCTTCCCCTTTTTTTCCTCCGAGTTTGTTCTCGGTGGGTTATATAAGACGATTTAAATTATAGCTTGATTAATACTACTTTTACTATTGGTATTGTTGTTGCTATAGTTAATATTATATATATAATTTAATTCCTGTAAGATCAAACTTAACTGTAAAGTAAGAAGGCAGAAGAGAGTTTCACCAGCAAGGACAGCAGAAGAAACTATTAGCATAGAACTTACAATTACATCTAGCCACTGCATCTGTAAAGTGATGGGATCTTATCGCCATTCTAGTACTGAGCTTGAATTCATAGATTCTAGGTGCCATCGAGATAAGTTCAGAAAAACAATCATGAAAATATTTTTAGAAGAGGCGCAAGGAAGCTACATTACGGTGGTGGGGAAAGTGTCTGAAGTGGAGATGCCACGTCAAGACCAGTGACATTGCAGATTATTCGTTGGATTCTATCAAGGATATCTGAGTACATAGCAGGAGCATCATGTCATATGTGGCAGTAATATTCCAAGCATCGACGAATGGTAAGCTAATATGTAAGATAGATTCGGGCGAGTAAAATTGTCTAGAACGACACAGTAAACCAAATCTCAGAGCAGCACATCTATTAACTGATTCAATATATTTCCACTTCATTTTAGCGACAAACATAATCCCAAGAACGTGCAACGAATCACTCTATTGGTGGTTAGCATCAGCCATACTGATGGAAGATAGAAAGTCTTTTCTCGGACGATTAATAGACAGCAGTTTCGTTTAGGAGGCGTTGAAATTAAGAAATCAATTCAATTAGTAAAAATGACCTGTACTATCTGACAAATTGACGATTTTTAATATCTAAAAGTTACATGCCTACAAACGGTGTTGGTGAAACGTTCCTTCAAAAACTTTCAAGACGCATTGACCGAGTAGTTAAAAATGTTGACGCATGATATGTATAAAACCTTGATATGTTTATGGCATTGATTATTTGCTGTGTTGTCACCTATTCACTTAAGTTCATTAACTAGTTCTTTTGGCGTTTCGCTGTTATGAAAGTCGGTTCTCTGTGTAGCGCCCGGAAGATTTTTAAATCTATCCTGCACATATATAAATCTACCATCCGCCCGTGCATTGAATACTGCTGCCATATCTGGTCGGGTACCCTTGCTATTCTCCTCGGGCTTCTCGATAAGGTTCAGAGGAGGGTCTGTAATGTGATAGATACCGACTTGGCAGACCGCCTGCAGTCTCTCTCCCACCGGCGCGATGTGGCTTCACTATGTCTCTTCTATAAATGCTTTCACGGCTTCTGCTCCGATGAACTTAGATCACTGGTGCCCCCTAAATACGAATTTGCACGAGATACTAGATTAGCAACTAGATCCCACCCTTTTACAGTGAAACCGATAAAATGCAACCGCTACTTCTACACCAACAGTTTCTTTCCTCGCACTTCCCGACTGTGGAATTCCCTTCCACACGATTGCTTCCCCGACGGCTACAATCTCCAGGAGTTTAAATGTAAGGTCAATAGACACCTCCTAACACACTAACCTGCTCCCATTCTATCAAACACTCTTCCCATCTGCCCAACACTCATCCTCGGTATCCTTACTCATCTGTCACCTTCCTCCTGACATTCCCTATGTCTAACCACTCCTTCTCTTTACCTTCCCCTATGTAGCCCCATGCGCAATAGTGGCAGTGGAATGCCTTGCTTGGGGTGAGATGATTAAAAAAAAAAAAGGCTAGCTTCCCTTGTATTTCGGAATGGGACTATTCGGCGCGGTCGTTTGGGTCCGGCCACCTGGTTGCCGATTGACAGTTGGGCCCGGCCTTTTGAGCGCTAGCTTATTTAACGCTAACCGGACTTTTTATCATGAGGAAAAATTTGTTAATAATAAATTCAAAACCATTCAATAAATTCGGATTGACTAGCACTAGCAATATTATTTTATTCAAACTTGGGTAATATAATTATCTTGTATCGCAATCTTCTATCTATCTGTCACACCGATTTTTTGCTCACAACGCCAATATTTCAACTCACTATCAGCTTTGATTGTTTTGTCAAAGACGTATAGGAATCCCTTATGAGTCCGTTATGAATCAGTTAGAAATTCGTTCTTTACCACGTTTCGTTTATACTTTTTCAGCCATCATATGGATAAAATGAAAGTTTCTAGTTAAAAAAAAATATATAAAAGATGGTAAAAGAACGAAACATTTGCCACAGCTAACTCAACTGAAGCTGACTGACTGACTGACTGACTGACTGACTGACTCAACTCAGACGTTGGCAGGAATAAAAGTGCCACCCCCTGTATGTAGACTGAACAAACAGATAAACGAGGAGAGAGCTTGTTTTCCTGTTTCTAAATATGTATATTATCTTTCAATTTATAACAAACTAGCAGTATAGCCCGGCGTTGCTCGGATGTAATGAAAGCTTTAAAACTAATCCCTAGTCCTGGAGCTTAGACTCTTTGAATGTTGCCGCGAAAGACTAAAAAGCAATTGTTGTTCCCAGTTAAAGCGAAATCATAGATTGAAAGAAAAATGAATGGATGTAAGTCACATTTTGATTTCCTGGTATCGATATCAAATAAGTTTTTTTCGTTATAAACTGAATTTTGAAGGCTAAATAAGTCCTCTGAGTAAATGGTATCATGGTTGAGACAAAAAACTACAATTATACCTGCTTAGAGCCAAACCCGAATCAAAAACTAAAATAAAAGGGCTGAAAAAATACAGACATACAGGCAGATAAACAGACACACACAAACATCTTGCCTTTTATATATATATATATATATATATATTATCGATTTTCTGCACTATTGTAAGAACTGCAACCTTGAAACTTCTGAATATCGTTTCTTATGTCTTTGTCTATGAGTGTATCAAATTTGATTAAAATTCGACCACTCCTTCTATAACCCGATTTTTTAGATTATCGATTTTCGATAGTTATCGGGGGTACCTCGACACAAAACCTAGCTAAGAATACTCTCAAACACTTATAATACAACTGTGTAAATATTCAAGAAAATCGATTCAGCCGTTTCGGAGTCTATACGTAACAGACACACACATACATACACACGCACACACAGACAAAGTTCCATTTATAAATAAGTTTAGATATATTGTAATTTCATCCATACAGACAGATTTATAATTAAAACAAAGTTCTTAAGATTTATAAATATAATAACATTTATAAATTTAAGACATTGTTTTGGCGCCAGAATAGCCATCGCCAAATAGGCTGGCGCTACATCAGCTGTGACTAAACAGCCACGCCCGAACGGCTTTGTCAAAACGTAGCCTACCCACCTTGTTTCTAGTATGCCCTGTGCCTGTCAAATTCTCCAGGATCTCTTTCTTCATTACTTCTAGAAATGCCAACTGTCCTCTTCTGATTATCTACATATATTTCATTGGAGTTAGTAATTTATTTAAAACTTTTTTCTATTTGTTGCTCAAATCAGCGAAACTTGTTAAGAGCACGGAATGGACACATTAAGAAATCAAGTAACAATTGTCAAATTTAATGTTGACTCAGAAATATAGTAGCAATTGTCAACTTTAATGTTGACTTTCTAAGAACTGTAGTAACAAGTGACAAGTTTAATGACGACTCTCATATGTATTATGAACAAGTGTCAATTTTAATGTTGACCTTCTGAGAAACGTAGTAGCAACTGTCAATATTAATGTTGACTCTCTAAGAAATATAGTAGCAATTGTCAATTTTAATGGTGACTTTCTAAGAACTGTAGTAACAAGTGATAAGTTTAATGACGACTCTCATACGTCTAATTAACAAGTGTCAATTTTAATGTTGACCTTCTGAGAAACATAGTAGCAACTGTCAATATTAATGTTGACTCTCTAAGAAATATAGCAAGAATTCAGATTTATATATCCCGTGACTTAGTCGTACGGAAACCACATGTACTGAAGCCGTTGTATAAGTGGTTTTTCTTGGAGCCCGACAAAGTTGTTAGCACG
The DNA here is from genome assembly GCA_037127315.1 of Ascarosepion bandense. Classification (NCBI taxonomy): domain Eukaryota; kingdom Metazoa; phylum Mollusca; class Cephalopoda; order Sepiida; family Sepiidae; genus Ascarosepion; species Ascarosepion bandense. The sequence goes on along the minus strand of JBBBDQ010000748.1, from coordinate 607,607 downwards.
TAAGTGAATGAAATCAATCCGACTGAAATTCAAGCTCAGCTCTCAGATTCCACAATTCGAGCTTCCATATTTAATGTTGACTCTCTAAGAATATGTATTAACAAGTGTCCATTTTAATGTTGACTCTCTAAGAAATATAGTAGCAATTGTCAAACTTAATGTTGACATTCTAAATAATGTAGTAACACGAGTCAACGTTAATGTTGACTTTCTAAGAAATATAGTAATAATTGTCAAGTTTAATTTTGACTCTAAGTTAAGTAATAACAATTCGTCTGTAGATGTTTATATTGTCCCTTCAAGTTGCATCTGTGAAATAATTGTCCAGTATACACTGCCATATAAAAGAATTGATAATTACATAGCATATATGAATCTACCATCCACTCGTGCATTCAATAGGGCTGTCACATCTGGTCGGATGCCCGTGCTATTCAGCTCAGGGTTCTTGACAAAATTCAACGGAGAATCTGCAATGTGATCGATCTCGACTTGGTAGCTCAACTCCAGTCACTTTTTTACCGATGTCCGTCCTTCAATATGGCAGTGATTGCTGGATAAACTTGAAACAACTGAAATGTGGTTCTACAGAAGGATACTGCGAATATCATGGATCGAGCATGTGAGCAATGATGAGATCTTGGAAATGATGGAAACAAAAAGGAAATTAATACTGAGCATTAGGAAGAGACAGCCGAAGTTCCTGGGACACGCAATGAGGAAGGAGGGCTTGGAGAATCTGATACTAACAGGTCAGATAGAGGGAAAAAGAGACAGGGGAAAGCAATGGATAACATATTTGAAGGACCTAATCAGGTGGATGACGGAACGAGGATTGCATGGTGTAACAGGAGAAGGAGTGCTCAGAGCCACCAGGGATAGGGAAACGTGGAAGGCCATGATTGCCTACGTCCTTAATGGACAAGGCACATAGAAGCAGAATGGGGCTTCCCTCTGTCTCTTCTACAAATATTTTCTCTGCTTCTTTTCCGATGAGCTTAGCTGCCTGGTGCAATTTCTGCATTAATTTTTCGAGCTATTAGACTAGCGACTAGGTCCCACCCATTTAGAGTGAAACCGATCAAATATAACCGCAACTTCTATGCGGTCAGCTTGTTTTCTCGCACTTCCCGCCTGTGAAATTCCCTTCCATATACTTACTTCTGTAACAGCTAAAATCTCCAAGAATTTAAACGCAATGTCAATTCCCATCTCTTATTTCCTTGACTCGCATCCTTTTCCTGACAACTCCAGTGCCCCCCCCCACCGTCCTAATATTTTTGCACACTACCAGTAGTGTGCAAAAGTGTTAGGACAAGGGTTTTTAAACTTTATTTTGATGCCTCATAAAAGATAAATTAGTTCTTGTCCTAATACTTTTGCACAGTACTGTATAGTTGAAGTTGTCAGCTCTTTAAGAAATATAGAAAAATTTTCAACTTTCATGTTGACCCTGTCAGAAATATATCACTATTTTAATTATTCTGTCAATTAATATGAATAGAAGCTTTTGGCTAAAACGTTTTTACTGTTTGCTTTCAGACATTTTATCGTGTTTGCTATTATCAGACACTTTTGACCATTGTGCCACAGCCTTCTATAAGATTTTTCGATCCACGTTATTCTTTTTTCATCGTTTCACCCCAAACAAGCTAGTGCTGGCAATAATGCGCAGGGAGTCACATAAGAGCGGAAGGTAAGAGTGGGTGTCAGAGATTGGTTAAGAGAAGAATGGGGATACTGGTGAGAAGTGAGTTGCGTGAGAATAGAGTAAAAACGGAGAAAAACAAGATACAGGGGTTGTTGGAGAAAGCATAAGAGAAAGATAGGAGTCAAGATGACAATTAAAGTTGTATTTAAACTCTTAAAGATTGTAGCTATCAGGGAAACAAGTATACCAAAGGGAGTTCTACAGGCGGGAAGTGCGAGAAAAGAAGCTGTTAGAGTAAAAGTTGGTTGTTTTTGCAGTCAAAAGATGGGACCTAGTTGCCAGTGTGGTTGCTCGAATAAATTTATAGAGGGGGCACCAGGGAGCTAAGCTCGTCGGAGCAGAAGCTATGAAAATATTTGTGGAAGTGACAGAGCGAAACCATATCACGTCGGTAAGAAAGTGGCTGGAGTCGAGCTGCCAGGTCGGGATCGATTACATTGCAGATTCTCCTCTAGATCCTGTTGAGAACCTGACAACAATATTCCAGAGAATATTGAACTGAATCCTTTAATCTACAGAACGATGGCAGAAATAAAATTTTATTTATTTATTTTTAATCGTATCACTCCCCAGCAAGGTGGTACCGCCACTGGTGTGCAGCACGCTACGTAAGAGAAGAGTGAAAGTTTAAGCAGAAGGAGAGTGAAGAGAGAGACGAACCAGTTACAGAGAATGTCGAAGAAAGAGCCAGTGAAGGATGGGAGATACCAGTGTGAAGACAGTTGCGAAAGAAAAGTGAGAAAGGAAAAGAACAAGATACACGGGGTGATAGGGAAAGGACGAGAGAAGAAGTCAAATGAATAATAGATGGGAATTGACATTGCATTTAAATTCTTGGAGATTGTAGCTGCCAGGAAAGCAAGTAGACGGAGGAGAGTTCCACAGGTGGGGAGTGCGAGAAAAGGAAGCTGATGGAGTAGAAGTGGCGGCTGCATTTAGTTGATTTAATTGCAAAAAGGTGGGACCTTGTCGCCAGTCTGGTTGCCCGAGTAAATTCTTGTGGAGGGGGCATCAATGAGCTAAGCTCGTCGGAGAAGAAACCATGATAATATTTGTAGAATAGACAGAAAGAGGAAAGCCACATCTCGCCAGTGAGAAAGTAGCTGAAGTCGAGCTGCCAGGTCGAAACCAATCTTTTCTATACGAGATATTTTGTCTTTTCTTTGTAATACTCTCTATTATTATTTGTCTATATTTCTGCGATGAGGTAGTATTTACAGTATTTAAATTATTCCGACTATTGTCCTCATCTTTGTTGCCATTTGTACGACGTTTTGGTCGTTGTACGCTCCGGCTTTTTTCAGGTGCTAGAAATTTCGAACAGAACCATTGATTAAAATCACTGTGGTATATGCACTCCATTTCTAGTAATACCTCTTTTAAATGTCATGAGTTATCTCCCTCTAACCTTGTAAGTTACAGGAACTAACCAACGTTTATATCGACTGGGCCATGTGTCCTTAAGGGCAAGAACAAATGAATTTTTTTGCACTTCTAAACCTAATGTCCAGGAACTTTTTTTACCAGAGTTCATATTGCATGACTTCCAAAAGAGGCGCTATTACACAAGGAATTAAATTCATATACCCCATTGATTGTAATAAAGTTCGGTTCGAAATTTCTAACACCTGAAGAAGGCCGGAGCATACAGCGGCCGAAACACCGTAGAAATGGCAACAAAGATGAAGACAATTGTAAATACTTCTCTATTATTGCTTACTATTAGGTTGTCCCAAAAGTTCGTAAACACTTGCAAAAAACTGAAATTTTACTCGCAAAAACAAAAATTATTGCTCAAAATAAAGACCATCATTTTCCAAGACATTCTGCCATTGATCTGCAAGCTTTCGTATCTAGTCAAAGTACCATTCAGCCGGCATCAAATCAAAGAATTCTTGACACGCTTCCTTGACTTCATCAAACAAGTCGACTCGGCGGCCCTTCAGAAAGTGTTGCATGGAGCGGAAAAGGCCGTAATCTGATGGAGTACAGTCAGGACTGTAGGCTGGATGTAGCAGAACCTCAACGCCGCCCAGCTCTTCAAACTTATCTTTGGTCTTCCTGGCGGTGTGTGGCTTGGCATTGGTGCTTTCAGTTGATCAGAGCCGGGTACTTTTGCTTCAACTTTTCGTAGACCCGCTCAAGTTGCTGACAGTAAAGTTCGGCACTGATGGCACGACCATTCGGAACCAACTCAAAATGCACGATTCCTTCAGAAGTTCCACTAAACGCACAACATGACTTTCTTGCCGAATCGATCTTGTTTTGGAACCGACGGTGTCTCTTGCCCTTTCTGAACCCATCGCTTGTCTCGATTGTGCTGGACCAGATAGACCTATTTCGCAAGTGTTTACGAACTTTTGGGACAACCTAATATTACCCCACCGTGTCTAACTCTGTCAAATCCCCGGTTCAAGAAATGTATTCGTAAGCCGATCTTGTGTTTTTTTTTAATATTAATATTTACTTAATTCATGTTCCAAGTGATACTCAAAGTAAAAATTAACCGTGATATGTTGTATGCGCTTAAGTAAAGGCTAAAATGTGAAGTATGTGAATTCTTTCAAGGAAACAGTTAATTCTCCACAAAGTAGAAGTTCAGACAAAGAATCCGAATACTACTAAATGCTTGTAATTTCTATTTGATATAATTTTGATGAAAACAAATATTCATGAAGAAAATGCGTATAAATAATTAAAATATAAATCAATTTTAAAAACTAAATATCTAAACTTATTTATAAATGGAACTTTGTCTCTGTGTGTGTGTGTGTGCCTGTGTGTGTATGTCCGTTACCTATAGACTCCGAAACGGCTGAACCGATTTTCTTGAAAATTTACAGTTGTAATATAAGCGTCTGCGAGTGTTCTTAGCTAGATTTTGTGTCGAGGTACACCCTATAAATATCGAAAATCGATAATCGAAAAAAAATCGGGTTATAGAAGGAGTAGTCCGATTTTAATCAAATTTGATGCACGCATAGACAAAGACATAAGAAACGATATTCAGAAGTTTCAAGGTTGCAATTCTTACAATAGTACAGAAAATCGATAATATATATATATATATATATATATATATATATAAGGCAATATGTGTATCTGTTTATCTGCCCATATGTCAGCATTTTTTCAGCCCTTTTAATTTAGGTTTTGCTTCGGGTTTGGCTCTAAGTAGGTATAATTATAGTTCTTAGTCTCAGCCATGATACCATTTACTCAGAGGACTTATTTAGCCTTCAAAATTCAGTTTACGACGAAAAAAGCTTATTTGAAATCGATACCAGGAAATCAAAGTTTGACTTACATCCATTCATTTTTAGTCTACGGTTTGGCTTTAACTGGAAACAACTATTGCTTTTTAGTCTCTCGTGCCAATGTACAAAGAGTCTGAGCTCCAGAACCATGGATTAGTTTTAAAGATTTCATTACACCCGAGCAACGCCGGGCTATACTGCTCGTGCCTCATAAAAGATAAAATAGTTCTTGTCCTAATACTTTTGCACAGTACTCTATATCAGAGAGTCATAATTAAAGATGAGATATTTTACTATACTCATGCCAAAATTATCAACTTTTCCAATATTTATTAGAGAGGTAATATTGAAGTTGAGAATTTTACTATACTTCTTTAAGAGTTAACATTAAAATTGAAAACTGCTTGTCTATTTCGTAGAGAGTCAGCATTAAAATGCATCATTCCATATTCATATTTACTTATTAGTAAAGCATTTATAATTCATTTAAATACTTTACTTATGTAAATCCTCTTTTGTTATTTACTTGCCATTCTTTTAATGTTTTTCAATACGAAACGAAACTGCTATCTATTAACCTTCACAGGCAATCGCTCCTACCCCCATTAGTATGGATCAAGTCTCCTTGAAAGCAAAACACTGCGCCTCCTCGGGTTAACTCTTACAAAATACCTCAAGTGGAATGACTATATAGAATCCATAGCTAAATCCGCTGCTAAGAAAGTTGGTTCTCTGTATAAAGCCAAAATTTTTTTCCTGAATCAATCATGCCCATATATAAATCTACCATCCGACCGTGCATTGAATATTGCTGCCATATCTGGTCGGTTGCTCTTGCTATCCACCTAGGTGTCCTTGACAAAATCCAGCGGAGAATCAGTAATGTGATCGATACCGACTTTGCAACTCAGATACAGTCACTTTCTCACCGGCGCAATGTGGCTTCCCTGTGTCTCTTCTACAAATACTTTCACGGTTTCTACTCCGATTAACTTAGCTCACTATATATGAATTTACTCGGGCCACAAGATTAGCAACTAGGCCCCACCCTTTTACTGTGAAACCAATGAAATCTAAACGCAAATTCTACTCCAGAATCTTCTTTTCTCGCACTTCCCGTCTGTAGAATTCCCTTCCGCTTACTTGCTTCCCCGACAGCTACAATCTCCAAGAATTTAAATGTAAAATCAATAGTCATCTTCTATCTCACTAACCTGCATCCTCTCTCTCATGATCCTTTCTCCGTCCCCTCCACTCTCATCATTATTCTCATCCTTCTCTAATCAACTTCCTAACACCCACGATAACCTGTCACACATTCTCACAACTTTCCTCCTATGTAACCCTCTGAAAAACAGTGGCAATACAATGCCTTGCTTGGGGTGATATGATGATAAAAAAAAACATATTGATACAATAATTCCCCATCACGTGTTTTGACAATATTTTGCATATAAATCTAACATGCTTCGAAATATGTTGCTGGAAAATTTAATAAAAAATTAAATCTTATTTTTTTTTAGAGAAATGGAAGTATAAAAATCAATATGTTGTTATCCGTAAGTTTCAGATACTATCAACATGAAATCTGAGTCTTCTGCTGAATTTGTTTGTATTTAAAAGATATGTTTAGTCACAGAGAAGAAAGGAAGGGATGAAGATGGTTGCCTGGGGATATTAGACAAAGATAGGAGACCCCTATCAACCTTGGCCCAATCCCAGCAAAGCACTCTTCATATAAAAAGAAATGGAAAAATACCGCAAAAAATATGGAAGAGTTATATATATGTATATTCTTTTTTTTTTTACCAGATAAGAAACGCTATGTACTATTTTAAAGAAGGTGGGGACATGGAAGAGAAATGCACTCTTCAAAAAGGAGATAAGAAAGAAAATTAAAGAAGAAATAAGAGGAGTAAAAAAAAGATGAGGGAAAAGATTTTTTAAAAAGCAAAGATTTGAATGCATATAGAAAGTAAAAGACGCAAACGCATTGATGGTAAGAGTAAAAACAAAAAAAACGAGAGTGATGAAACTGTTTTACGACACACACATACATGTCCGCTAACATATAATGTGTGTGTGTGTGTGTTTCTTCCAAGAGGTTATTATCTATAAAAGGTTAAAAAAAAAGAAGTTTGACACACTTTTGAGGAAAGCAAATGTGATGGCTTAGAGCAGACTTGTAAGTTTCAATAAAAATACACAAACAAGAATGAAAAGAGTGGAAAGAGAAAAACAGAAATAAAAGACAGAAGAACAAGAAAAAAAAACAGACGAAAGAGAAATAAATGAGAAAGAGAGAGAATACGGAGTAGAAAAAGAAAGAGAAGAGAAAGAAAAGAAGAAAATATAGGGAAAAGAGGAAAAGGGAAAAAGTAGGAAGAGAGAAATAAATATTAAAAAGAGAGAGCAGAAATGACAAAATGAAAAAGAAAAAAGAAAAAGAGAAGAAAGAAAAGAAGAAAGAATAGAGAAAAGAGCAAAAAGAAAAAGAAAACAATAAAAGGAGAAAGAGAAGAGTAGATATAAAAAAGAAAAAGTGGAAAGAGTGATATAGAAAAAAAGAAAGAGGAAAGAAAAAAAGAAGAAAGAATAGGGAAAAGAGGAAAAAGATAAAAGGAGAAAGAGAAGAATAGATATTAGAAAGAGAAAGCAAAAATGGTGAAATAGAAAAGAAAAAAGAAAAAGAAAGAGAGAAGAAAGATAAGAGAAGGAGAAATTGAAATATATATATATATTAGATAGTAAAAGAGTAAAAAGCGAAATAGAAGAGAAAAGAAAAAGAACTACAGATAAGAAAGGAAAAAGGAAAAAAATAAATAGACAAGATGTATGAAAATAGAAAAAAAACAATCAATTTTTTTATCGTTTCACCCCAGGCAAGGTGATACTGCCACTGAGACACAGGGGTCTACATAAGAGAAAAGTGAAAGTTTAAGCAGGAGGAGAGCAAAGAGAAAGACAAACCACAGGGTGTCGGAGAAAGGGCAAGAGAAGGATGAGAAGATCAGTGTGAAAACACAGTACTTACATTATTCAGACTCTTGTCCTCATCTTTGTTGCCATTTGTATGACGTTGTACGATTCGTCCTTCTTCAAGTGCTAGGGATTTCGAACCGAACCCTTTAGTACAATCACTGGGGTATATCATCCTCATTCCTTGTGTAAAGCCACGATCGGAAGTCATGAGTTATCTCCCTATAACCCTGCAAGTTACTTGTTCACCACTTAAGGACACATGGCCCAGTGGATATAGACGTTGGTTAGTTCCTGTGATTTGACCCAAAGAGTTGTGAGTTCAATACTAAGCTACATTAGTGGTGAACAAGTAACTTACAGGGTTAGATTGAGATAACTCATGACTACCAGAATAGGCTCTACGCAAAGAGATGGAGATATATACCCCAGTGATTGTAAGAAAGGGTTGATAGATCCTGAAGAAGGCCGGAGCGTACAATGGCCGAAACGTCATACAAATGGCAACAAAGATGAGGACAATAGTTCGAATAATGTAAATACTATATATACTACCTCATCTTAGAAATGTAGACAAACACAGTATGAAGACAGTTGCGAGGCGAGGGTAGAGTGATAAAGGAGAAAAACAAGATTCACTAGGTGATTGGAAAAGAACAAGAGAAGGACTAGAGTCAAGTGGACAAGAGATGGGAATTGACGTTGCATTTAAAGTCTTGGAGATTGTAACTCTCCCGGAAACAAGGGAGTTCTACAGGCTGCGAGTGCGAGAAAGAAAGCTGATGGAGTAGAAGTGGATGCTGCATTTAGTTTATTTAACTGTAAAAGGGCAGGACCTTGTTACCAGTCTGGTTGCTCGCGTAAATCGTGTAGAGCGGGCATTAGTGTGCTAAGCTCGTCGGAGCAGAAACCGTGAAAATATTTGTAGAATAGACAGAGGGAAGCCACATTTCACCGGTGAGAAAGTGGCTGAAGCCGAGCTGCCAGGTCGGGACCGATCACGTTACAGATTCTCTTTTGGAACTTGTCGAGAACTCTGAGATGAATGGCAGGGGAGCTAGACCAGATATGACAACAGTATTCAATGCACGGTCGGATGATTGATTTTTATACGTACAAGATGGACTCAGGTGGGAAAAACTTCCTGGCCTGACACAGTGACCCAACTTTATGAAAAAAATAGTCCTTTATTTTATGTTAACTTTTTTTAATCGTTTCACCCCAAACAACGTGGTACCGCCACTGGTTAGCAGGGTGGGGGGCTACATAAGAAAAGAGTGGAAATTTAAACAGGAGGAGAGCTAAGAGAAAGATGAACCATTTACAATGGGTGTCGGGGAAAAGGGCAAGAGAACGATGGGAATACCAATGTGAAGACAGTTGCGAGGGCAGAGTGAGAAAGGAAAAGAAAAAGATACATAAGGTGATGGGGAACTTGACGAAGGAAGAACTCGATTCAGGTGGACAACAGCTGGGAATTCACGTTGCAGTTAAATTCTTGGAGATTAGAACCGTCAGGGAAGCAAGTATACGGAAGGGAGTTCCACAGGCTGCGAGTGCGAGAAAGTAAGCTGATGGAGTAGAAGTGGCGGTTGCATTTAGTTGATTTAACTGTAAAAGGTTGGGACCTTGTTGCCAGTCTGGTTGCTCGAGTAACGTCTTGATCTTGTTCGTGTTCTTTATTATTATGATTATTAACAATAATAATAATTTTTCTTCATTTCTCTCTCTCTCTCTCTCTCTCTCTCTCTCTCTATCTCTCTCTCTCTATATATATATATATGAGACGAGAGAAGATCTGGAGTCAAGTGGATAAGAGATGGGAATTGACATTGACAATTCTTGGAGATCGTAGCCGTCGGAGAAACAAGTATACGGAAGGGAGTTCCACAGGCGGGAAGTGCGGGAAAGGAAGCTGTTGGAATAGAAGTGGCGGTTGCATCTAGTTGATTTAACTGTAAAAGGGTGGGACCTTGTTACCAGTCTGGTTGCTAGAGTAACGTCTTGATCTTGTTTGTGTTCTGTATTATTATGATTATTAACAATAATAATAATTTTTTCTTCATTTCTCACTCTCTCTATCTCTCTCTGTGTATATATATATGAGACGAGGGAAGAACTGGAGTCAAGTGGATAAGAGATGGGAATTGACATTGACAATTCTTGGAAATCGTAGCCGTTGTAGAAGCAAGTATACGGAAGGGAATTCCACAGGCGGGAAGTGCGGGAAAGGAAGCTGTTGGAATAGAAGTGGCGGCCGCATTTAGTTGATTTAACTGTAAAAGGGTGGGACATTTTTGCCAGTCTCGTTGCTCGGGTAAATTCTTGTGGAGGGGGCAGAGAAAACTAGAAAGTTAATAGAGAAAAGAAATCCTAAGTGTCACACTAGACAATATTTCACGTCCGAGTCTTACAATATTTATAAATCGGCCATTCGTCCCCGGTTTGATTATTGCTGCTACAGCTGGTCTGGTACCTCTTGTGTATTTACATATTATTGATAAAACCTAAATAAGATTCTGCAGTGTCATTGATCTTGACCTGGCATCTCGATTTCAGTCACTTTCCCTCCGCCATAATGTAACTTCTTTGTGACTTTTGTAAAAATACTTTCATGGTAATTATTCTAATTAATTATATGGTAACTCGACTTTATGAATTTGATCGAAGTGCTACATTAGCGACGAGGTATCGTCATTTTACTGTTGAATTGTCTAGAAATAACCTATACGGCTATATCGTGTTGAATAGACCGGTTCCCGTAGTTAAGCAACATCAAGCCTGGTCAATACTTAAATAGATAACTATTTGGGAATGCCAGGTGCCGTAAATGAATGGTTCACCGGTCCTCCGGGGTTGCGTGCAGGGCTACCAACCCTGTGCAGTAAAAAACAGTTTGTTACAGAAACAGTAACAAAAGGTTACTGCCTTATGAAGCATCTGGATGTGATGGCTAAATGATGATGAACCTATTTCCGCTTCCTTTTTCTGATATCTGTTCTTTTTCTCCTTTTATATTTTTCCTTTTTCTCTTTCCTTTATTTATTCTCGTCTTTCTTTTTCTTTTTCTCTTCTATTTCGTTACATCCGCTTTCTTTTTTTTCTACGATCTATCATTCTTTTGGATGTGCGTTGTGGTGCAATGGATATCGACTCGGGGATGACAAATCGGGGAGTCGAGTTCGAATTTCAGTTGGATTCCTTGCATTCACTTCCGTACAAATACCCTTGGGAAAGGTATTAATCCGTCTCTTCCCTCCAGTTATAGGTTAAATAACAGGACAGATTGGGTTCTATAGCTTTGACTGGGAACCAGTCTACCACAGAAAGCAATGGCAACCTACTGCGGGATAATCTTCTGCCAAATCAGCCATGTCTCTTCCGAGACATGATCGCCCAAGCGTGTATCACGTATAGCAATTAAATGATTGGCCCCTTCTTACATTTCCTTCCATCCTGTCTACTCTTTATTGCTTCTTACCCTTTCTTACCCTGTGCGTTGTGATGCAGTGGCTATCAGCTCTGAACGACAAATCGGGGAGCAGAGTTAGAGTTTCAGTTAATATTTCTTGCATTCACTTACGTGCAAATACTCTTGGGAAAGGTATTAATCCGTCTCTTCCCTCCAGTTATAGGTTAAATAACAGGACAGATTGGGTTCTATAGCCTTGGCTGGCAACCAGTCTAGAGTAGAAAGTAATGGCAACTTGCTGTGGGATAATCTTCTGCCCAGTCAGTCATGTCTCTTTCGAGATATGATCGCCCAAAGCGTGTATCACGTATGGCACTTAACTGACTGATAATTCTTTTCCTCCTGACTGACTGAATATAATACTTAAAAACATGATTAAGGCTTCTACTGGGTATAGAGTTGGGGATCAGTTTTATATTGATATGAAATAATAAACTGATCTCCCACTAATTACTACTTAATAATATGATACATCTCTTTGCCCTCTACATATGAGTCAAATAATAGGACTGATTGGGTTCTATAGCCTTGGTCGGCAACCAGTCTACTGCAGAAAGAAATGGCAACCTACTGCGGAATGATCTTCTGCCCAGTCAATCATGTCTCTTTCGAGACATGATCGCCAAAGTGTGTATCACGTATAGAACTTAACTGACTGATAATTCTTTTCCTCCTTTTATTTTTCCTGTTTTTCTCCTTTCTTGCATTCCATAAAATTTGATCTTTAAAAATCTAAATGCAAGGACAATTGGTATCCATTTTATTCTCAATTCCTGTTCATTTATTGCTCTTTCTCCTTAATAGGTCCTTGGTATGACGGTAAATTGCATCCGGCAGCAAGGATTGGGAGGTTGTGAGGAGCATGGAACAACCTCTTAATTGCAGTTGTTCCAAAGTCCACCCTGCCCTGGAGTAGTCCCAGCTGTTATGGTCCCAGCTATGGTAAAATAGTTAAACCCCAAACTGGGGTCAAAACACTATAAATTAAAAAAACAATCGTTAAAATCTGACTAAATCAACCGTTTAACTATAACCAAACATTTAAAAAAGTAATTTAAAACAGTACCTTTTAGCATTAAGTAACCCACAGAGGTTGATATGCCGTTAAACAAAACTCAAACTCATTATAACCGAATGTAAAAAAATACCTTACGACACCCATCTTTTTAGCATTAAGTAACCCACAGAGGTTGATATGCCGTTAAACAAAACTCAAACTCATTATAACCGAACATAAAAAACTACCTTACGACCCCCATCTTTTTAGCATTAAATAACCCACAGAGGTTGATATGCCGTTAAACAAAACTCAAACTCACTATAACCGAACATAAAAAACTACCTTACGACCCCCATCTTTTTGGCATTAAATAACCCACAGGGGTTGATATCCCGTTAAAAAAAACTCAAACTCAAACTCTCCTTGGTGATGTTTTATTCTTCTCATATTCTCTCAAACTCAGCAATCCTTTAGCATCTTAGCGGCTTTATTGCCTTGTTAGGGGCGTTACTGACTTATAAAAAGAAAACAGATAAATTAAAGGAAAAACAGAAAGAAAAAATAAAGGAAAGAAACATGGCATAGAATAAGAGAAACAAAACGGAAACAAAAAAAGACACAGAACAGGACGGGAAATTTAAAAAAGAGGATATAAGAAAGAATAAGAATAAAAGAAAAAGAAAGAAAGAGATGAAAAAAATGGGAATGAAGACAGAAGAAACGAAAGCGAGAAACGAAAAAGCATAAAAAAATACAAAGAAAAAACATGAAGACATGATGAAAAGAAAAAGAAAATGAAGAAAAAAGAAAAAATGAAAGAAAAAAGACATAGAATAAGAGAAAGAAAAAGGAAACGAAAAAAGATACGGAACAGGGCAATAAATTAAAAAGAAAGATATAGAAAGAAATAAAAAAGAATGAGAAAAAGAGAAAAAGAAAGAAAGAGAAGAAAAATGTGAATGAAAACAGAAGAAAAGAATGCGAGAAAAGAAAACGCATAAAAAGAAAACAAAGACGAAAAATGAAGACATGATTTTTTTAATCATCTCACCCCAAGCAAGGCATTCTACTGCCACTATAGCGCAGGGGGTTACATAGAAGAAGTGATGAGAAAGGGGGTTCGTTATAGGAAATATCAGGAGGAAAGTAATAGACGGATGAAAATACCGAGGATGTGGGTGGAGTAGATGAAAAAAGAGCTTGAAAGAATGGATGCGAGTTAGTGTGATAGATGTCTATTGATTTTACATTTAAATTCCAGGAGATTGTAGCTATCGAGGAAGCAAGTATATGGAAGGGAATCCCACAGGTGGGAATTGCGTGAAAGTAAGATGTTAGAGTAGAAATTGCCGTTACATTTTATTGGTTTCATTGTAAAAGGGTGGGGCCTAGTTGCTAATCTAGTAGCTCGTGCAAATTCATATCTAAGGGGAACTACTGATTTAAGCTCATCGGAGCAGAAGCCGTGAAAGTATTTATAGTAGAGGCACAGGGAAGCTACGTCACGCCGGTGAGATAGCGACTGCATCCAAGCTGCCAAGTCGGTATCGATCACATTGCAGATACTCCGTTGGGTTTTGTCAAGGACCCCAAGGTGAATAACAGGGGCAGCTGACCAGATGTGGCAGCAGTATTCAATACACGAGCGGATGGTAGATTTATATATGTGCAGGATTGTTTCAGACGGGAAAAACTTCTTGGCCATGCACAGTGAACCGACCTTATTAGCAGAGGATTTAGCAATGAATTCGATATAGTCATTCCACTTGAGGTCCACTGAGAGTGTAAGGTCAAGGAGGCGTAGTGTTTTATTCTCAAGGAGGCTAGCCTGTTCCATGCTAATGGGGGTTAGGAGCGATTGATTATGATGGTTAATAGATAGCAGCTTCGTTTTGGAAGCATTAAAATTTACAAGCCGTTTCTTTCCCCAGTCCACCACTGATTGGAGGTCCTCAAGCTCGGCAGCGAGGTTCGCTTTGTCAGCCTCTGCAGATTTTTGCTCGAGGCGGGAGTAAACGGTGGTGTCGTCAGCTTAAATGGCTACTTGGAATCTTATTACGTCGAGGAGATCGTTAATGTTGATCAGAAAAGCGTAAGACCTAGAATAGAGCCTTAAGGAACACCCGCGTTCGTATGATAGTTTTGGGAGGGATGTCCGTTTAATAATACCTTCATTGTGCGATTATAGAGGACTAACTGGATTAGGTCAAACAGTTCTCCAGTTATACCATAGCTCCACAGCTTGCGTAGAAGGCCAGCATGCCAGACTCTGTCAAACACTTTGGAAATATCGAGAACAACATTTCGAGCTTCGCCATTCTTGTTGAGAACCTGGTATATATACTGATAGTCGTTAGTATATCAGCAGTAGACCTGTTGAAGCGGAAACCATATTGTTTGTTCGAGAAGTGCTTGTGAGCTGTGAGATGCCTTGGCGTTGATAATGGCTTCGAACACTTCGCGTAAGATCGGTAGAATGCTGAAAGGGCGGTAATTAGCATGGCCCGAGGGTTCTCCAGTACTCTTAAATATAGGAAGTACAGAGGAAGACTTCCAACAAACAGGAAAGCAGGAAGAAGTTAAGCAGTAGTTGTAGTGCTTAGAGAAGACAGAGGAGAGTTCAGGGCCACATTTCTTCAAAATCATGATTGGGATTCCGTCGCCTCCGCTCGTTTTATGAAAGTCAAGCTTTGAGATTATGTTAGAGACCAGCGAGGGGGTAATGTGGACGTCAGTCAGTTGGGCCTCAGTTCTAGGTGTGAAGTCGGGTGTAGATACTCCAGACGAATCCAGTCTCGAATTAGTGGAGAATCTGCAAGTAAAGTATTCAGCCTTGTCCGCTGAAGAGCTGAGGACCTCAAATTCATTGATTAGAAGAGGTTAAGGTTTTACTGTTGTTAAGCACACTTTTACAGAGCTGCCAGTCTTTGGTGCCGAACTTACGGGATGCTATGCGCTGCTTCATTCTGGCAGCAAACAACATCTTAGCTTCACTAAGTATCTTTTTAGGAAAATAGGTGCAGAGAAAAAGAAAATAAATAAAGTATAAGACAAGAGAAGACAAAGAGGAAGTCAAAAATAAGAAAAAGAATGAAATGAACGTAACAAAAGCAGAAAGGGAAAAAAGAGAGAAAAAGTAAAAAAAGAAGAGACAAATAGAAAAGAAAAAAGGAAAGAGCAGGAAAAACAAAATAAGAAGGAAGAGAAAAATTGAATGTTGAGAAAAATTGTCATTGAGAAGAAGAAAGAGAACAAGTAAGAGGAGAAAAGGGTATAAGGGAGAGGAAAGAGAATGTAAAAAGAAGAGGACAAAAGACAGTAAGAAGACAAAAGCTGGAAAAGAAATAGAAAATGAAAAAAATAGAAGCAATATCTTTGTTACGGTGAAAATATTTGACAGAACGAAATGCTAAACAATGAAGAGACGAAGAACAAAAGCATTCGTAATGAAAGACTGGTCTGAGGATAAAATGAAAGATTAGCACAAGAATGCATAAAAAGCAGATGACGATATGAGCATATTTCTAAGACATAAAGCCAGAAAATAAACAAGTCTTTATGCACAGAGAAACTGAAAAGGATGAAGCCAAAGACACTCTTAATGAAACACTAGCAGTATATCCCGGCGTTGCTCGGGTGTAATGAAAGCTTTAAAACTAATCCATGGTCCTGGAGCTTAGACTCTTTGGACGTTGGCACAAAAGACTAAAAAGCAATAGTTGTTTCCAGTTAAAGCGAAACCGTAGACTGAAAGAAAAATGAATGGATGAAAGTCAAATTTTGATTTCCTGGTATTGATATCAAATAAGTTTTTTTAATCGTAAACTGAATTTTGAAGGCTGAATAAGTCCTCTGAGTAAATGGTATCATGGCTGAGACTAAGAACTACAAGTATACCTACTTAGAGCCAAACCCGAAGCAAAACCTAAAATAAAAGGGCTGAAAAAATACAGACATACAGGCAGATAAACAGACACACAGACACAAACATCTTGCCTTTTATATATATATATATATATTATCGATTTTCTGCACTATTGTAAGAACTGCAACCTTGATACTTCTGAATAACGTTTCTTATGTCTTTGTCTAAGAGTGTTTGAAATTTGATTAAAATTGAACCACTCCTTTTATAACCCGATTTTTTAGATTATCGATTTTCGATATTTATCGGAGTACCTCGACACAAAACCTATCTAAGAACACTCGCAGACGCTTATAGTACAACTGTCTAAATTTTCAAGAAAATCGGTTCAGCCGTTTCGGAGTCTATAAGTAACGGACACACAGACACACACACAGACACACACACAGACACACACACACACAGACAAAGTTCCATTTATAAATAAGTTTAGATATGAAAAGATGAAAGAGGAGAAAATATGAAAAAGAAAAATGATTCAGTAGAAAGAAAAAAGGAAAGAAAAAATAAAGGACTATTTTTTACAAAACAGGAAGAAAGAAGATGAACCCCAAAAAGAAAAAAAAAAGAGTTTTTGTCGATGGGCCTTGTCCCTTCAGGACGTAGTCGATCATGGTCCTCCACGTTTCCCTATGCCTAGTAGCTCTTAACTCATTTTCTCTTGTAACTCCTCCCAAACTCTGCTCTGCCATCCATTTGCTCAATCCCATAAATCTAGAATATAAATTCTTCGAAACTACCATAGCCGTAGAGTAAATGATTAGTTTATATAATGATTATATTATAGAATTGATCCCTCACTTTACATCCACATTATACTTTCTTATTAGTTTATAAAATTCTGATTAGTCATTAATTCACCTCATCTCAATACTGATTAGCTGTAACACGATAACTAGGCGTATATTAAGGTGGATTTGTAAAGTATGTATTTTATCATAATGGATTAAAATAGAAAAATAGTTTAAAAACATGTGTTTCGTTTCACAAAAGTGAAAAAGAAGAGAAAAAATAAATAAATAAACGCTTTTTCTTTTATAAGGAAATTTGTGGAAGACAAAAGGGTATCAGATTACTGTTAAATCCTACCTTCCAATAAATATTTGACTAAGTGTTTTGATGTGATAAAATATAAAGTTTAGGAAATAGGTTTTTTGAGTGACCAGGTCAAAAACTGTCTTTACTTTATCTTGACCACACATGAAAAGATAATAGAATTTTCCCTTTCTCCGGGCAATAAAAAACGCCTGGTTACGGGTAAAGTGTCAGGGCTATAAAAACATCCGGCGGAAGCTTTATTAAGATAAAAAGTTAAAAGAGATATCCTGGAAAATACTTGGAAGCTTAGTGCAGACATCCCGTTTACACACCAAAGGAAGCAAAATTTAAGTACCTTGAAATTTTGGACTTACAGTCGCCAGTGCTTATCACCGGTGGTCTAGGCATTTCCGGATTAATTTAAATAAATACAACTTATTTTTCCGAGCCGATCAGTTAGTAAATTTCAGTTCAGTTGAGTTAGATCAGCCGGGCGCGTGCTTGAAGTAGAAACTCCGTTCGTCTTGAGTCGGTCGGTTCGGCATTTGATCTCCATTAATTAGAGTTAGAGCTGAGTGTCACATTCGCCTGCCCCAAACAAAAAGACTAACTCTAAACGAAATAAAGCATCGTTTCAACTCATCCAAGTTGTGGAAGTTCGTTCCTTATAGTTTAATCTTGTACCCCCAGCTTGAGACTCCGACTTTTTCAACAAACTCCCGGTAACATCACAGCGTGGAGAACGGCCGCCGGAGAAACTGTTCGGACCGTCCACTGGGGTGTTACATTAGCTACACAGGCATGTCTTAGATATATTTCTTCTTATTATTTGCGCCGCGTCCCTTCTGGATGTAGGAGATCATGGATCTCCACATCTCCCCATCCCTTGTAGCTCTTAACACAACCTTTTTGTTACCCCTCTCAAATGCTGCTTTGCCATCCATTTGCTCCTGTTCATAAATCTAGACTATAAACGTATAGAAACTACCATAGCCACAAAGTGAGGGATCAGTTTATATAATGATTATAAGATAGAATTGATCCTCCATTTTATATCCACAATATAATTTCTTATTTGTTTATAAAATTCTGATCAGTCATGAATCCACCTCTTCTCAATACTGATTAGCTACACAGGCATGCCTTAGATTTATTTTGTCTTCTTTTATGTGCCGTTTCCCTTCTGGGCGTAGGCGATCATGGCCTTCCACACCTTCCTATCCCTTGTAGCTCTTAACACACTTTCTCTTGTTATCCATCCCAAACCCTGCTCTGCCATCTATTTGCTCATGTCCATAAATCTAGAATATAAATTCATAGAAACTACCATGGCCACAAAGTAAGGGGTCAGTTTATAAAATAATTATAATGTAGAATTGTTCCCCCACTTTATATCCACATTATAATTTTTTTATTTTTTATAAAATTCTAATTAGTTATAAATCCACCTCTTCTCAATACTGATTAGCTACACAGGCATGTCTTAGATTTGTTTCTTCTTCTTCTTCTTCTTCTTCTTCTTCTTCTTCTTCTTCTTCTTCTATATACTGTGTCCAATAAGGACGTAGGCAATCATGGCCTTCCACATCTCCCTATCTCTTGTAGCTCTTAACAAACTATCTTTTGTTACCCCTCCCAAAACTTGCTCTGTCCTCCATTTGCTCCAGCCCATCAAGTATGTCATGCATTGCTTTCTCCTGTCTCTCTTTCCCTCTATCTGCTTTGTGAATATAAGATTCTCCAAGCTCTTCTTCTTCTTCATTCCAGAAACTGCAGCTGTCTTTTTTTATGTTAAATATCATTTTCCTTTTTGTTTCCATCCTCTCCAAAACCTCGTCATTGCTAACATGTTTGGTCCATGGTATCCTCAGCATCCTTCCGTAGAACCACATTTCGGTTGCTTCAAGTATTTCCTGCATCTTTCGTGAGATGTTCCAGCATTCGCTGCCATATTGAAGGACAGACACCAAATAGCAATCCAGCACTGTCCTGCTTTTCAGTTCTCTTTGGAAGACACCCTTGCCCATGCCAATATGACTTCGGATCTCAATGTCGCACTTTCCGTCTTCTATTAGAGAAATTCCGAGGAATTTAAATTTCTGTAGCTGTCTGATTTCAGTACCCTCTTTTTACTGATGACCATACTTTCAGTTTTCTTGTAGTTTATGTTTTCTATAGCTTCAATTAGGTAGCTTCTGTAGGAGGTCATGTAGTTTCCTTTCCGTGTCTTCAAACAGCACTGTATTATCTGTGTATCGTATATTGTTCAGATTGTAGTCACCAATGACAAATCCTGT
Organism: Ascarosepion bandense; assembly: GCA_037127315.1. Taxonomy (NCBI): domain Eukaryota; kingdom Metazoa; phylum Mollusca; class Cephalopoda; order Sepiida; family Sepiidae; genus Ascarosepion; species Ascarosepion bandense. Next base: position 587,928 of record JBBBDQ010000748.1, on the reverse strand, counting down.
CAGGACTTGTAGTTCTTTCAGAATTGCGTCGATGTATAGGTCACATAGATCTGGTGAGAAGACACATCCTTGTCTCACAGTTTTATCTATTTTTGTGAATCTGCTGAACCTGTCGATATGTAAGCGGTTTATTGCCAATAAAGATTTTGGATTATTCTCATATCTTTCTAAATTGGTTGCCGAAAATTCTACGAAACGAATCTCTCTTCACAAGTGGGAGATATAAATTCTTATTGTAGCCCTCTTTATTGTAAAGAGAAGTATGAAAATACAGGAGAATAGCATTTAAGTGAAAATTTGTTTATGTAATAAGAGATGTGCGTTGTGGTGCAGTGGATATTGACCCGAAACGACAAATCGGCGAGCCAAGTTCGAATTCCAGTTGAATTCTTTCTTTTCACTTACGCGCAAATACCCTTGGGAAAGGTATTCATCCGTCACTTCCCTCCAGACCTGGGTTAAATAACAGAACAGATTGAGTTCCATAGCCTTGGTCGGCAACTAATCTACCGCAGAAAGCAATGGCAACCTACTACGTGATAATCATCTGCCCAGTCAGTCATGTCTCCTTCGAGACATGGTCACCCAAGCACGTATGGCACTTAACTGAATAAGAATATATGGCGAGATTTTTTTATTACCCAAATGGCGATATGTTAGCTTTATGTTGGTATTGATAATTAATTTTAGATATCTTTAATCGAGTTCACTCTAAGCCAAATACTAAAACCACAGAGACACAAGTGATCACTGGGCGTGGAAGATTTAGAAACAACAACATTATTAAGGTTCGAGAAATGAAGAAGATTAATCAAGACAACAACAGATATTAATTGACATTGCATTTTTTTTATGAATAGGTTTGGGCGAGAAATGCGAGAAAAGGAACTGTTAGCATAGAACACCTCGCCAACTTAACTGAAAATTGATTAGAACTCGTCGCCACTCTAGTCAGTCAGTTAAGTGCCATACGTAATACACGCTTGGGCGATCACGTCTCGAAAGAGACATGACTGACTGGGCAGAAGATTATCCCGTAGTAGATTGCCATTGCTTTCTGCGGTAGATTGGTTGCCGACCAAGTCTATAGAACACAATCTGTCCTGCTATTTAACACATAACTGGAAGGAAGAGACGGATTAATACCTTTCCCAAGGGTATTTGCGCGTAAGTGAATACAATGGATTTAACTGGAATTCGAACTCGGCTCCCAAGTTTCTCGTTCCGAGCCGATATCCACTGTACCACGTACTGCTCTTAAATTCATGAAGTCTAGATATCATAACGAAGTACTCATCCTAACACTTACCATTAAAGTATTTATAGAAAAAGCACAGGGAGGCAAATTTACGGTGGTGGTAAATGACTGAGACAAATTAGGACCAAAAATGTTGTTGATTCTTCTTTAGATTTTAGCAAGGATCGTTGGGTATATAGCAGAAACACCTGACCATATCTGGCAGCTATATTCTAAGCATGGATGATTTACTATAGTGTATCCACTTCATATCAGCCGAAAACATTTGCCTGAAAAGACATAACGAATCACTCGCCTGGAGGTTGGCATCAGTCATGCATTCAAGCAGTTTAGGTTTGAAAACGTTACAATTAGCAAGCCATCATTTAGCCCAGTTAACAACTGACTCAAGGACTTTTTTTATATTAGCCTCTATTTTGAGCTTATATTTTTTCCTCAAACAAATCAAAAATCTGTTATTAAATTCTTACAGTGCTTTTGCTTTTTAAAACATTTTTATGAGAATGTCATGAACAAATTATAATTGCTTTCAGGAAATTCGGAAGACACGCAGAAAAAATTAAACAACAGTATGAAGGGACAATGACGATTATCTCCCTTTTGACAGGATTAATTTACCAGCTTTCCAAGGATCTTTGAATCACATAATAGCCAGTTGGAGCCAGTTTCAGCTGCCGCATAGACCTCGGCAAGATGGATGTAGAAGCGCTCGGCAGTTCGTGGCCGAATAAATGAAATGAAAATAAAATACATAACACGAACTAAGCTGAGGACCTCCGATGGAAAATTGCAACTAAAAGAATTTTTTTATATATACGTCCTTTTACATACTGCTGACTTTTTCACGTGTTTTCTTTTCATACAAATGATAGATAGATAGAGAGATAGACATGAACAGGCTGCAACAGATAGACATGAACAGGCTGCAACAGACAGACAGATAGATAGTTAGATATGAACAGGCTGCAACAGACAGACAGATAGATAGTTAGATATGAACAGTGCAACAGACAGATAGATAGATATGAACAGTGCAATAGATAGATAGATAGATAGATAGATATGAACAGGCTGCGATAGATAGATAGATAGATATGAACAGACAGATAGATAGATAGATAGATATGAACAGGCTGCGATAGATAGATAAATAGATAGATAGATAGATAGATAGATAGATAGATAGATAGATAGATATGAACAGGCTGCGATAGATAGATAGATAGATAGATAGATAGATAGATAGATAGATAGATATGAACAGGCTGCGATAGATAGATAGATAGATAGATAGATAGATAGATAGATAGATAGATAGATAGATAGATAGATATGAACAGGCTGCGATAGATAGATAGATAGATAGATAGATAGATAGATAGATAGATATGAACAGGCTGCGATAGATAGATAGATAGATAGATAGATAGATAGATAGATAGATAGATAGATAGATATGAACAGGCTGCGATAGATAGATAGATAGATAGATAGATAGATAGATAGATAGATAGATAGATAGATATGAACAGGCTGCGATAGATAGATAGATAGATAGATAGATAGATAGATAGATAGATAGATAGATAGATAGATAGATATGAACAGGCTGCGATAGATAGATAGATAGATAGATAGATAGATAGATAGATAGATAGATATGAACAGGCTGCGATAGATAGATAGATAGATAGATAGATAGATATGAACAGGCTGCGATAGATAGATAGATAGATAGATATGAACAGACAGATAGATAGATAGATAGATAGATAGATAGATAGATAGATATGAACAGGCTGCAATAGATAGATAGATAGATAGATAGATAGATAGATAGATAGATAGATAGATAGATAGATAGATAGATATGAACAGGCTGCAATAGATAGATAGATAGATAGATAGATAGATAGATAGATAGATAGATAGATAGATAGATAGATAGATATGAACAGGCTGCAATAGATAGATAGTTAGATATGAACAGTCTGCAACAGACAGACAGATAGATAGTTAGATATGAACAGTGCAACAGACAGATAGATATGAACAGTGCAATAGATAGATAGATAGATAGATAGATAGATAGATAGATAGATAGATAGATAGATAGATAGAACAGGCTGCAATAGATAGATAGATAGATAGATAGATAGATAGATAGATATGAACAGGCTGCGATAGATAGATAGATAGATAGATAGATAGATAGATAGATATGAACAGGCTGATAGATAGATAGATAGATAGATAGATAGATAGATAGATAGATAGATAGATAGATAGATAGATAGATATGAACAGGCTGCGATAGATAGATAGATAGATAGATATGAACAGGCTGCGATAGATAGATAGATAGATAGATAGATAGATAGATAATGAGCAGGCTGCAATAGATAGATAGATAGATAGATAGATCGATAGATATGAAAAGGCTGCAATAGATAGATAGATAGATAGATAGATAGATAGATATGAACAGTGCGATATATATATATATATATATAGAGAGAGAGAGATAGATAGATATGAACAGTGCGATATATATATATATATATATATATATAGAGAGAGAGAGAGAGAGAGAGAGAGATAGATATGAACAGTCTGCAATAGATAGATCGATAGATATACACGCATGTACACTGCCCTCACAAAATATTTCTGGCGTGTAAAAAACAACAAAAAAAAAAACAATTATTATTGGGATATCGTTTCACAAACCAAATCTAATTATGTAATAGAAAATAGATGTAACTTATTACTTTTAGATAAAAAACATGACATCTTAAATAAACCCAATTTGCTTAACAAAAGGAGTGAATTGATGACCACTTGCAAACATTAAAATAAATATATGCTCCGTTGGCCTGGATTAACAAAGATTACCATATACATTTTCATTGATTTATTTATTATTAATATACATCATTTCCCCAAAAATAAAAAATAACAACTAATCCCCCTTGACCCAGAGGAACAAAACCTTTTTCGAATTTTATTGGGTACGCCAGAAATCACCGAATCCCTTATAATTTACGAACTCTTCTCCTCCGAGTCTCCTCATGTGAATACAACGAAAATCGGGTAACTTATCAATCAAGGTCCGAACTTTTAATGTACACATTTTTTAAATAATGTAATCGATATATATAAATGGACATGTCTGTTTGTCTGTATTTGTGTACCTCTATTTTAACGAACCCTACTCTTCCAAAACCCTTAATCCGATTTCAACCAAAATTGGTACACTTGTCGATCAGGACATGAACCTTTGATGTACGTAAAAAATTTTCGAATTGATTTATAGGATAAGCCAGAAATCACCGAAAACTTTACGATCTCTTCTCCCTGACGTCTTATGCGAATCTAACCAAAATTGAGTAACTTTTAGATCAAAGTCCGGACCTTTGATGTACACAAAAATTTTCGAATCAATGTAATCAATGTATTTGAACGAATGTATTTTGAACGAAATTAAGGCCCTAACTCCCAAAATAACGTATGTCGAAACGACGTAAGTCGATGTGCCACTGTATTTAAGTATTAAGATTTATTTTCGGACAATATTCGCATACTCTACGAAGATGTTTTCAATAAATTGAATTTTTCACTACCACAGCTCGTCCAAGTTATCAAACTGTAAAACTTAAGCTAAGACATTTCTTGAATTTAAGATTTTGCATCACGTTTGGTGAAAACAGCGACCTAACCTCTTCTGTAAAAAAAAAAATAACTTCCCTTACTCAATTGCTCCGTGCGCTGCACGATCCAAATACACTGTAAATTTTTGCAGATAATTTTTTCCATGGTGATGGCTAGAAATTTACAAGTGTGACTAAAGTATCCTACCTCATGCAGGTTAGGCTTATTTAACCAAAAAATTTCTGTCTAAGAATAGGAATACTTTTTAAACTTGCGATTTAGAACTCTGGTTGGTAAACATAACGTTCTGGTACTGCTTTATATTTAAGATCCACATTCTCGACCAATTTCGCTCTTACAATTTCAGTTAAATGCTATGCGTGATACACGCTTTGGGGGATCATGTCTTGAAAGAGACATGACTGGCTGGGCAGAAGATTATCCCGCAGTAGGTTGCAATTGCTTTCTGCGGTAGACAGGTTGCCTGCCAAGGCTACAAAACCCAATCTGTCCTATTATTTAACCCATAACTGGAGGGAAGTTAAAGTGACGAATTCTTTCGTCGTATGTGGTACTCCAGACCTGCTAGTAATATGCTTACAAGCCCACATACTAAAAAACAGAAAGGATCTCGAGACATAACCACAGGAATATTTGCTGACGCTTTTCGCTGTGGTCTTTCGTCTCTTAGCCGGTCAAAACGACTGATTTTAAAATTTCTCATATATTCTGACACAAATATTTCTAGTTATTTCTATCCAGGGCAACTCCATCAACGTTATTATGAGACACATTAACATCTGAGAGGTAACACTTTATCTTTTTTCATATACTCGAGTCACGGCTGCCTAACATTCTTTTGTCCATTGTCAAGCAGGCTGTACTAAAGGACCTTAGATATTCTGTTGTCACGCATCCTTTCAACATGACCAGCTCAGCAAATTCGTGACTGTATCAGGAAAATTTAAATTGCATCAATATTGAAATATATACATATATTGTTAAGAAATTCTATTTTTCTGAATGAAACTTTCAATTCATGGTCATTTGATGATGGCGGATAAACTTACATAGGAAGTAACTGGCATTTTTTGGTTAGCGCCAAAATTAAACTAGTCTCCTGGCTAAGTCAGTTGTTGCCAAAACCTGCCCCAGTACATTCCGTTTATTACCCTTCGCCTTTATTGTTTAATAAATAAATAAACACAGTACATCTCCTTAGAAATGAGTATCCATTAAAATAACGTTTAAACAAATAAATACCTTATGTCAGATAATTGAATGAAAAATCCATTTCCTAAAAATTATCTTTATTTACGTTAAGATACGAAACAAAGCAGACGTGTATATTTCGGGAATCAGGAGTGAAATGTGTTCAAAAGCACTATTACATCGTGGTTTGTTCAAGAGGTCCGACCTGATCGAGAAGTCAAGGTAGGTCAATATCAAATGATTGTATCCCTAGCTGACGCAAGTTTGAATCCATGGGCGCATACATTTCGAACAAGATTTCTCGAATATTCAGGCTGATAGATGCTAATAAAAATATACTGTTTAACAAATAAATAAAAACAGAACTCTTACTCAAGCATAAATATCGATTAATAATAACAGTTAAACACATATATATTACGAGCTGTGTTCGTTATTTGTTGATTGTTGTCGTTGCTTAGCAATGTTTTATGAGAACACAAGATAATATCGTCTTGGATGGTGGTTGTTTGATGTTAACGTCCCTGTAACATCTTCGAAGATGGATCATGTGAGCCGAAAGCTTAGAATCAACTTAACAAAAAATTATCCAAATGTTGGAGAATTTTTGTCTTTATTTTCCCCTGAAATTAAAGCCAAAATACGATGTTTAGAACGGCACATGATTAAACATAATAGACATTCATTGTCTCTTATATTTAACAGTACATGTTTAGAAAATATATGTGTATATATATTGAAATTTATTTAATTTTTTTTTTACTTGAACATTATTTTTTGATGGACAATCGTATTTCAGTGGATTATCTGAGTGCATTTTAAATATACCCTGGCCTAAATTTAAATCTTGTTTGGAAAATATCTATCTTCCGGCATTTCTCGAATATTTAGGCCGGTGGATATTTCCTGTCTAATTAGAGAAAAAAAATAGACTATCTACTCAAATACGAGTATCCATTTAAAAAATAATGTTCAAAAATAGATTTTAATAAATATGTCGGGTTAAACAAATTCGTGAATTTCCATATAATTTCGTCATATATATATGATCCTCTTCAGCCCGGTCAAAGAGACAAGGGAACGGTCAGATCACACTAAGATAAACCACACATACAAGCAGACTGATATCATCAGACGAAAAAGGCCCCCAATAGAATACACACACACACAAACACACACACACACACACACACACACATACAGCAGCAGCAGACAGCCAGCCAGGAATAGCCATTCTTTGAAAGGCCGTGAAGAGACCCGGACAGACAAAAGCTTCTCTGCTATTCTGAAGATGAGATTTTGATCTCAAAATATTAATGTTTAATAAATAGATAATACCAAACACTTTTTTACCTTCCTTTATTTTACTCAACGCATTGTGACAGCCTTCAAGACATAACCTATATATATATATATATATATATATATATATATATATATATATTCATTCAGAATTCAGCCGATTACGCAACTTTGGTTTCAACCTTTTGTTATTTTCAGGCGTAAATATACCGTAAGATTGATATCAAGGTGGCATAATCGGCTGAATTCTGAATAAAAAATATTTAAAATCTCTACTTTATATATGTATTGATCACTTTTTAATACAAGTCTACACTTGTCTAATTTAATTCTCATTCCAATCAGTTAAGTGCCATGCGTGATACACGCATTGGGCGATCATATCTCGAAAGAGACATGACTGACTGAACAGAAGATTATCCCACAGTAGGTTGCCATTTCTTTCTGCGGTAGTCTGCTTGTCGACCAAAGCTATAGAACCCAATCTGTCCTATTATTTAACCCATAACTAAAGGGAAGAGACGGATATCCACTGCAACACAACGCACATTACCAATAACTGGTTAATTATTGTTTTTATTATATCAATGATTATTTTTATTGTTATGTGTATATTTCGGTAGAATGTGTTAATGACAGCTATGAAATACATTTCCGTTCAAAATATGTAGCAAGTATTGTAGACAAGTGTCAAATAAAATGAGAGAACCATGTAAGAATGTAATGTATGAGTGAAACTGTGTGAATATGTGCTTTTATGAGTCTGGAAATTTAAAATTGAAATATATTTCCGCTTAAAATTCTAGTGAAATTAATCTATAAAAGGTAAAACCGAACTTTTTATAAATAAATAAATAAATAAATAAAAACATTTTTTAAAAAATGAGTTAAAGGTTAGACTCTTTCAATGAAATTCTAAAATACTAACTATCTATGTATGAATAATATCACAACATAATTAAGTAATAATATACATATATCTAAAACATGTATATAAATTACCATACTAGATCCTTACAATATTACAATTAAGCTATACATTAATAAATAATAGTAAAATAATTAAATTGATAATGGTAATAAAAGTAACAATAATAGTAATAATGATAATAATAATAATAATTGTTAAATACAGTCCAAACACAAAACAAAACTTTGTCTATGTAACGCTAGGAATGTTAGGGTGATATGAAAAAACATTAAATGGAGCCATAACAACACACCAGTACATGTCTGAGGTCTTCCTGCAGACTTGGTACGTAGTGCCATGAAATGACTTGGTACGTAGTGCAATTAAAAATGATAATAATAATAATTCAATTTCAATAAATGTGTCAAAGCTACAGTTTTACGTGGATCACGACAACAAACATCCTCAATTAGCTTAGACACTGCTGTAACAATAAAAGATTTAGAGCCATAAGAAGCTTATAAATACCGAGGTGTAAATGAGAGTGAAACAATTCAACATAAAAAATGAAAACAATAGTGCGTAAAGAGTACTATAGAAGGCTACGACTGATATTAAAAACTGAATTAAATTCTCAGAACAGAATTATGTCCATTAATAGCCTTGCCATCCCAGTAGTCCAATATAGTTTACACATCTTGACCTGGACTCTGAACGACATCAGACGAATGGATTCTAAAACAAGAAAGATTCTTTCTAAGCATAAGATGCATCATCCAAAACTGATGTAAACCGTCTATACATACCCCGTAAAGAAGGTGGAAGAGGTCTTATTCAGCTAGAATTGTCATACAAGACAACAACTCTGGATGATACAATTAGTCAAACAACATGAAAAAAGAAAGAAACAATATTCAATAATAAAAGAAGGCAGTGCATATAAACAAGATTTACATTTAGTAGATTCTGTAGAAAGGCAAAACAGAAGCCAAGAAGCAAACATAAAATGAAAGCCAAATATAAAGCTCTTGAACAGATGAAATAACGCTGGCAAGACAAACTTCTGCATGGCCAATATCCAGAACGTGCCAATAAATCCAGTGTTGATAAAGGTAATACTCATCGATGATTACGTGCATCTGGATTAAAGTCTGAGACTGAAGGCTTTATTCTTGCAGTGCAAGACCAACGTCTCTTCACTTGGAACTTTCAGAGAAATATCATACATAATAATGTGGATCCAAAATGCAGGTCGTGTGATAAATACTAAGAAACAATGGACCATCTAATCTCAGGATATTCTGTACTTGACCCAAATGAATATAAAAATTGTCACGATAGAGTGGGGCAATATTTACACTGGACAATGTGCAAACACAATGGAAAATCTGTAAACAAACACTGGTATGAACATCACCCAGCATCGGTTACAGAAATAGAAGATGTCACCATTCTATGGGATTACACCATCTACACAAACAGAAAAATTGAAACAAATAGGCCGGACATTATTGTTAAAAACCAGAAATAAAAAACTTGCCTATTAATTGATATGGTTTGTCCAGCGGATTGTGACATAGCAACCAAGGAATTCGAAAAAATTGTCAAAATATAAAGACCTGGAAATTGAAATAGAAAAAATGTAGAAACTGAAAACAAGAATCGTGCCGGTGATAATAAGTGCACTTGGAATGATGAAAAATGGAACAAAACAACACATTGAAAGAATCCCTGGAAACCCCAGCTTAAGAGATATACAAAAAATGTCTTGTTAAGTAGAGCCCACACACTAAAGAGAACGTTTGTCTATGTAACGCTAGAGATATTAGGGAAGATAAAAAAAAAATGAAATGAAGCTATAACAACACCCCAAGACCTGCCTTCCTGCAGACTTGGTAGGTCGTACAACCATATCAGAAATCGAAATATGATGAAAAATGACAACATAATAATAATATAAAACAATTATAAAAATATACAATATAGCGAGAAAAATATAAATAATAATAGATGAAATATGAAAAAATATTGGTAGAAAACAAAATTAAATTAATTATTTGATTCTACTTAATATAGAAAAACAATATTGCATTGTTAAGAATACAAGGAACTTATATCATAATACATATTGATTTTTTTGTATTCATGAATTGTATATTTGTGAAAAAATGTAGAAGTAATGTAATGTTTTAATCGTGCGTTCATGGTTGATTATTAATGTTTTCAAAGTACTTCCTCCTTAAATTTATGTTCCTTTTTAATTTAACTATAATTTGAGAAATCAAAGTTGTTTCCCACGCTATTTCGATGTAATGCAATAGAGTTGGGACGTATGTTTAAAATAAGTTTCTTTCGTAGATCCAAGCTTTTAGTTTTCGTGTTGTTTCCCGTATATATATATATATATACGTTATTGTTTTATAGACACCGTATGTTGTAAATCCGGCATTAAAATTGGGGTTTGGTGTCTTTTTTTATTCTGACAATATTACCAATAGTCTTGGAGGTGGTGGCAACGATTCTAGTGTTTCCTATAATTAATTTATTGGAGAGTTCGTATGAAAAGTTGTTGGAAGGTAGTATTATGAAATTTGTGTGATTAAGTGGGATTTGTTTTTTTGAATTTGTGTATTTTATAAGCATGGTTTTGGCGTTGAGGATGAAATAGTGTGGGTAGTAGAGAAGTTTAAATGTTTGTTCAATATATCTATCTTCTTCAGATAAATAATTCAGACTGCATATTCTGAGGGTTAAATCCCTCAGAATATGCAGTCTGAAGAAACCTATAATTAAACCAGATTTATTTTTGTAGTTGTAATGGGAATAGAAATTAATAAGATCATTTTTGTTGTCAGGTTTACAGTAAACCTTAATTTCTAATTTATCGTTATTATTTGTTATGAAGATATCAAGGAGAGTTAATGAATTGTTAGTTTCAAGTTCATATGTGAATTCGATAGTAGGTTCTACTTTATTGAGTTTTCTAAGTTTAATAGGTTGGTGTCATGGGGGTAAAATAATAAAACGTAATCTATATATTCTAAGTAGAATTGTTAGTAGAAACGTAATCTATATATTCTAAGTAGAATTGTTAGTAGAAACGTAATCTATATATTCTAAGTAGAATTGTTAGTAGAAACGTAATCTATATATTCTAAGTAGAATTGTTAGTAGAAACGTAATCTATATATTCTAAGTAGAATTGTTTTATTTGAAAGAACTGGAATTTTACGAACTCTAGATATTTATGCAAGCGAGAACACCATTAATAGGAGACCCCATGGGTAAGCCAAATTTTTGTTTATAAAACTTGTTAAAAGAGAAATAACAATGTTTAGTCATTAATGTTCATATTTTATGAAATTTTGGATAGGTAAGGGGAACTTTGCTTTGGAATTTTTATAATGTTTAGACATTTTTAACAGGTATGTTAGTATAGAGTAGTCTACAGTTATATAGTGTTGAATATACCGGTTCTCGTCCCATCACCGAAGTTAAACAACATCGATCCTGGTCAGTACTTAGATGGGTGACTGTTTGAGAATACCAGGTGCTGTAAACCTAAAAACCAAGAATGGTCCACCGGTTCTCCAGGTTTGGGGGTTGGACGCAGGGTTAACAACCCCGTCCCATAAAAAAACAGTTTGTTACGGAAACAGTAACAAAAAGGTTACTGCCCTACACACCATTCGGTGTAAAAACGGTGAGATTAGTATAGAGTGTTTTGCGTTATGTTTGTATTAAGTTAAAAATAATTTATGCACTTTTTATTAGTGTTAGCATTATTTTTTTCTTCTTTGTGTATGTATGTGCATCTGTATATAAGGCTGTATATGTGTAGCATGTCATGAACCAAATAAATATAAAATATAAGCCAAATATACATTACCGGCCATAATTATTAGGCGACCCCAGTGTTTTAAAAAATTATGTATTTCATACTATTTTTTAGTATTTATTGCCAAGTGAATAATTGTAAATAAAAATAGAATGGTTCTTTTGTTAATACTGCAAAATAACATGTGCATCAAATGAATTTATAAATATTTAATAATTACCTATATTGCAGTTTCATCAATGAAAGGATGGAGAAAATTTAGGGTAATTCAGATGAGTTCATCTTTGTTTCCTTGCCTTATAAAATTTTGCAAAGTATTAATAACAAAAGAACCATTCTATTTTCATTTAGAATTATCCACCTAAAAATGACTTTTGAAAAAGTCATTAATACATTTCTTTGTCCAAATCAAAAATATTTTATAATTTTTTCAGGTTTTGTTAGCATTATTGGAATAGCTTGTGCGTATATATATATATATATATATATATATATATATATGAAATGAATTGTTTGAACATTATTTTTTATCGATTCATTTCAAATTGTCAGTTGCTTATAACCAAGTTTCGTTAAAATTCGTTGATCTCCGTAATATATATATATATATATATATATATATATATATATATATATATGGATTGTGTTGTCACAGATATGAAAATCCAAATATATATATTTATATCATGTATATGGATTTTCATATCTGCAATTATTTACATGATATATATATATATATATATTTGTTAATACTGCAAAATAACATGTGCATCAAATGAATTTATAAATATTTAATAATTACCTATATTGCAGTTTCATCAATGAAAGAATGAAAAAATGTAGGATGATTCGGACGAGTTCATCATTGCTTCCTTGCATTGTAAATTTTTGAAAAGTAATAACAAAAGAACCATTCCATTTTCATTTAAAATTATCCACTTGGCAATAAATACTCAAAGTCTTTTGAAAAACTGGGGTCACCTAATATTTATGGCCGGTAGTGTATGTATATTTCATAAGCGCAATATTTCATATATCGCACCAATATCATATTATTTTAATAATTTTTCAACCAATACAAGGACCTATATCTTCTCAAGGATGCACTCATACTTTCATGGTAATTATTTTTTCTTCAATGAATTCATAAATTTAAGCGCAGTACTAGATTGGCTGTAAGGTCTCATCATCTTACATTTGAAATAACTAGATGTAAGCGTAACTTCTATACTCTTCTTTTATTGTTTTATCTCCTGAAATTTCTCATATTCTCTAACATTCAGTAGCCTTTTACATTATAGTTTTTTATTGCCTTGTTTTGGTAAAATTATCAAGAAAAATAGTAGGTATTGAACTTTTTTTTACTTATATTTTAATTATAATAAATTATAAATATGTGTGTATGTGTTTGCGTGAGCGTACGCTTATATGAAACAATGTTCGCATAGAGAACATTGTGTTATACGACTTTATAAAAATAAATGTTTTCAAAATATGATTGATATTAATCAACCGCTGTCGGTAATTTTTTAGGATATATTTATATTTATCGGTAATTTTTTGGATATATTTATATTCATTTGACGAATGTATCTCGTGAGTTTTGGCGCACAATACCTATAATTATCTAAATTATTGATAAGAATTATTATTTTATTATTAATTCCAGCTTTTATTTTAAAATAAAATATCTTCATTATGTACACTGTTGTCCTCATCTTTTTTGTCACCGGTAAACAAATAACTTTGAGAGTTGAGTTAAAGCAAGAAAACTAAGACATCCGGAAGTGGCATGTCTCATGGAACGAGAACAATATACCCCAATGATCGAAATAAAGGGTCCGGTTCGAAATTCTAGTCGCCTGAAAAAGGTTGGAGCGTACAACGGTAGAAACAACGTGAATATTAATATGTTAATAAAAATGAGTACAACAGTCCAAACAATGTAAATAATGTAAATACTATCCTATCTCAAAAGTATAGACAACTAACAATTTATCACCTATTTCTGTTATTTTTTTTAATTTAAAAATGAATTTTTAATCTAATTAAAGCGCTGAATTTTTTTTCCAAAGTTTTTTATTAACAAAACGTTAATAAAAAACTTTGGAAAAAAAATTCAGCGCTTTAATTAAATTAAAAATTCATTTTTAAATTTAAAAATATAACAGAAATAGGTGATAAATTCAAGCAATTACAAACAGAAAAAATACTTTTAATATTTCTGAATAAAAGTACAACTCGTAATCTAACAGCAGGAAGCTGCTCTAATGGATACGTCAATTGCCTGCCTATCTCCACACAGCAGGTATTTAATCTGTTTGCCTCAGTTTGAACTCTGAAAAAACTAGGTAACTACTAATTTTCGATACCTAAGGTTTAACATGGAATTTTAAAAATGAAAAAAAATTCTTGAAGCTTTCTTTTTAGCTTTAACTGAAAGCTAAATGATTAAATTCATTATTTCTAGTAATCAAAATACTCTGGTGTATCTTAAATAGAAATCATATTGCTTGAGATCAATATCTGTTGGTTGCTTTCAGTAAAATAATTAAAATTAGATATTTTAAGAGATTTTGACTCATTTTTTTTTTTTTTTTTTTTTTTTTTTAATCATATCACCCCGAGCAAGGCAGTAACGCCACTGATGCGCAGGGGGCTACGTAAGGGTAAAAAGAATGGAAAAGAGAAAGCCGAAAACCGCATCCTAAACAGGAAACAAGGGATGAGCCTCTTCACCTGTTCAATAGATGTGGGTGGAGTGTGAACCGGGCGATAGTTTAGTCTATCTACTCCAATTGAAAAAAAAAATAAAATAATAAAGGAAAAGAGTGAAAAGATTGGAAAAGAGAAAACCGGAAACCGCATCCTAAACAGGAAACAAGGGATGAGCCTCTTCACCTGTTCAATAGATGTGGGTGGAGTGTGAACCGGGCGATAGTTTAGTCTATCTACTCCAATTGAAAAAAAAAATAAAATAATAAAGGAAAAGAGTGAAAAGATTGGAAAAGAGAAAACCGGAAACCGCATCCTAAACAGGAAACAAGGGATGAGCCTCTTCACCTGTTCAATAGATGTGGGTGGAGTGTGAACCGGGCGATAGTTTAGTCTATCTACTCCAATTTGTAACAATTTGTAAACAAAAGTTAATTTGCGGTTTTAAAAAACGTGCAAAAATGAAAAAACATATTTGTGACACCTTATGTGAGAAAAATAGCAAATTCATAGTTAAAATAATCTAATTTTAAAAAGTATTACTGATAGCATTAAATGTAGTATGGAAGCATTCTTAACCACGGGGTCTTCTTTTATTGACGTGTTGATTGATTTATTGACAATGTGTGAAAAAGCTAGGTATATTGGAATAGAATTGACATAAATTTACGAATTCTGATTGAACGCTTTCTTTTAGTGGTTTTAAAAGGACAACCCTTAAAACGTGACCATTTAATGATTATGTTACGTATGAACCACCAAATTTACAAAAATCGGAATGTTCATTCACTAAAAAAATATTAAATATTTTTAAAATTTTGGTGCACAATGTCATCTATTAAGATTTTCAATTATTTTGTTTAGTTAATATAGAAATTTGATTATTAAATATAGATTTACTCACTAAAAATATCAGCTAACAATATAAAAGTAATGCATGATTTTAAAAGAGTTATATCTTATAAATTATTATGATTAATATTAAAAGAAATTAAAACAATCATTGTAAAAATCAATTATTCATCGAAAAGATTTTTAAAGACAATAGTATCCTTAACAGATAATATTTATAAGAGCAATTAGAAGCTTTTCTAATTTAGTAATTAGATGTGCGTTGTGGAGCATTGGATATCGGCTCGGAACGAGAAATCGGGAGCCGAGTTCGAATTCCAGCCGAATTCATTGCATTCACTTACGTGCAAATTCCCTTGGGAAAGGTATTAATCCGTCTATTCCTTCCAGTTATTGGTTAAATAACAGGAAAGATTGGGTTCCATAGCTTTGGTCGGCAACCAGTCTACCGCAGAAAGCAATGGTAACCTACTGCGGGATAATCTTCTGCCCAGTCAGTCAGTCATGTTTGTTTTGAGACATGATCGCCCAAGCGTGTATCATGTATGGCACTTAACTGACTGAATTTAGTTATGTCATCGCTTTATTGCATTTTTCATTTTACGAATTAGAGCATATTTTCGGGTAATAAATAGAAGTTTGAAAAGAAGTTGATGATTTACATTCTCCAAGGACTCCTGATTTTGATTCATGAAAAGATTTTTAGATTAAAATTTGCTTTCTTGAAATTTTATGAAACAAAGTGAAATGGAGGTAACATACGTAAAAAATATCAATATTTTCTAAAAGACAGAACCTCAAAAGTAATTTCATTCATTTTAAATAAGTCCTGAATGATTCATTAAAATCCGACACTTTTTTTTAATCATTTCACCCCAAGCAAGGCATTCCACTGCCACTATAGCGCAGGCGGGGGGGGGGGGGGTTTACACAGGACGATAGATGAGTTAGGATGTACATAGGGAGAGAGTTGGAGAGAATGGGAGGGCGAGTGTGTTAGGAGATGTCTATTGACCTTACATTTAAACTCCTGGAGGTTATAACCGTCGGGGAAGCAAGCATGCGGAAGGGAATTCCACAGGCGGGACGTGCGAGGAAAGAAGCTGTTGGAGTAGAAATTGCGGTTACATTTCATCGGTTTCACTGTAAAAGGGTGGGACCTAGTTGCCAATCTAGTATCTCGTGCGAACTCACACCTAGAGGGCACCAGTGATTTAAGTTCATCAGAGCAGAAGCCATGAAAGTATAGAAGAGGCACAGGGAAGCCACGTCACGCCGGTGAGAGAGTGACTGCAAGCAGTCAGCCAAGTCGGTATCAATCACATTACAGATTCTTCGCTGCATTTTGTCAAGAAGCCCGAGGAGAATAGCAGGGGCACCCGACCAGATGTGGCAACAGTATTAAAAACACAGGCGGATGGTAGATTTGTATAAGTGCAGGATAGATTCAGGCGGAAAGAATTTCCGGGCCCTGCACAGAGAGCCAACTTTCATGGCAGCGGATTTAGCAATGGATTCGACGTAGTCATTCCACTTGAGGTCCGCTGAGAGTGTCAGGCCAAGCAGGCGTAGTGTTTTACTCTCTGGGAGGCATGCCTGTTTCATGCTAATGGGAGGGAGGTGCGGTCGTCTGTGGTGGTTAACTTATTTGATTTTTGCAAGAATTTTTAAATCAATGTGATTTCACCAGCAAAAAAGCGCAAGACATTAATATCGACCACTGACGGAAAAGAAAATTAAACAAAAATTTCAAATGTACTAGAAAGGATAGAATACTTTATAAATGAGAAAAAATACTTAAATCTTTCCTTAATTTTTTTCCTAATACTAACATAAATATTTTGGCGATAAAACTTTGTTTTTATGAAGTTCGGGGCCTAGGCATGGCTGGCATTCGAATGAGTGACTTTCTCTTTTTAAAATATTTTCAGCACTCTATTAGCCGTATAAAACAGAGTAAGGTTGATGGTGGGGAGAGCTTTTTAATGTACAGGGACATTAAAAATGTAAATAACATTGATATATTTTTACCAAAATTACACAAACATATCTTGAAATACTAAAAAGTAAATTTATTCAATAAAATCGCCATTAGTTTCATCCATAGCTTCAATACGTTATCCAACTTTTTCCGAATCCTGCGCACTTACCTCAGATCGACAGATAAAAAATAAAAAATTGTTCCTTAGCGCTTCCGGTGCGAATGTCAAGCGGTACAGCAAGGCGTTTCCAATTTTATGGCGGATTGGCCTGCATCATGGTGCTTTGTTTCTCACAAGTGGTGCCCAACTGACCCTATTATACTGTGCAGTTGAAAATCTAAAGCAAGCAACGCGCATGCGCGAAATTAAAAATATAAAATAGCGATAATTTACCTAACGCACCCTCTGTCTTGTATTATATATATATATATATATATATATATATATATATATATGTGTGTGTGTGTGTGTGTGTGTGTGTGTGTGTGTATATATAATACAACCATAGGTATATGCTCTAGTTATCTTTTTTAAAGAAGTCAACATATTTATATACGATAAAATGTTTAATACATTCATACCTTTTTATTAAAGACAGAAACAAAATCTGTTGAAGACTGCACTTCTGAGGTCACGTCATGGGTGAAAGCTGGCATCGATGCTTTCACCCCAGCCAGGAAGTACCGACTTAAACCTCATTCATCCATTTTCTTCCTTCCAGCTTGCTCAGCCGCCATCACTTTTTCCGGCTTTATCGGATCGACTCCTCTGTTTGTAAAAAGCGCCTTTTTGTCTCTGCTCATAATGAATACAAAACTCCGAAATGATGCAAAGCTGTTGTTTGCTGGTAGAAGGAAGCAGCTGAAAACATGCCTCAAGTTTGGCTCCAAAGACTACTAGCAGGATTGCGAAAGCGTGATAAACAACACTAAACGCTCGATCCCTCCTTTATTCAATGATATATTCCTAACAAAGCGGATAAATTTGAGTGCTTTGCTCGAAAATCTCCTCCAACTCCATATTTAACTCGTCTGGAGTAACCAAGCTCGACTTCCTTCCTAAAACTAAGACTTATATGAGTGACGTATACATAACCTCCTGTCTGGTCTCTAACATAATTTTAAGCTTGACTTTCATAAAGCTAGCAGAGGTGATAGAATTCTAGTTATCATCCTAAAAATATGTTACCCTGAACTTTCCCCTGTCCTCTCCAAGCTCTACAACTACTGCTTCGCTGTTTCTCGCTATCCTGCTTGTTGGAAGTCATCTTCTGTAATAAATGTCTTTAAAAACTCTGGAAAGTTCTTCGACCCATCTAAATGTCGCCCCATCAGCCACTTACCGATCTTTGGAAAAGTGTTCGAGGCTGTTATTCTTCTTCATGTGCCGTGTCTCTTCACGACGTAGGCGATCATGGACTTCTACTAGGCTCTGTCTCTTGTCGCTCTCAAAATTCTTTCTCTTTGTATCTCCCCCAAACTCCACACTGCCATTTATATTCTCAAGTCTATCAAGTAGATCTCGCGCTACTTTCCCCTGTCTCTCTTTCTCTCTATTTATCCTGTGAGTATTAAATTCGCCATGCCTTTCTTCCTCATTACATGTCCCAGAAAGCTCGTCTATCTCTTCCTTATATTAAGTATGAGTTTTCTCATCGTTTCCATCTTCTCCAACACCTCGTCGTTAGTCACGTGCTCAGTTTAAATGTATCCTCAGCATCCGTCTGTACAACCACATTTCTGCTGCCTCAAGCATCTCATTTATCCTTGAGGAGATCGTCCAACATTCACTGCTATACAAAAGGACAAACATCACATAGCAATCTAGCACCCTCTTCTTTGTTTACAATGAGATTTTCCTGTCTTTCAGTATCTGGTCGGCGCTTGAAATGTGCCCTTGTCCATGCCAATGCGTCTTTGGCTCTGAACATCGCACTTTCCATCCTCTGTTAGCATAATTTCAATGCAGAACTTGTTCATCATCTCGGATCCTACTATATATACTCTGAAAAACATTGTGGCTTCCGCTTCGCCAGGTCTGCCGTTGTTATACTAACGACCAACACCGAGTGCATATATCAGGCTCTTGTTAAGAACGGCGAAGTTCGTGCTGTTGCCCTTGATATCTCGAAAATATTTGACAGGGTTTGGCTTGTGGGCCTTCCGCGCAAGCTACAGGTCTATGGTATAACTGGATGTTTGTTCGATTTAATCCAATCGTTCCTATTAAATCACATTATAGAGGTCGTATTGAACGGGCACACTTCCAGATTCTATCATGCGATAGCGGGTTTTAAGATTCTGGCCTAGGCCCTACGCTTTCCTGATCTTCATGAATAATGTTCCTGATGTAATCAGTTTCTAAGTAAGCATCTATGTAGATTACACCACTATTTACCCACCGTCTTGATAAGAAATTTGTCAGGGCTAACAAAGTAAGCCTCGCTGCGGTTCTTGAAAAGGACCTTCAATCTGTGGTGAATTTGGTTCAAGCTTGTAAATTTTGAGGCTTCCAAAATTAAGCTGCTCTCCTTTTGCTACCATAAAGAAAACTTCTTACTTTTCGTCATTATGAATCACGACAGTATACGGTTATATATCGCAATTTTATGTGTAAATTGGTGGGACTTACCCACCAATCTAGTAATGTGCTTAAATGTATAAAGTCTAGGTGTCACGGAAGATAATTTATTAGAACAATTACCATGAAAGTATTTATAGAAAAGGCACAGAGAAGCTACGGATGTAAAAAAAAAAGTGGCTAATAACAGCAGATACCCTTTTTTAAGAATGATTATATTTATAACGGATGTGCGTTGTGGTGCATTGGATATCGGCTTGGAGCGAGAACTCGGGGAGGCGAGTTCGAATTCCATCCGAATTCATTGCATTCACTTACGCGCAAATACCCTGGGGAAAGGTATTAATCCGTCTATTCCTTCCAGTTATGGGTTAAATAACAGGGCAGATTCGGTTCTATAGTCTTGGTCGGCAACCAGTCTGCTACAGAAAGCAATGGCAACCTACCTTCGGCCCAGTCAGTAATGTCTGTTTTGAGACATGATCGCCCAAGCGTGTATCACGTATGGCACTTGACTGACTGACTGGATATAATAGTTGGAATCATGATTAAGACTGATACTGGTCATAAAGTAGGGGATCAGTCTTATATTGTTATGAAGTAATAAACTGATCCCCCACTAATTACTATTTATTAATATAATACATCTCTTCTCCCTCTAGCTATGAATCAAATAACAGGACAGATTGGGTTCTATAGCCTTGGACGGCAACCAGTCTACCGCATAAAGCAATGGCAACCTACCTTCGGCCCAGTCAGTAATGTCTGTTTTGAGACATGATCGCCCAAGCGTGTATCACGTATGGCACTTGACTGACTGATATTTATAACCGGATATAATGTTGCAGCAATCTATATAAATAAAAAATGAACTTGTCCTTTTGTTATTACCTACTAATCTAGAAAACGTCTGCACCAACTGTTTTGATATTTTACTATAGCATTTTAATCGAATACGAGTATGTTTTTATATAGCTAATATCAAAAAATATTACAATATTAAAAAAAAACATATTTTGCAAACTCGATTAGAGTCAATGAATGACGAAGTAAAAAACTTTCATTGTCAATATGGACGCCTTTACAGACAACTTTGTTATTTCATAGAAAACAGGAAAACTCCACATTTAAGGTAAACGAAATTATATATTCTAGAATTTCTGTGAGCAAATACGAAATTCTTGCACATACGATCTATATAAATAATTATACAGGATTCTCAAATTTAGTGCACAATTCCCATTTCGTTGGTTTAGTAAATACGTTTCTTGTTTTTTGTTTAACCTAAGCCATTTTTTATTATTATTTCTATTTTGGCGGGTGTAAACAATAGAAGTCCCTTCCCTAAAAAAAAAAAAGGTTTTCTATTACTTTTTTTTCAACGAATTATTATCGATATCACATTTATTTCGTTGCTTTAGTAAATACATGTTTCACTTTAACCAAACTGAGCTACAACAATGCATGGCCGGGTACAGCTAGTATTCAAATAAATATGTAAAACGTAAAACGAACCCTGGCAAGAAAACTTATTTAAATATTATTTTAATAATGTTTAATAATTTAAACATTATTTCCAAATGAAAACATTTTATGTGTATATAAATACGAGTATCTTAATTAGCTTCTTCGCTTGCCTTAAAAATACTAATAGGTATATCAAATAAAACTTTTGGCGGATGCCAGTGTTTGAATAGACGCCATATTTTTAAAGAGAGAGGACAGATTCAAGAAAACGTCACAAATATAATGTGTTCTTCAGCATGGTACATTGTCTGCTTCTAGGGGTACGCGGAAAGATCTTAGCTAGCCACTTCCCAGTTTAATGATTATACGTCCAATGATCAGATTTTATTTTGGAAATATCTTTTACATTTCAAAACGTCATTGTATGGACACATGCACATACATGTGCATGTATGTGTGCATCTGTGCGTATTTTGCAAATCTGTCATCGTCCATTGATACACTTGTTTTCTTTCCTGCTTATGTCAAGTAAAATTTTGAATTCATAATTTAGATTCTTCCCAGCATCAACTCCATTAAAGCCCAGCTTGAACTTAAAAGGCTTCCTCTATTGGACGTAAATGAGGGAAAATTAATTGGATAAATTGCAAAGTTTTAGTAGGGGGAATTCAGGAATTTATTTTTTATTTTTATATTTTTTTGCAAAAATTAAACAACTGAATAAAATTATAATTTTGAATTTGGAAGCAAAACACTAAATGTAACACTTAATACAAAATCAAATGTTTCATGTCGAACAATGATTAATAGATAGATAGATAGATAGATAGATAGATAGATAGATAGATAGAGAGGAAGAGACATAGATAGATAGATAGATAGATAGATAGATAGATAGATAGATAGATAGATAGATAGATAAAGAGATGAAGAAACTGAGATAGATAGATAGATAGATAGATAGATAGATAGATAGATAGATAGATAGATAGATAGAAATAGATAGATAGATAGATAGATAGATAGATAAGACTGAGATAGATAGATAGATAGATAGATAGATAGATAGATAGATAGATAGATAGATAGATAAGGAAGAGACTGAGATAGATAGATAGATAGATAGATAGATAGATAGATAGATAGATAGATAGATAGATACATACATACATACACATACATACATACATACATTTTAAAGAGATAGATCAATAGGCTGAGATAGAGGAATACTGAGATAGGGAGAGATGAATATGCTGAAAGAGAGAGAGAGAGAGAGAGAGAGAGAGAGAGTGATGAATAGACCGAGATAGATAGATAGATAGATAGATAGATAGATAGATAGATAGTCATGAACACTCAAACGTATACGTAGATGTAATATATCTATATCACATCACAACAATGACTTCTCATTTAATTTGTTATTTTTTCCAGATGAACTTCATCATTCTTTATTAAATATATAGGCAGACCATATTTTGAAATTGCAACACTAAATCCAATCAAATTAACACATTAATCCCATATTGTATTCTTTCGCGTCTCTTTCTTCTAACTGTAAATAAAATATACAAAACGTGTGTTTCCCTTTTTTAGTGTATGTTTCTAAATATTAAAATGGTTTTAAATCTACAAAAATGTAAAAAAAAATCTGTTATAGTAAATCTATTCACTTGATTGATTAAATCGTTTATAATGGCTTATCAATATTTTGTGGATTATTTAGAGCCAGATAACATTTTCGGATTGTAAGAATGTTTAACCCACAGCTAGGGGAAAAGATGTGGATTCACACTTTTCCCAATAACATTTGCGCAAACCAACTGGAATTGGCACTCGGCTTTCAGATTAACAATTCAGTGCAGTCAAAAGTTTTCAAAGCAGTCACCTATCTAGGTACTGACCAGGATCGACATTGCTTAACTGGTGATCTCAAGAGAACCGGTGATTCATTTCAACATGATATGGCCGTAAGTCTTTTATAACCCCCAACAGGATATCTTATAGCTTCTGGTATTGGGAAGTGGTCACCTATTTAGATACTGTCCAGGTTCAACGCTGCTTAACTTCGGTGATCGTACTGGAACCGGTCTTTCAATATGATTTGGTCATAAGTCTTTTATATCATCCAAGCTGACAACACTTGGAATTTGAAAGGTATCACCCACCTTGTTACTGATCAGACTTGACGTTGCTCAACTTCACTGATAGTACGAAAACTGGTGTTTCAATACAATATAATAGTAAGCCCTTTATACCATCCACATATCCAAGCTACGTAAGCGATCATGACACTCCACAACTTTCCATTCCTTGTAAATTTAATAAAATTTGTTTTCCTGCCATTTTTCTGAAACTGTGTCCTTTCATCCAAGTATATAATGAGCTGTTTTCCTATGAGTGTTTTGCATTCAATCTGCCCTGCAAGTATCAAATTTTCCACGCCCTTCTTCCTCATTATGTGCCTTAGAAAAATCAACTGTCTCTTTCTGATGTTAAGTATAAGTTTCCTTTTTGTTTTCAGTTCTTTAAAACTTCGTTGTTGCTTACGTGTTTGGTCCATGGTATCAATGGTGTCCATGGTGTCCTTAGCATCCGTCTGTAAAACCGTATTTCTGTTGATGTGAGTCGCTTCTTCATATCTGAAGAAATTGTACAAAACTCACAGATATACAGTTTAGCACTCCTATTATTGTTTCCAGCGATTATTTTTCATTTTCTTATTACTCTACTTAGTTTTTGGAATACTTCTTTGGCTATCGCAATGCACTTTCGGATTTCAAGTTCACGCTTTCTGTCCTTTGCTTAAACGATTCCCAGATATTGAATTTTCCGTACTTGTTTGACTTTTGATATCTTCGATTTGCTATTCTTATTTTGCGCTCATTTTTTCTAGCAACCATGCATTTTGTTTTCTTGCAGTTGATGTTTAATCATTTGGGTTGGTTTGTTTTGTTTTAGGACGACATATCAACCTCAGTAGGTTATATAACGCCTAGAAGATTTTTACGATAGATTCATATGAATAGAATATGTATTCTTTGTAAGAAATCTCTTTGTAGATCAGGTTCCATTAACATATTTTTGTAAAGAGAGTTCTGTCAAGAGTCAGATGTATTACTGGTATATAGTTATTAGTAATCATTTTTTTTCCAAAAAATACATTATTTTACGGGATATCAATCTCAATGAGTTATTGCTTTCCTTTACGAGTTATCAACTTCAATGTGTCGACGAGATTTTTACAATAAATTCGTATGAATTGAATAATGTATTCTTTGTAAGAAATCAGTTTGTAGATCAGGTTTCATTGACGTCTTTTTGTAAAAAGTGTTTTGTCGAGAGTCAGATGTATTACTGGTATATATATTTTTTTCGACAAATATAAATTGCTGTTAATATGTCTTTCTCCAAAAACGTATTTCTGGTAATATTTTCTTCTCAAAAAGGTATTGCTAAAATTTTGACTATAAAATCTATTCTTACATTTTCATAACGCTTAACCCCAAGTTGTGGGTTAATTATTTGCCTAAATCTTGGACACTAACTGGTGCTAATATCCCGGGTCAGAGTGGACCTAGGAACAGCAGTAGTTAAAGAAGTGGTTCCATGTTCCTTCCAAATTTCCAATAAGAGGCCTCGCTGCCGGATGCAATTTATCATTGAACACAGGATCCGGATGTATTTTATCGTCATACCCAGGACGCCGCCTTAGTGAGGATTACCCCTTTGCAGAGATGCATTTGGCGTATTCTGAAGTGCCAGCCAATAAGGTAGGTTTAATCAGTTATTTACGTTTTCATATACTAACTTTTGCAGGAGAGTTTGTAGTTTTGAGGTGGGGGCAGCATATCTCACATTAAGATTGCTCCCACCAATATTGAATCCTGGTAGGACTTGATGTTTAATCCTTTTTAGTCTCGATTTCCTTCACTTTCTTCTGTAGGAGTTTATTTTTTCATTCTGTGTCTGTTATCAACACTGTGTCATCTGGATATCTTATGTTGTTAAGATTGTGGCCATCAATAATGGATCCTAGTAGGACTTGATGTTTAATTCTTTTTAGTCTCAATTTCCTTCACTTTCTTCTGTAGGAGTCTATTTTTTCTTTCTGTGTTTGTTATCAACACTGTGTCATCTGGATATCTTATGTTGTTAAGATTGTGGCCAGCAATAATGAATCCTGGTAGGACTTGATGTTTAATGCTTTTTAGTCTCAATTTCCTTCACTTTCTTCTGTAGGAGTCAATTTTTTCTTTCTGTGTTTGTTATCAACACTGTGCCATCTGGATATCTTATGTTAAGATTGTGGCCATCAATAATGGATCCTGGTAGGACTTGATGTTTAATTCTTTTTAGTCTCAATTTCCTTCACTTTCTTCTGTAGGAGTCTATTTTTTCTTTCTGTGTTTGTTATCAACACTGTGTCATCTGGATATCTTATGTTGTTAAGATTGTGGCCAGCAATAATGAATCCTGGTAGGACTTGATGTTTAATGCTTTTTAGTCTCAATTTCCTTCACTTTCTTCTGTAGGAGTCTATTTTTTCTTTCTGTGTTTGTTATCAACACTGTGTCATCTGGATATCTTATGTTAAGATTGTGGCCATCAATAATGGATCCTGGTAGGACTTGATGTTTAAACCTTTGTTGTCTCGATTTCCTTGACTTTTTTCTGTAGGAGTTTATTTTCTCTTTCTATGTCTCTTACCAACATTGTGTCATCTGCATATCTTCTGTTGTTAAGATTGTGGCTGCTAATAACGAATCCAAGTAGGACATCTACAAGTTGTGTAGATTAGCTCGCAATCATTAATTGGTTTATAAACCATCAGTTGATGCTTAACTTTGTACTGAAAGACCACTGTGATGATAAAATTGAACTTTTCTCAGAAGATCTATCTTATTAAAATATAGAAGCTTTTGGAAAATCTATCCTACCTGAAAAAAAATCAAAGAAAAGTGTACTAGTCTTATGTGGTATGAATCCTCTTTTATGGCAGCGTATGCTAAAGAACTTCTTCAAAGATGAAGGACAGACATGATGCAGCAGAAATTTTATTTTACAGAAGGATGCTGAGGATACCACGGACTGAACCTGTAAGCAACCATGAATTTTCGGAGAGGATGCAAACGAAAAGGAAACTTATACTTGGCATCATAAAAAGACATCTGAGGTTTCTGATACGCATAATGAGGAAGGAAGGCTTGTAGAATTTGATACTCACAGAACGGATACACGAAAAGAGAGACGGGGAAAACAACGCGAAACATATTGGATGAGCTTGAGAAAGTGAAGCGAAGTTTGGGAGAGATATCAAGAGGAAAATGTTTTAGGGGTGACAAGGTGTATGGGCAAGTAGAAGTCCGTGATCTCCTACGTCCTGTAAGAACACGACATACATAAAAGTATAAAGGTGACCCTCCTAATCAGGTAGATTACTAAAATAAAAGCCTTATGTTAATATTTTTCAGCGGATAACCACACATACATTGTACTTTATATATAAATATTAGGTATCTGTCATTATAATAGAAAATCTGTAGAACAGATTTTAGAAGGAATGTAGGTATATCTTTAGCGAGTATATCTACAGGAAAATAAAAGAATGAATAAATTAGCAATCGGCTAAGCTTTTCTGAGCTGAGTTGGAA
The DNA here is from genome assembly GCA_037127315.1 of Ascarosepion bandense. NCBI lineage: Eukaryota > Metazoa > Mollusca > Cephalopoda > Sepiida > Sepiidae > Ascarosepion > Ascarosepion bandense. The sequence goes on along the minus strand of JBBBDQ010000748.1, from coordinate 560,504 downwards.
TAATATTCTCTGATTACTCTATTCCTAAGTGAGTTTCAAACAATAATTTTCAGACGTACCTAAATTCCCAAGGTGCACAGATGCGTAAGCATATGATGCAAAGCTTCGGGCCGTCTTCAATAAGGACAGTATTCTTCTAATGCAAAAAAAAGACTACCAGTGATGGCAAAGAAAGATAAAAGACTTCTACGAAAACCTGACTAAATTATTTATGGAAAACTACCAACTCTGGTAGAGTAAGTGTTCTTAGGAAAGTTTGCACATACACATGCATACACATGCATACATCTTAACCCGAGAACACTAACCATGGTATATAGTACCCGGCGCAAATGACGCCATTCTAATCACAATTTTAATTAAATTTTCAGTACCTGATTTTCTTACCTAAATAATATGTTTTTCAGTTCCTATTAATGTTAACTCAGAGTATAAATTTTGAAGAGCCTGCATGTTAAAATATTGCAAATAAAGATTTATGTTTAGTATTTTTTTGATATTTTCAAAATTGGGTATGCTATAGTGGTGTGACTTTAATTGATGTTTAGTGTTCCAGGGTTGACAAATAAACGGGAAATTCTGTTTGTTTCTCCGTGTGTCTGAAACCCCTGTAACTCAGGGCACACTTGCGCTACATAGAAATATTATACCTTTTTGGAATTAGAATTATTCTAAGGGTTGAAAATCAATCCTCCATCTGGTGTTTGAACATCAAAAATTTGGATTCGTGTGAGAATGTGGGGAGGATAATTTAAGAATTTACATTTTAAAATAACTGAAAGAAATTTGGATTTTGAAGCTTTTAATTTATATTGAGTCCAGAGTAACCTAAACAATTGTTTCACATTCAGTTTAAAATATTTTCAAATGTTCATGAATTGAGAAACTCAAGTTTATTTCTTCCAAATGTCAAGGAATCAGAGGTTAAAGTGAGAGGTTTCGTGGCGTGAGGTTTTGATGTTATGCAGAGTTTGTCATTTGAAGAAATCAATTTTTGGCCTGAATAGGTATTTTGGTCCAAATCGAACTTTTGGCTCAATTCTATCTTTTGACTGAAATTTAATCTATAGACCGAATTAGAATTAAAGAGATATTCTGAAATTCCATGGAGTGAATTGAGGAATTAAAAGTTATTTCTTCTAAATTATCATTGCTCTCTTTTAAGCTGAACCAAAGGTTACTTTAGTTTAGGGCTGTGGGCCCAGTTAGCCCTGCATCGGAACTAGCTTAAAAGTTCACATTGAGTGTGTTTTTTTAAGCTAGTACAGGATAAAATAATAATTGCTTATTCGTTTTTGCACAGAGCCGTCTGCCAGAATGGCTAGCAAACTCCTATTACAGACATCTGCTCAATCCTAAGAATATACCTTTGATTTATACTGCAACTATGCTGAGTAGACATTAGTTACAATTTCTGGAAAAGAGAACGCATAATCTGGCGTGATCATTGTTTTAACAAGGCCAACTCTAAAATCCTTTGTCACGATGAATCGTGACTCATGCTTGTGCAAGCGTCGACTGATTCTAACGCTTTTTGCTCTTTGACCATATGTACGCGTATAAGGAACCTAGTTGAAACCATGTTCATATCCCACCACCGTGGTGGTGGTGGTGGTGGTGGTGGTGGTGGTGGACAAATAAGGGATTTAATAGTCAATCCTCGCTCTTATGCCAAAGATCCAAGTGTGTTATCTGTTCGCTTGCCTTAGATCAAATCTTCAATCTCCAAAGAAACGAGAAAATCTTTCGTTAAATATGAAAAAAAGAATCCTGAAATATTGTCATATCGTTCCTCTTATGTGGTAGTGAATGATGGACAATTTCCTCACATAATTTGATGAGACGTGAGCTAATAGAAACGTGGCTCTACCGGAGGATGCTGAAAATGCCATGGACAATCTGGAAGAAAATGGATACAAAAGAACACTTACACACAGAAGCACTAAGAAACAAGGGATTACTGAGTGTGAGAGAATATGAGAAAAAGAGATTCTGCCCGACATCTTGCACCAACTGTCCTAGCAGCAAAACGAGCAATTCACTTAATAAAATATGTCATCGGAAAACATTTACCTGATGAGGTGCAATGAGTCACTATATTGAAGTATGGTGATTTTCTGGAGTAGCTTAGATGAGGCAGAAATGCGAATGTATGGGTCACAGCGAAGATCGAACTCACTATTCAGTCGTAAACGATACAAGCTTGTTAAACCTCTTTGACTGCATTTCTTCTGGCGTATGATGATTTTCAAGTGGATCTGAGATGTGTCACAGTGTCGAAAGTACAGGGTACCTAGTGACGATCGAACCCACTATTCAGTCGTAAACGATACAAGCTTGTTAAACCTCTTTGACTGCATTTCTTTCTGCGTATGATGATTTTCTAAGTGGATCTGAGATGTGACAGTGTCGAAAGTACAGGGTACTCAGTGACGATCGAACATACTATTCAGTCGTAAACGATACAAGCTTGTTAAACCCTCTTTTGACTGCATTTCTTCTTGGCGTATGATGATTTTCTGAGTGGATCTGAGATGTGTCACAGTGTCGAAAGTACAGGGTACCTAGTGACGATCGAACCCACTATTCAGTCGTAAACGATACAAGCTTGTTAAACTCCTCTTTGACTGCATTTCTTCTCTGGCGTATGATGATTTTCTAAGTGGATCTGAGATGTGTCACAGTGTCGAAAGTACAGGGTACCTAGGCACGATCGAACCCACTATTCCAGTCGTAAACGATACGCTTGTTAAACCTCTTTGACTGCATTTCTTCTGGCGTATGATGATTTTCTAAGTGATCTGAGATGTGTCACAGTGTCGAAAAGCATGAAAGTACCTAGTGACGATCGAACATACTATTCAGTCGTAAACGATACAAGCTTGTTAAACTCTTGACTGCATTTCTTCTGGCGTATGATGATTTTCTAAGTGGATTCGAGATGTGTCACAGTGTCGAAAGTACAGGGTACCTAGTGACGATCGAACCCACTGCTATTCAGTCGTAAACGATAAAAGCTTGTTAAACCTCTTTGACTGCATTTCTTCTGGCGTATGATGATTTTCTAAGTGGATCTGAGATGTGTCACAGTGTCGAAAGTACAGGGTACCTAGTGACGATCAAACATACTATTCAGTCGTAAACGATACAAGCTTGTTAAACCTTTTGACTGCATTTCTTCTGGCGTATGATGATTTTCTTAAGTGGATCTGAGATGTGTCTGTGCGTCGGCGGCACAGGGTACCTAGTGACGATCGAACATACTATTCAGTCGTAAACGACACAAGCTTGTTAAACCTCTTTGACTGCATTTCTTCTATGCGTATGATGATTTTCTAAGTGATCTGAGATGTGTCACAGTGTCGAAAGTAAGAAAGTACCCAGTGACGATCGAACCCACTATTCAGTCGTAAACGATATATACAAGCTTGTTAAACCTCTTTGACTGCATTTCTTCTGGCGTATGATGATTTTCTAAGTGGATCTGAGATGTGCCACAGTGTCGAAAGTACAGGGTACCTAGTGACGATCGAACATACTATTCAGTCGTAAACGATACAAGCTTGTTAAACCTCTTGACTGTATTTTTCCGTGCGATGATTTTCTAAGTGACCGAGATGTGTCACAGCATTGAAAGTACAGGGTACCTAGTGACGATCGAACATACCATTCAGTCGTAAACGATACAAGCTTGTTAAACCTCTTGACTGCATTTCTTCTGGCGCATGATGGATTTTCAAGTGGATCTGAGATGTGTCACAGTAATGAAAGTACAGTGTACCTAGTGACGATCGAACCCACTATTCAGTCGTAAACGATACAAGCTTGTTAAACCTCTTTGACTGCATTTTCTTGGCGTATGATGATTTTCTAAGTGGATCTGAGATGTGTCACAGTGTCGAAAGTACAGGGTACCCAGTGACGATCGAACCCACACCATTCAGTCGTAAACGATACAAGCTTGTTAAACCTCTTTGACTGCATTTCTTCTGGCGTATGATGATTTTCATGGATCTGAGATGTGTCACAGTGTCGAGTATACGGTACCTAGTGACGATCGAACCACCATCTGTCGTAAACGATACAAGCTTGTTAAACCTCTTTGACTGCATTTCTTCTGGCGTATGATGATTTTCTAAGTGGATCTGAGATGTGTCACAGTGTCGAAAGTACAGGGTACCTAGTGACGATCGAACCCACTATTCAGTCGTAAAAACGATACAAGCTTGTTAAACCTCTTGACTGTATTTTTCATGTATGATGATTTTCTAAGTGGATCTGAGATGTGTCAGCAGTGTCGAAAGTACAGGGTACCTAGTGACGATCGAACCCACTATTCAGTCGTAAACGATACAAGCTTGTTAAACCTCTTTGACTGCATTTCTTTTCTGGCGTATGATGATTTTCTAAGTGGATCTGAGATGTGTCACAGTGTCGAAAGTACAGGGTACCTAGTGACGATCGAACCCACTATTCAGTCGTAAACGATACAAGCTTGTTAAACCTCTTTTTTTGACTGCATTTCTTCTTGGCGTATGATGATTTTCTAAGTGATCTGAGATGTGTCACAGTGTCGAAAGTACAGGGTAGCTAGTGACGATCGAACCCACTATTCAGTCGTAAACGATACAAGCTTGTTAAACCTCTTTGACTGCATTTCTTCTGGCGTATGATGATTTTCTAAGTGGATCTGAGATGTGTCACAGTGTCGAAAGTACAGGGCACCTAATGACGATCGAACACACTATTCAGTCGTAAACGATACAAGCTTGTTAAACCTCTTTGAATGCATTTCTCCTGTAGTATGATGATTTTCTAAGCGGATCCGAGATGTGTCGAAAGTACAGGGCACCTAGTGACGATCGAACACACTATTCAGTCGTAGTTGATCTAGGGAAATAAGCTTGCTAAACTTTACAAAACGTTGAATGTCCTTTTACTGAAATTTGATGATTTTTTAAACCTAGCTTAGATGTAACATTTCAGGTCAGATAATTGCCATATGTGATACACGTTTGGGTGATCATATCTCGAAAGAGACACGACTGACTGGACAAAAGATTTTCCCGCAGTAGTTTGCCATTACTTTCTGCGGTCGACTGGTTGACAACAAAGGCAAAATAAACAAATTTATCCTGTTATTTAATTCTTTTATCCGTGTGATTCTGCTAAGTGCCATATATGATACACTCTTGGGCGATCATGTCTCGAAAGAGACACGACTGAATGAACAGATTTTCCGGAAGTAGGTTGCTATTACTTTCTGCGGTAGACTCGTTACGAACCAAGTCTATAGAACCCAATCCATTCTGCTATTTAGCCCATAACTAGAGAGAGACGAGACGAATTAATACATTTCACAAGGGTATTTGCACGTAAATTACTGCAACGAATTTATATATAATTCGAACTCGGCTTTCCGATTTCTCGTTTGAATTCGATATCCACTGCCCAACAATGCAGATACTTAGATGTAACACATGGCTAAAAGTAACGATCATCCTGTGAGCATTAAAGTCAATATTCAGTCGTAACTGATCTAGCAAAACAAGGTTACTAGACGTTACAGCACGTTGAAGAGTCCCTCCCCTAGAGTACGCATGGAAATTGTATTCCAGCCGATCTGGAATGACCAGTCACTTGAAAATCCATAACCAAAGAAGCCAGGAGGCAGAAACACTGCAACCATCATTGACCTACATCTGTACAATAAATCTTTCAAATCGCTTGGCACTGTCGATCTCATGATTGTTTTATGAATATTAGTGATGGTCAGATTCGTTTAAAAAGTCGACAGACGCCATTACACATGCATGAGTGTGCGCAGGCGCGTGCCTGCACTACGCCACAACAAACACTAGGACGTTATAAGCACTATCTATATAGATATAAAATTTTAACGAAAGAATAATATGCAGTATCTTCCATTGCAAAGAATTTTTTCTTAAGAGCAAAGAAAGAAAGGTGTATTTCTACCTGTTTAGATAGCTAATTGTCTAAGCGCCGCTTAGATGTAGCACAAGGCCGAAAGTATTGAGTATCAGGTTAAGATCGAACTCACCTGTAATGGGTTCTAGCGAGACAAGTTTGCTAACCATTACACCACGCTGATGTCCCCAGACCTGTTTAAATAGAAGAGGGAGACATCAGAAAATATATTTTAAAGTATATATATACTAGCGGTATAGCCCGGCGTTGATCGGGTGTAATGAAAGCTTTAAACTAATCCATGGTCCTGGAGCTCAGACACAGCCTAAAGTATATTTGTATGAAGTTTGGTGAGAATCAGATAAAAATTGTGGATTTGTATAAAGGGCATACAGACAGATAAACAGACACACACACAAACATCTTGCGTTTTATATATATATATATATATATATATATATATATATATATTATCCATTTTCTGCACTATTGTAAGAACTGCAACCTTGAAACTTCTGAATATCGTTTCTTATGTCTTTGTCTATGAGTGTATCAAATTTGATTAAAATCAGATCACTCCTTCTATAACCTGATTTTTTTTATTATCGATTTTCGATATTTATCGGGGGTACCTCGACACAAAACCTAGCTAAAACCACTCGCAGACGCTTGTTGTACAACTCTGTAAATTTTCAAGAAAATCAGTTCAGCCGTTTCGGAATCCTTAGGTAACGGGCACACACACACACACACACAGACAAAGTTCTATTTATAAATAAGTTTAGAGACAGGCTACGGTGGATAAATTGTTGTCTAAATTCGGCAAAATATGAAGACAACTTAACAGATATACATGGTGCGATGGATAAATTGTCGTGAAAATAACGCAAACATGAAGATATATTTACCAATACTACTCAAAAATATATTGAGATACTAAAAAGTAAATTTATTCAATAAGACCGCCATTGACTTCAACCACGGCCTCCAGACGATTTCGGAATCTCCTGCATCTCTTCTGAACGGTATTTTTTTTAAGTTGGTGAAACCTGCCATAATCCTTGCCTTCAGTTCACCTTTAGTGTTACAAGGAGTTTTCTTGGGCTCTCACTTAATTGCACCCCACACATAATAATCAAGGGGGTTTCAGCCCGGGTAATTATCTGGCCAGAAGTAATGGGTGATGCAGTCGCCGAAATTGTCTGACAAACGTGGCTGGATTCTTCTACTTGCATAGCATAGTGTAAAGTCATATAGCTAGACATAAGGTCTCCCAATAGCCATCCTCTTGACTCTGGACAGCACTACCTTCTCAAGACCCTTGATGTAAGTCTCCGAGTTGAGTCTCAGACCCCGTGAGATGACTAGCGCCATCACCAGTGATTACTTTAAACATCTATTTAGTCATCATCAGACTAGTCTAACTCTTTCCGAATCCTCTGCATGTCCTCAGATTGGAAAACACATTAAACTGTTCGTATTGAAGTTTACGGCACGAATGCCAAGCAGTGCAGCCTGCCGTTCATAAATTTCTGGAAAAGAAAATGACGCTATGGTTCCTTTTATCTTAACAATCAGTGCCTAAGTGACACATGACTGACATATACTGTGCAATCGACAAAACCAAAAACAAACTATGCAGATGCGAGAAATTAAAAATATGAAATGGCGACAGTTTATACATTACACTTTGTATGCAATAACGACAGAATGGTGGAAAATGATAGGGACGAGAGAAAAAGAAGCACTTCATGGTAGGTCAGTTGGTTAATTAGTCAGTCGGTGGATCAGATAGGAGTGTTTTGAGGGTTGGGAGATTAGGCAAGAAAGTAGGTCCTTCAGATAGGATATTCTTTTGTATTTCGCGTGTCTGCGTATTTTTTACAAATGTCTGAAATGCTCAGCTATATGTTTAGTTCGATGGAACACGAGAATTCTTCAGAATGTCTCTGGCCACTTTTGAAAGGGAAAAGGTCAATCGGAATACCAAAAGTTCAAAGAGTTTATATGTACAAAAAGATTCACATACACTATATATATATATATATATATATATATATATAAGGTGCGTATGTGCTAACTTATAAATGCGTGTCCATGAATTATGCTGCATATTTACTACTCACAATATGTTTATGTCTGCTTGTTGTTCTATCTAACCATCTATCTTACTGGCTATTGCAGTTTGTTCATTATCTATCCATTTACAATTTTTTCATTATCTATCTATCTATTTGCGCCTGTTTCTATTCATTTCTAACTAACGATCGCCTTCTGTTCATATATATCGATCTATCTTTCTCTTTTTATTATCTATCTGCTTATGTATGTAAGGTGATTTACTAAGTGTAGCGTAGATGTGGCACAAGGCCAAAAGTAAGGAACACCCAGTGAGGATCGAACTCACTACTCAATTGTAACGATTCTAACGAAACAAGCTTGCTAACCATTACACCACCTCGAGGTGCCTATCTGTTTCTGTATGTATGTATGTATGTATGTATGTATGTATGTATGTATGTATGTATGTATGTATGTATGTATGTATGTGTCGCACTTATTTATTATCTATCTATTTTGGGGCACTTCGGCGTGTTGCAATGGTTAGCAAGCTTGTCTTGCTAGAACTTATTACAACTGAATAGTGAGTTCGATCCTCACTGGGTGACCCATACTTTCGGTCTTGTGCCACATCTAAGCAGTGCTTAAAAATCAACTATCTATCTATTTTTTAAAAGAAAATGACCTGCAATACATTTTATCTGTAGCTGAAGGCATAAAATTGCATTTAAATTATGTTCAGACGAATTGTTCTCATCTTTGTTGCCATTTGTTCTCATCTTTGTTGCCATTTGTACTGACGTTTCGGCTGTTGTAGGCCCCGGCCTACTTCAGGTGCTAGGAATTTCGAATCAAACCCTTTATTACAACCATTGGGGTATATCATTCTCATTGAGAATATATATCATTGGGGTATATCCTTGCGTAGTAGTAATGTTACGATCGGAATTCATGAGTTACTTCCCTCTAACCCTGCAAGTTATTTGTTCACTACTGCTGTAGCCTGGTATTAAGCTCAAACTACAAGATGAAAATATACAAAATAAATTAGTAAATACTAATATATCTACAACAGATCCTTGGAAAAAAAATTAAGTTAATCATATACTACTCTAAATCTAGTATATCCGACTCAATTATTCGCAATGATTGTTCTCCACCGGTTAGCAATTTGCAAAACACCAACATAGTTTACAAATTCAATTTCCTTTTTGGGAGATTGTATCTCCAACGGATTAAATAATATTTATGTCACACCACAAACTCGCCTTCACGACGCTTGACGCCACACTTGAACGATAATTCTAACATCTTTAGGCATTTAAAATAACATGCCTGGCCACATACACAATACCGGAAAACCCTAGTTGAAAACACAACCAAACTTAAACATGAAAACAATAAACAAAAACTAAAGATTTTCGAAGCTATATACATAAAACAGTTGAAACCCAACCTTAACAAGATAAACTATGAAATCTCCACAAATATCGTTAAATGTCTATAATTTATAACAGAAGTTTATTCCAATGTCTTCCCATACTTAATATTTCTCGTTTTCACTTTCGCTTGGTCATGTGTGACGTCACGAGCTGTAATGCGACATTCGCTTCCAGAGTCTTAACTGCACGAGTTTGTTGTTGCTTGGAAACCTTCCATGTAAACAAAAACAGTCATCATCGTTTGTCCGTGTTTGTAATATATAATGTAATTTGACATCTTTGAAAATTGCTTATGTATGCTGAAAGCTTAGATTGAATTAATAAAAAAAGTATGTATCAATATTGTAATTTTCTTTCTTCATTTAATGATAATGATATTAAACTTATCAGAGAATATGAAAAAAAAAATTATATAAAATAAATAGACAGAACTTGTCTGTATTATTTAATGAAACATGCATTAATGAAAAAATGCTGCCTAAATGCACACAATATATATATATATATATATATACATTATTTGTATTTATATTTGTTTTGTATGACACTATGTTTTATATGTGGTAATTTGTATTTGAAATATAGTTATATATTTGTATGTAGTGATAGGTGTGTGAATGTATGTACACGTGTTCATATGTGTACTAGCAGCATAACCCGGCGTTGCTCGGGTGTAATGAAAGCTTTAAAACTAATCCATGGTCCTGGAGATCAGACTCTTTAGACGTTGGCACGAAAGACTAAAAAACAATAGTTGTTTCCAGTTAAAGTGAAACCGTAGACTGAAAGAAAAATGAATGGATGTAAGTCAAATTTTGATTTTCTGGTATCGATAACAAATAGGTTTTTTTCGTCGTAAACTAAATTTTGAAGGCTAAATAAGTCCTCTGAGTAAATGGGTTCATGGCTGAGACAAAGAAATACAATTATACCTACTTAGAGCCAAACCCGAAGCAAAAACTAAAATAAAAGGGCTGAATAAAATACAGGCAGATAAACAGACACACACACAAACATCTTGCCTTTTATATATATATTATCGATTTTTTGCGCTATTGTAAGAACTGCCACCTTGAAACCCCTGAATATCGTTTCTTATGCCTTTGTCTATGAGTGTATCAAATTTGATTAAAATAGGACCACTCCTTCTGTAACCCGATTTTTTCGATTATCGATTTTCGATATTTATCGGGGGTACCTCGACACAAAAGCTAGCTAAGAACACTCGCGGACGCTTATAGTACAACTGTGTAAATTTTCAATAAAATCAGTTCAGCCGTTTCGGAGTCTATAGGTAACGGACACACACACAGACACACACATACACACACACACACAGACAAAGTTCCATTTATAAATAAGTTTAGATATATTAGTGTTTTATTTTATTAACCTGCGTAAATAAATGTACTGCTTTACGATGATTACAGTACGGAAAATGCCTGACGATTGCTTTGTACATGAAATTCAGAAAGGAAGTCAATGTCAGTTTTATTGAATTAAATCTATTTAGCATTTCGAGAGATTTTTGTGTCATTTTGGTAAATGTACTTGTCAAATGCATTATTTTCGTGTTTGAGTAATTTAGATGAAAATGTATCCATCGCACCTTCTCTCTCTCCTCTCTCACTCACTCTCTCTCTCTCTGAGAGTGAGTGAGAGAGGAGAGAGAGAAGGTGCGATGGATAAATTTTCATCTAAATTACTCAAACACGAAAATAATGCATTTGACAAGTATATTCTATATATATATATATATATATATATATATATATATATATATATATGCATCGTCTTTGCAGAACTCGTTGCTGGCTACTAGATCTTTCTTAGTGAATTGAGTCCTCTGAGAGATCTGATAAGACATCGAGAGTCACCATCTATCAGCCTGAGTATTCGAGAAATCTTTTTACAGAAACATATGGTCTCTTCAGCAGGATTCAAGCCTATCCTTTTTTTAATCATGGATTGAGCATGTGAGCAAGGATGAGGCTTTGGAAATGATGGAAACGAAAAGGTAATTAATACTGAGCACCACGGAGAGATAGCTGAAGTTCTTGGAGCATGTAATAAGGAAGGAAGGCTTGAAGAATCTGATACTCAGAGGTCAGATAGAAAAAAGAGAGACAGGGGAAAGCAGCGGATAACATATTTGAAATTTGATCAGGTAGATGACAGAACAGGGGTTGTGTAGTGTAACAGGAGAAAGCGTGCTAAGAGCCACCAGGAATAGCGATATTGAATTCCATGATCGCCTACGCCCTGAACGGACAAGATACATAGAAGAAGAAAAAGAAGAAAAAGAAAAAGAAGAATATAGAGTATGTTCAATTGTCAGGGCAATATATATAATATATTATTACTAAATATGGAAGATCATGCTGAGTGACCGATAAAAATATATAATGACTTTAGGAATAGCAGATGACTTGTTAATTAGTGGCTCGTAAACGAGGATGTTATGAGCATTAAACATGAAGCGAATAGTCAGAAATATATGGTGGAAGAATGAATCTTCCTTCTCTGAACTTTTACCAATTTATAAGAAGACTAAATAACCTATCGACTTAGATTTTAGGCTCAATAACCAATATGAAAAACTAGGTTGGGTAAAAAGGAATGAGCTGCATTACTTATATTTTTCTTAGAGAAAGCATGTAAGATAAAACATAATTATAGCAAGTGGTACGTTTAGTCAGGTTCCCTCGAGGAAACGTTTATTTCCGACAAACGCTATCTACACACTGAATAAAAAAAATAGCATAAAAGTATGCAACAGTCTAAATTGAAAATAGAAAGAACCATTTCTTTAAGACTTAAAAAAATATTGTTCTCATCTTGATTATTACAGAAACTGTTATAGATACAACATTTCGATTGGGCCGTCTTCAGTGGGATTTTCAGCTGATATCGGTTATCTGTTGATTAACCTATTTTAAACCACTTACCCTAGTTCTCATGTAAGGCCAGAGTATATTATTTTACAACTCAATTGGACAAACGACCACGAAACAACAGCAATAGCTGCATTCATTGCGCCTCTATCTTGTTGTGCATTTTTGGAGCCTTTGTCAGATCATTTCTCAATTTTGGTTATCATCGTGGCTTTCGATATTTTCTATACTGTTTTTTATACATCTGACATTCTAACAGCTGATTAATACGTTTTTTATTTTACCTGTTCTTTTCCAGGTTTAATATAATCTTAAGAATATTACATTTCATGCACGCATTTTTCAATATAATTCATGATTTTTCTAGGCATTGCTATTAATTTAATACAAATTTAATGCTGAAAACCGCATTAAAAAATATTAAGACAAAAATTTATATGCAACTGATTAAAAAAGACAATAAAAAATGATTATTTATAATTAATTCTGATAATCAATTCTGATGAAATGATAAGTGTTAAACAAAGTTTGATTGACCAAAATGATAAAAGATTTTATCAGAATTTCAATGCTGTTTTCAACATTGAAATTCTAATAAAATCTTTTATCATTTTGGTCAAGTAAAAATATTAAACAGAAAAAAGTTATAAAGAAAAAGATTTATCATTAAAAGCCTTAATCACTGACTCACTTATCTACTTGTGTAGTTAGTCTTTCTTTTCGGGCTTCACATATTTTGATGTAACTAATTTTCTACTGAACTAAAATTCAAAAATCTTTTTTCAAAATGTAGCTAAGGAGGTTTCCTATCTAATTCTGTAAATTGTTTGAAATTTAGTTGAGAACTAAATTGGTGGTAAAGCTTGAAATCTGCCTAGATTCACTCAATGTTGAACTTAAGAATATATTCAACCACTGCCGTGGTTGAATGATTTCTTGTTTTTTTTTCTATTTTCTTTCTTTCTTTCTTTCTTTCTTTCTTTCTTTCGTGTCAGCTCCTGTGTAGAGCGATTATGTTCTCTTGCCCAAAACGAGAGAAAATACTGGTCTAACTTAGAAAACAGCTATGATAATTTTGGAGAAATAACGTTGAGTTTCTCTATTTATTTCCTAAAACGTCAAAACATCACTTTCTGATTTAGGCTATAAATCCAATTCCGGCCAACTGACAAATTTAGTGCAAAATTCCAATTCATGCCGAAAATTGAGTTCTTCAAAGCACAAACTCTGCGGAACTTCAAAATCTCACGCCAAGAATCGTCTCACTTTAACTCCCTATTGCTTGGCATTTTGAAAAAATAACATTGATTTTCTCAATTCCCAAGATTTGGGAGATATTTTATACTAGAATATTTATGATTAGACGCGTTAGTCACTCACTTGTAAGTATCTCTTTTCGGACTTTATATATTTTAATATAACTTTTTCTAAAAAATTCAATTATTTTTCAAAATGTAGCTAAGGAGGTGTCCTACCTAACTGTTTGAAATTTAGTTGAGAACTAAATTAGTGGTGAAGCTTGAAATCTGCCAAGATTCACTCAATGTTGAACTTAAGAATATATTCAACCACTGCCGTGATTGAGTGATACTTTTGCTGTTTACTTTGATTTAATTATATTTCTATACATTAACAATGAAAATAAGAATATTGTCTTTTATTAAAAATGAAGATGTAAAGCTTCATAAAACACTTGTAGTTAGCAAATTAAAATATAAACACACTTTATATTGTAAGCAAAATCTTTATAATATTAAACATTACGCTGATTCCAAAAGAACAAATAATTGCCAATATTCCAAATACCGTTTGTAATTAATTGTTAGCAACAGATTGTGTTTTATTATCTAACTGTGTATTTGCCTTTCTTGCAAATTCAAATTTGAGATTTTAAACCGAGTAAAAATTTCTGAAAACATGTACTTGTGTATAATACGAACACCCTTTTTCAGTCTTTAATGTTCGTTACAAACCTTCCGTATACGCAAAGAGACACGGTGGCTTAATGGATTTCGTTTCGGATTGAGATAATCGTAGATCCGAGTTCGAATCCAAGTCGTGTTAATTAGACCTTCGGAAACGTATTAAACCTTTTCTCTTACACCCAGCCTTTGAGATTTTAAAAAGAAATCAATCGATCGGCGGAAGAGAGCAAGGGAAAATTTACTCGCTCCAGAATCATTTTACTCGACTGACCTAATTTTCTTAATAGTCGCCTTACGTAAACATAACGTAAATCACTGACGAAAAAAAAAGAGAAATTTTGAACGTGTTAGAAATGATTTAATTTTTTTTTAAAATAATAACAAAAAAATTTGATTTTTCCTCTTAATAATAGCATAAACATTTTGATGATAAAACTTTGTTTTTATTAAGTTTGAGTCATTTTAACAGTATGATATGCTGATTTTTTTTTTTTTTTTTTGGCAATTGAGTGGAGGTAGCTAAATTCTGTTTGACTACAACCTTCATCTCATAGGTGATAAAAAATAACAAATCTGTTTTTCTTAATGATTTTCTACAAAAGAATTACTTGTATAATTTGGTTTTCGGTGCGTGTTTAAAAGAAGTATGCATATTTTTTTTTCTTTCAAATGTTCGTTTTTACTTTTCGTAAGCGGGGAGGAAATATAGGATGATATTTTTCCAAATAAGTTTCTAAAAATTTGTGAGTGTCTTTAATCTGGGTGACAGAGACATTTTGGCTTCACTCTGGAAGCGTTAATTAAACGAATGTTTACACTGACCGGGACGATAAAAGACAAGAGTTCAATAATATCATTATAAGTAATTCTTAGTAACTTGTGAATCTTCAATGGCATACTTTTGAGTTGTAAAAGGAATCAGATTTCCTTTTTCTATATTTGAAGGAACACGTTTCATTGCGAGATTTTTAATCAAACACAGGCGAGTAAAGCAATAAATTTTAATCACCCAATTAAATTTTTTATCGACTGAGTCGATCAGGCGAGTGAAACCTCAAAGGCTGCTTAAACCCATAAGTAACTAACAGAATAGGCTGGTTTCTATAGCTTAGAGGGAAAACTCTGAATTCAAAATCAGCCTGGTTCAAAAGCAAATCCACCACACACCTCGAAGAAAGGAATTACTTCGAGCTGCGTAAGTAATGGGCTTAGTATAATGGTTTGTGGGCTTAGCATAATGTTTTGAACTACTGGACACGTCACAGTGCAGTGAATCTCTCTGATTTGGAACCAATCGCCTATGGGTGTATCACCCACGGCACTTTAGACGACGATTATATAAATACCCTTATATCCAATCTTTAGGAAGGCTAAAATATATCCTCACGAATGAAAAATAGTTTTGAAGCAATATAAATGGGAAGCTAAGAATACCTAATTCACAGAATATGTGAGTAATGAGGAAGTTTTATTTAAAATATAAGGAGACACGTAGTTAAAATCAAAAGGAGACAGTTAAAATGCCTGGAACACATAATGAGAAAAGGGGACTTGGAGAATTTGACACTAACCATCAAAAAAATTAATTACTTAACGATTTTTGATTGATTCGTATTTTACGGCTTCTCAACATTTTGCAGGTTATTTAAAGAGAGAAAACATTTTTTGATTATATAAATTGGGAGGAGGTAATGATAATGGTTTAGTTATACTAGTTTGTTAATTAACCTCTAGTTGCGGGAAAGAAAATGGGTTAATGGCTTACCAAAAAATATTTGGGCGTAAGTGAAGATAACCAACGTAACTGGAATTGGAACTCCGCTCTCCAATTTACAATTCCAAGCAGTTATCCATTACACCACACGCGCATCCAAATTTACAGTTTCTGATATCTCAAAGCGGTCCCCCATCTAAGTACTGATCAAATTTGACGTTGCCTTAACTTTGGTGATAGTACGAGTTTTGTGTATAAATCGAACAATAGAGGAATATATTGGTACTAATATTAATGAGACCAATAAAAAGAATGAAGATGAGGAGAGCCGTGTCTACCGACATTTGGAACGAATTATCGAGTGAATGTCATTAAAAGAGCACGTTTCATATCTTCAGTCTCTTTCTCTCCAAATGAACCAATTAGCGTCATCGTCACGGAGCCTTGTTAATTGGAATAACACCTTATTTCATTCAATATAATTAGTGTCGATCGAAATGTTTTAATAGAAATATAATTGTGCAATTTTTTCCAAGGAGGAATTAAGTTGATTCTTAAGGAACTTTAAAAAAAGAAGAGAAGAACCCTATTTAAAATAGTTACGAGAAAAGAGAAATTCTTCTGTTTTTCGTGTGTTGCCTTACAGCTTACGAGCAGACGCATCTTTCTCTGTAGCTGCATCAATAATTCTGTATCCTAATAATTCTGTATCCTAATAATAATATAAAACCTGGCTGGAATCATAAAAATTCTACAGTCGATATTGACATATTGTTCTTACATTTGAGGGGCATAAAAACATTTTTGTCTCACGTGCAAAGCAAACCTAGGTTTACATTGTGACCAGCGAGTAACTCAAAACTTACGCCTAAATTTCTCGAACCCATGTGTGCCCTTTAAAACAAGCTCTCCCCCTGTCGAAAACATTGCCTATCGCTATCTTTTTGATACACGTGCAAACCAAACCAAGGCTTCCCCTATCGACTCACGTGCAAATCATACCTATGATTCCTTTTTTGACTCATGTGCCAACCAAACCAAGGTTTATTTTATGGGCACACGCACTCATACCATACTTATGTCTATCTTTCTGATTCATGTGCAAACCAAACCAAGGCTTCCCCTATCAACTCACGTGCAAATCATACCTATGATTCCTTTTTTGACTCATGTGCCAACCAAACCAAGGTTTATTTTATGGGCACACGAACTCATACCATACTTATGTCTATCTTTCTGATTCATGTGCAAACCAAACCAAGGCTTCCCCTATCAACTCACGTGCAAATCATACCTATGATTCCTTTTTTGACTCATGTGCCAACCAAACCAAGGTTTATCTTATGGGCACACGCACTCATACCATACTTATGTCTATCTTTCTGATTCATGTGCAAACCAAACCAAGGTTTACCCTATCGACTCACGTGCAAACTATACTTATATCTATCTGTTTGACTCGTTTTCTAACCAAGCTAATGTCTATCCAAATGATTCACGTACAAACCGCACCTATGTCTATCCCTTTTGATTTATGAGTAAATCACACCTTGGTTTCAATGTTTGATTCTCGTGTAAAACAAACCAACGTCTAACTTTGTAATATATATATATATATATATATATATATATATATATATGTGTGTGTGTGTGTGTGTGTGTGTGTGTGTGTGTGTGTGTGTGTATATATGTGTGTGTGTGTTTTTCTCTTGTGCAAAAACAAGGGATGGATAACTATTTGACTCTTATGCAAATCAATCATATCTCAAATTTTTCTGGTTTTATTTTTGTTTTGTTTTTTTGTTCAAAATGACCGAATTCTATTTTGAACAAGCTAGTAAGAGTTTATAAACAAAACTTTTGTATCTCTTTACTTGCCTGTCGTCTAAAGCTAAATAGCTCGTTCTGCCTTGCAATTTACACCACAGCTGGTAGGAGGAGTAATATTTTCAAGCCATGTATCTGCAAAACGCAAACGACCATTGTTTTAATAGGTTGCTTTTAAATTTTTTTCGTAGCTTTGCCCTTACTGTTTGCGAAACGAAGTGGTGTGTTTTATTTTCGTTGACGTTTCAACTCTTCTCTTTAACTGGCTATCATGCATGGCTACAGAACACATTCCACCCGGCTATTTAACCCACAACCGCTTTAAAGGAATGTCTAATGTATGCGACTTTTGCTTTCGATAGATCTATTTTTCGTTATGTTCATTTTGTTATGACATATTGCAAAGTATACAATGGTTTCTCGTAGCCGTTTCTGTGCTTTGGAATTAAGAGTTGCCACGATAAATTGTACCAGTAGACGAAAGGCGTTGGTAAAATAAAATATAGTTTTCAGTCTCCTTTTTTATTTATTTTTTTCCTTTCTTCGGATTATCAGAGAATATTTTACACATTAAGAGTTATATATGGAACTGTTAACGTGACAACTGAGCCACTACAACAATTAGAGAAATAATCGTCGGTTCAACTGTAGATATTTCATATTGTTTGCTAACGTGTAAATCATTATTAGAAAATCGCTTAATAGGCTCGTTGAAGACTTCGTATTAACGTGAGATATTATTCTCATGCTAATTTTATCAGCCTATTCTTCCATGCTGGCTGAAAGCTTGTCAGAAAAGAACATTAGAAGAGTTTTCCGCTATAAGTTGCCAGTTCTTTTTGCGGTACACTGGTTGCCAACCAAGGCTATATAACCCACTCTACCGCTCTATTTAACCCATAGTTAGATGGAGAAGATTTACCTTAATCGTTATCTATGGAGTACCATGACTTCTTGCGCAATTTATTGCGATGGTTTTGTGTTGCTGTCTCCGCGGTTTGTAATTAGTTTTCCTTTTATTAAACTGGTTGCCCTCCATCCATGTCTGGAAAACTCAGTCTAGCCTACAATTTAGCGCATAGCTAGTGGAAAGATGACCTGGATTCATGGCTTTCCTAGTGGAAATAATGTTACCATTTTCGAAACACTAGCAGGCGGAATTTGAACTTTGCTCGGGAATTTTATTTTCGCTATTTATAACCGTTACGCCAACCCTTTCTGCTTCTTTGGCATTATCTTACAGAAAAAAGTCAAGAGAAACTTTTGATTGATGTCTTAGTTCTTAAGTTCATATGGAATCCATTTTGCTACTTTGTCGACTTTTAAAATATTTACAACAAATTGTTATCTACCAAGCTTATTTTACGCGGGTCATTCAATAAATAAGGTGAATTTTTCGGTATAAGGACTTCTAATACAGATAGAAACTTACTTTTTTTTTATTTTTCAACGTAGTCTCCCAGCAGTGTCATACACATTTCCCATCTGTGCACAAGCTTCCGTATTCCCTCAGCGTAAAAATCTTTGGAGTGATGTCTCAGCCACTTGCTCACAGCACTTTTGACTTCATCGTCACTTTCAAACTTCGTACATCTCCTGAACGCTTTCAAGGGGCCAAAGAGGTGAAAGTCTGAAGGGGCAAGTGTGAGGACTTGCATTGTCTTGATTCAAGTAGGCAAGGTCATCATGGACAATTTTGTGTGCTGTCCCAACAGATAAGCTCAAAATCCCTGCAATATCATCCACTGTCAACCTTCTGTCAGACTGAATAAGGTCATTGACTGATTCGATCACTTCAGGAGACCACACTTCTGTAGGCCTCTCAGACCTGTCTTCATCCTCAACACTGTTCCGTCCTTCTTTAAACAATTTAACCCACTTGTAGATACATGTGAAACATATTCTTCGGCCTTCATCAGATGTTAGTGGACGCGGATAATCTTCAGAGAAAATTTGAAAGTAATCACTTTATTTAATCTACATGTATAGATTGTTCATTTGCTGCTTTGCATAGTGAGGTATATCACATCTTATGCTCCTTCTTTTGTTTTAATTTGTTTTGTTTTATTGTTTTTTTCTAATTTTTGTAAGTCCTATTCATTTATTTTACAGTAAGGTCCACCCTGCACAAGGCTCAGAAACCACTCAAGGTAGAGGTTACGTTAAGTGTTAAATTAAATTAAATGGATAAGTGGAAAAATAAACGGTTGATGCAAGTTAGGATTGTAGTGATCGGAGAAACATGCCTTTGGGAGTCGGTTCCCCAAAGCAATGGTTCTCGGGAAGAAGCTGTTCGAGTAGAACTTAAGTCACACCGATGGAAAACGGAGAGAATATGGGTGGTTTGGTACGATTGTAAGTGGCATTGTCATGAAAATTAGGCCTTGTGAAACAAAGTTCATCCCAGCACTTTCCATGGAATAACGATAGTGCAGTCAGAGACTCGCCATACCACGCCTGTGAGACGGATCTCAGTGTTGCACTTTCAATCCTCTGTCAGAATACTTTCAAGGTATTTAAATTCCTGCACCTGCTTGATTTTAGTATCCCCAATATGTAGTTGGCATTTTGGGGTTCTCTTTTTTACTGATGAATATGCATTCAGTTTTTTTGTACTGTTTCCTCGCTTTCCGTTGCTACTTTCTGTAGTAGATCCTGTACTTTTATTTTGGTGTCTGCTATCAGCACTGTGTTGTCTACATATCTTATATTGTTGAAATTGTTACCGCCAATGACTAATAATCCTGGCAGGACTTCTCACTCTTTCTGTACAAGCTGAATAGGTCCAGTAAGAAGACATACCCTTATCTTACTCACCTTTATATTTTTGTATATCTTCTGAATTAATTTCCTGTTCGTATGCAAGCGATTTGCTGCCAGTATAGGTTCTTGATTATTCTAATAACTTACCCGAATATGTCTACGTCGCCGAGTATTTCTATCATGTCTTTGTGGCGAGTATTTCTATCATGTCTACGTCGCCGAGTATTTCTATCATGTCTACGTCGCCGAGTATTTCTATCATGTCTTTGTGGCGAGTATTTCTATCATGTCTACGTCGCCGAGTATTTCTATCATGTCTTTGTGGCGAGTATTTCTATCATGTCTTTGTGGCGAGTATTTCTATCATGTCTTTGTGGCGAACTTTGACGAACGCCTTTTCGTAGTTTATAAAGCACAGGTACGCGGCCTTTTGCATTTGCTTCTGCTTTTATGACGCTTCTTCTGACAATATTCTAAGCATAAATATTGCGTTCCTTGTTCCTATCAAGATTACCGTTCTATGTCAGGATACATTCTTTTCATCTGGCCTTTCCAACCACTGTGAAAGAAAATATGTTTTAAACTAGATTTCTTAATAAAGAACAATGTAAAAAGCATAAAAAGTTATTTTTAAGTCTAAATCTGTACTACCTGGTCCAGGGATTGAACACAGTTATTATGCTATAAATTTCACGACCAAAAGCTTTACTCCTCTAGATTGAGATCCTGTAAAATTCCTTGAAATTTATCTGAACCGTCAGTCACACGAAGAAAACCAGAAATGCACAACGGCTATAACGTTGTGATAAAAACAACAAAGATGAAGACATTAGTCAAAATGTAAAAACGAAAATGTAAATAATAATCATTGATCCAAGAAAATACGTTTAGCTTGATTGAACACAAGACTACAGACATGGGGCATGTAATTAGTAACGAAAATTGAATGATTCCCTTCTAAATTTTGTTTTATTGTTTGTTTGGTTCGTTTTCTTCGGCTTATCAACTCCTTGCAGGTTATTTAAAGCCAGAAAATATTTTTCAATTGTAAGATTGAGAAAGGGACAGATAATGAGTACTTAGTGATACAAGTTGAACTAATTAACTAATTGCTGGTGAAGTGGATTCATACTTTCCTGAAGAGTATTTGCGTTCAAGTGAATTATAACGAACTCAACCGCAATTAGAACACAGCTCTCAGTTTAACAATTCTAAGCCATTACCTATTAAACTACCCGGACATCGAAGCTTACAACACCGGGTATTTCGAAGCGGGCTTACGGCCTATCACATTAAATACACCTGTTCTCGCTCGATCACCGAAGTTAAGAAACGTTTAACTGGTCAGTACTTAGATGACTGACCGCTTGAGAAAACCAGGTGCTGTAAGCATTTAGTGACGAATGTGCGTCGTGGTGCAGTGGATATCGGCTCGGAAACAGAAATCGGTGAGCCGAGTTCGCATTCCAGTTGAATACGCTGCATTCACTTAAGCACTAGTACCCTTGGGAAAGGTATTAATCCATTTCTTCCCACCAGTTATGGGTTAAATAAGAGAGGTAGGACTTGGGGACCCTGTCCTTAAAAACAAATTCCAATGAATCTTGATACTCGAAAAGAAAAAGTATTACTAGATACAAAACTTATATAAAAAACAACAATAAATTGTTGAAAGAAAAAGGTATTACCAGCAATAAATAAATAAAAAAATTAGTTGGCAATAAATGACCCGCCGAGATTAATATGTCAAAAAAACAAAACAATTTTTTTTTTGTTTTAAATTTCAAAGCTGTCACCTTACGGGAACCGCTGTTTCAACGCTATATGGCCGCAATCTCTAATTTTTATACAAGTACTGATTATGCGGCATCTTAAGCTGCATATTAAAGAGCTTCTTATCCTGTCACTGTGATCATTTAATGCATTGTTTTTAAAACCTGAGGGCGGTCGTTCTGATACAATAAAATCAACGACCGATTTCTTTTTACCTGTAAAAAAAAAAAAAAAAAAAAAAGAAAATGAAGGTATTCTCATTCAAACCTGCTAATGACGGCAGCGAGCACTAAGATTTTGACCAGGTACCAAACGTCTATAATAAATAATTCCCTTTCATCCCAGAAGAGAAAGAGAAAACATTTATACCGCAGTTTTGTATTTTTTTTTTTTTCATTGAAAGTTGTCCTGAACTTGGCCATGACTATATTCGTTTAGGTTTACGTGATGAATACATTTTCAACTGAAAGTAATTATTTTGTATGTTAAGAAGGAAAAGAAAGAAACACACACACACACGCCCCTATATATATATAATGGATTCTCCCGTCGCGTTCAACGTATGAGGGTCCAACCTTTCTCCAGCAAGACAACCACACAGAGATTTGTTTATAGTGGTGAAGGCATTGTGTAGTACCATCCACACTTTTTGGAACTGCTGATAACAAACAATTGGTGCAGATGACTGCCACAAATCGCACGAACAGCAGACCTCAATTATTTAACCCATAATTGGAGGGAACGAACGGATTAATACCTTTCCCAAGGGTACCAGTGCGCAAGTGAATGCAGCGTGCTCGACTGAAATTGGAACTCGGCTCACCGATTTCCCCCTCCAAGCCGACATCCACCGCACCCCAACGCACATCCGTGAATGCTAACAGCACCTAGTATTCCCAAGTGGTCACCCACCTAAGTACTGACCAGGCTCAACTTCGGTGATCGAGCGGGAACCGGTGTATCCAACGTGACATGACCGTTATATATATATATATATATATAACACAAAGTGTTCAATATTTGAGATAGAGCGTATCTAAATCTCAATCTAAACTTATTTATAAATGGAACTTTGTCTGTGTGTGTGTGTATGTGTCCTTGTTACCTATAGACTCTGAAATGGCTGAACTGATTTTCTTGGAAATTTACAGTTGTACTATAAGCATCTGTGAGTGTTCTTAGCTCGGTTTTGTGTTGAGGTACCCCCAATAAATATCAATAAATTCTTTATATATATATATATATATATATATATATATATATATATATATATATATAAAGAAAAACTGAACACATCATCTAAAGTGGCTATAAAATATAATATCCAAATGAATAAATTAATTTTTTTAAAAAGTGCTCAATATAGAAATACAGCTATGTTCTAAATTATAACACATATATATATATATATATATATATATATAGGGTGGTCCAAAAGTTCATGGACAGTAAATGATAATATCTATTTTGAAATTACATATACAATTATATTTAGTAATACAATTATTACATCTATAATTAAAGTTTATTGTGGACAAAAGCTCTTAAGATTTTATCAACACAGGCGCTCAAACTGTTGTCCATCATAATTTACACACTTTTGAGTCTACCCCTGACACTTCGACAAACATTTTTTGCACAAGTCTCTTTGAGTATTAATTTTGTTAAATGTATATCTGATGTAATTTTTTAACATACCAAAAATTCATAACTTTGGATTATCAACTTTGTCCTTGATTACTCCCTAAGAGAAGAAATTCATTTAGATTAAGTCAAGTGAAGGTGTTGTCCAGTCAATTGGACCTCTTCTCAGGAAATGTTTGATCAAGATACTCACGGGCAGCTCTTTAATAGTATGAAGGGACCCCATCTTGTACTGTACTAAACTAACCAATACACAAGCCTATTCCACCTACTGTTTACCTACTTGTAGACCACCCTATATATAATATATATATATACGCATCGTATATATACGCATCGTTTATTCAGTAATGAATTAGAACACTCTCAGCTTCTGGTGAATGTTTACATTGTATATAAAACGTTAAAAATCTCCCTTCTTCTACCAAGCGCCCATAGCTCAGAGACAAAATTGCCGCCTGATGTCAGTGCGGTCGGGTTTCTATCCTGGCTAGAAGCAATCGGATGTCAAACCGTCCTGATGAGGTGTGATACAGCGAAACAGATCTTTATGATGTATTGAGGTAAGTTCTGATCGTAGTAAGTGTAGAGTTTTAGGATTTATATAGACTGACGTTGATTTCTTATTATTCATGATAAGTTTTGTGTGATTTGTTTCTTTTATTTTAATTTCTCAAAAATGTTTAAAAAAAAGGTTGTGTTGTTCACGTATTAACGATTTGTAAAGGATATTTTTCGTTCACAGTTTCTGTTTCATTTATGCATATTTTTTCTTTTCTACTGATTTTGCAGTGGCTTAGAATATTATATTGCTTCACAAAAAATCCTTTTTAAAGGACACTTCCATCATTGCTTAGCAGTTACAAGTGGGTGTTATTTGTGTAGGTGGTGTGTCGGTTATTCTTTTATTGGTCTTTTCAATTATTTGTGTCATGTTCTCAGTACAACTGTAGCTGATTTTTACTGTACTTCTGTTGAATATCTTGTGAAAATACTTCATGTGGGGAAGTATTTGTGCCTAAGTTTAATGAATGTTTTTCGAACATACGTTTTTAAAAGTTTTTGTTGTATGATGTTACTTTTTTCTGTTGGTTGTTTGTACTGCATGGTGTGTATGTGTGTGTTGCCAAAGCGACACTATTTTTTATGCAGTTTCATAAACTTACTTGCTTTCGTTGAAGATTGATTCATTAGAAAGATTTGTCAGACAACCTGCTTTCATTTGATTGTGGCATCTGCTTGATTAATGTTGGCAGGTGGTTGGATTGTTTATGCATGTAAAGTATGAATATAGAAATAAACATCAAGTATAGTTGGCATCCATGCAAGACAGACCAGGTTTGAGGAAACATGGAAGGGCTTGCATCGTCTAGATTTGCTACGAGCAAACAATGAAGTCAATGTGGAAGCGTTGTTATTTTATTTGCTTACCTATGTTTTCCAATAAAGCTTGTCTTGTTATCTTCATTTTTTACGAATTTTTAAATGTAGCAGAGAGAGAGAGAGAGAGAGAGAGAGAGAGAGAGAGAGAGAGAGAGAGAGAGAGAGAGAGAGAGAGCAAGAATGTAGCGTGTGTTAAAAATATCTCCGATCAAAATCTATATATAATTATATCAGTCAGTTAAGTACCGTACGTGATACACGCTTTGGCGATCATGTCTCGAAAGATATATATATATATATATATATATTAAAAAAGGATTAATTCAAAGATGTTGAATGGCCATTTGTGTCGTTCCCCGTGGGGATCTTCATATCGAAATGGCCATTCAACATCTTTGAATTAATCCTTTTTTAATATATATTTGCTCTGTAATATTTTATTACATGGAGCTCTCTTCCTGTATCATTTTTTAATATTAAAATAAACTTTTAATATTAATTAGGATCGGGTTTTTTGGAATTTACCTTCCTGCTTTTTTCCCTTGGATTGAAGTATCTGAATTAAAATATATATATATATTCATACGCAGACACATCTGTTTCGCTGTATCACAGCTCATCAGTACGTTTAGACCCCGATTCCTTTTAACCCAGGATTGAAACCCGACCGAAGTGGCGTCAGTCAACGATTCTACCACTGGGCCATGGGCGCACGGCAGAAGAAGGCAGATTTTTTAGCTTGTATATTATGATTATACGCGCCCAATAGCCAGTGTGCTCTAATTCATTAGTGCATGAGATTTATATCAAGATTTATATAAAGATTCATATGTATGAAGAATATTTGGGAAGCAACCTTTCTTTCAAACATATTCAATTGAATACGGCCGACAAGAAAGATTTAATTGGTTTTTATTAAAATTTTCTATTGTTCTAATATTTCTGGGGTTTTTTTTTCAGAGATAAGGAATATAACAATTGTACATAATTTGTATCGTCCCAATCGCTTTCAGCCACTTTTATAACCATTTACAATTGTTTCACCCTAAGCAAGGCAGTACTGTCACTAGTACACAGGGGGCTACATAAGAGGAGAGTGAATAGAAAGAGAAACAGGTTACATGAGTTGTTGGAGAATGGTTAAAAGAAGCTTGAGAATACTGGTGTGAAGAGAGTTACTTGAGAGTAGAGTGAAAAGGGAGAAAAACAAGATACAGGTGGTGTCGGAGATAAGGTAAGAGAAGCATTGATATCAAGAAGATAAGATAGGTACTATAGTGGGTTGCTTATCTATTCTTTTCTGATAGTAGTGGAGAGTCCGTTCTAGTGAAGGGTAGTTGTATACTGTTGCAGGTTAACGGAATTTGGCCTTGTTATAGACAGCCCACTATAAATCAGAAAGGAAGGTTATAAACCAAGAAAAGCAAATTGAGTTGAAAGATAACATTTTATATACAACACATATCAATTAATGTTTTTACAATTGAAGTAATACATGAAGTATAGGTCCAACGGAGGTTAAAATGTTCATGGCAATAAAATGCTGAAAGAGAATTAATGCTTAGGTATTTGGGAGCGTGTAAGTAAGGAATGTCTTTGATGTATTCGCTCCTTAGGTCAGTAAGGAGTTTTTGCGGCAGGGAAGAAGGAAAGGGGTAAGGGAGGCGAGAGTAGTAAGCCGCTTGACTTGGATCAAGGGGATATTGATTACTCTCTTCTCTTAGAGTCGATCTGCCTGTCAATGCTTTCTGTATCCGCTTTTTATATCTTCTTTTTTTGTTTTAATGATTTCACCCCGAGCAAAGCGGAAATGCCACTGATGTGCAGGGGGCTACATAAATGTAAAAAGATTAATTAGAAAAGAGTGAGGAGTACAAACTAGTTAGAAAGGTGCAATAGAAAGCTGAGAAAGCAGGTGCGATGACAGATACATAGGTGGAGAGAAAGGGAATGTTATACAGGGGTGGGGAGAGAGCTAGAGTCCAGTGGTTAGTAGATGAGTATTGACTTTGCATTTAAATTTCTGGAGGTTGTAGCCGTCAGGAAAGCAAGAATACGGGTGCGAGTTCCACAGGCGGGAAGTGCGAGAGAAGAAGCTGCAGGAGTAGTATTGTCGTCTGCATTTGGTTAACCTGACTGTGAATGGGTGGGACCAAGTTGCCAGTCTGGTTGCACGAGTAAACACCTGTTGAGGAGGCACCAGTGACTTAAGTTCGTCCGAGCAGAAGCCATGAAAGTATTTATAGAACAGACAAAGGGCGGCCACATTTCGACGGTGGGGAATGGCTGTAGTCGAGCCGCCAGATCAGTACCTATCACATTACAGACTCTCCTTTGGAGCCTGTCAAGAACACTGAGGAGAACGGCAGGGGCGCCTGACCATACATGGCAGCAGTACTCCATGCACGGACGGATGGTTGACTTGCATATATGCAGGATGGATTCAGGCGGAAAAAACATCCTGGATCGGCATAGTGACCCAACCTTCTTAGCAGTAGATTTTGCTATGGATTCAATATAGTGGTTCCATTTGAGGTCTGAGGACAGGGTAAGTTCGAGGAGGCGTAGTGTATTGCTCTCCGGGAGAATCGCTTGGTCCATGCTTATGGGAGGCAGGAGAGGTTGCCTGTAATGGTTGACAGACAACAGCTTGGTCTTAGACGAATTGAAGTTGACAAGCCACTTCTTGCCCCAGTTCACCACAGAGTGTAGATCCCGTTCAAGGTCAGCAGCGAGATTATGTCTGTCCACCACGACAGGTTTCTTACTGGTGCGGGAGTATATTGTAGTGTCATTTGCGTAGATGCCTACTTGGGACTTGATCTCATCTGGGAGGTCGTTGATGAAAATAAGGAAGAGCGTCGGGCCCAGGATAGAGCCCTGTGGGACACCAGCATTCGTGCTGTAGGACGAAGAGGCACGCCCATTCAAAACGACCTTCATTTTGCGGTTAAGAAAGAAAGATTGGATTAGGTCAAGCAGGCAACCGGTAAATCCGTAACCCCGTAGTTTGCATAGGAGGCCAGGGTGCCAAACCCTGTCGAAAGCCTTGGAGATGTCCAGAGCAACCGCGCGAGCCTCGTCAGACTCATCAAGTGCCTGTAGCATGTACTCCGTTACGGTTGTTAGCAGGTCGGCCGTGGACCTGGCAAAGCGGAATCCATATTGCCTGTCAGAGAAGTGTTTGTGGGCAGTGATGAACCATTTCAGCATTGATTATGGCCTCGATTACTTTCCCGAATATCGGTAGAAGACTGATAGGGCGATAGTTGGATGGATCCGAGGGTTCACCACAATTCTTAAATACAGGAACGACTGAAGAGAACTTCCAGCATGCAGGAAAGCAGGAAGCAGAAAGGCAGTAATTAAATAGTTTAGAGAGAACAGAGGAAAGTTCAGGAGCACACCTCTTAAGGACTTGGATCACAGCAGATCATTTGGGATTTCACACTTGTATTTGGTTCTGGGCTTCCCATTGGCTGATAAATAAATTTCGTGCAGGCTCGCGAACTGGAAATTTAATATTTAATTAATTTTTATTTTTTAACCGGAACATCTGCGCGGACCCGGATGCGCACCGACGACTTTTGGTCATTTGCTTTTTGTTC
Organism: Ascarosepion bandense; assembly: GCA_037127315.1. NCBI lineage: Eukaryota > Metazoa > Mollusca > Cephalopoda > Sepiida > Sepiidae > Ascarosepion > Ascarosepion bandense. The sequence goes on along the minus strand of JBBBDQ010000748.1, from coordinate 531,542 downwards.
GTAAAAGTGCGAACATCCGGTCCATCGCTTTTGCTCAGTATCACCACAGTAGAATTGACTTTGAATTTAAAATCTTGGAGATTGTAGCTATCCAGGAAGCAAGTATACAGAAGAGAGTTCCACAGGTGGGAAGTGCTAGATAAGAAACTGACAGAGTAGAATTTACGGTCGCATTTGACTGTTTTGACTGTAAAAGGGTGGGACTCAGTTGCCAGTCTAGTAGGTCGACTGAATTCGTGTAAATTCGTTGAGACAGAAGCCTTAAAATTACGACAGAAATATAATTTTAAATAATTCTTTGTATAGCTCATATGTATATATTTAAGAGATATATTCTATAGATGAAAATAGAATTTTTTTTATGCGAAGGTTTTTTTTGTTGATAGTTTTTTATTACAATGTCTGTTTTTTTTTGTGGGTTAATCAATTCACATCAAACAAGATGATTAAGCAACAAAAGTGCAAAGAACTATTAAAAGTAAAAGTGAATGAAAGAAGGAACAACGGATAAATATCTATTGCTGTTCAGAATAACGGGTAAGAGTACAGAAAAAAACGTTAGAAGTTCCCAACCAGGGGTCCATGCACCCCTAGTGGTCCATCAAAGAATTTCAAGGGATCCAAAAGATCTTAATTCGTACCGGCATATACTCATGATGTGCTAGATGTGCGTTGCACACCCTATAATTTTATCTATAGTTTCAAACTGTTTTTTCTACTTGTAATATGCATTGATGTGCACTGTTTCATTCATTGGGAAGTTCTGGCTTCTAAGTCACTCCGTTCTCGACTTAACACAGTTTTTAAAAGTCCCATTGAAAAATATAGAGTAAAATTGTTTTTTTTGTTTTTGTTTTTTTTTTTCAATAAATAAAAAGTTTCATTCACTTCTGTTTGAGGATTTTTTACGTTTGTTTCATTTATACAGGTTTATAATTTTTTTTATTCATAAGTTCGCTTGTAAGCTCAAAAATAAAGCCATTTTTAAAAGATAGTTTTTGTGTACAATACCTACAACTATAACAATGTTAACATTTTTACTAAGTGTTTTACTTAAATAAAGGAGAACTGAATGAAATGTTTTTTTGATTTTATATGAGTAAGTATAAAGTTTAATCAGCATAACGAAGGGCATTTTACATGAATAAATTTTTTACAGAAAAATCTTTTATTTTTGCTGGTTTAACTAATTCCGTTATAGGAGTCCACAAGTGAATAAATGACTGGAAAAGGGGGAACGGGACGAAAAAGGTTGGAAATCACCCCTTTAGAAGGAAGCAACAACTCGAGAGTAAACAGGAAACAGGTTATAAACTTCTATTCCTGCTCAAAAGACGGGGGAAGAGTGTAATCCGAAAGTCAGGCAATCCTATCTAAACCAATTAACGAGAAAGAAGGTAATAATAAAAATTCACAGTTCAGATGAAGAAGTTTGAAGTATAGGTTTGAAACAGACTTTAGAAGAAATCAAAAACCCAATCCTAATCAAAGAATAAATATCTACACCTGTTCAAAGACCAGCGAGGTGTGTGAACAGGACGATAGGTGAACTTATTTCTTCCTGTTGCGGAGAAAACAATTTTAAATAGAGGTTCAGAGTTCCATCTGAGACCTTATAAGTATAGGGCTGAAGTATACATAAGAAGGAAGCAAAAAACCAAAACCCTAAGTAAGCGACAAGGGATAATCATTTACACCTGTTCAAAAGACCAAAGAGGTGTGTGAACCAGGTGATAGGTGGACCAATCTGCTTCTGTTGAGGAGAAAAATAATCATTATATAAAATATCAGAGTTCAAACTGAGACGTTACAAGTATAAATTTGAAATAGAGTTTAGATGGAACCGGAAACTTAATCCTAAACAAGGGATAAGCATCTACAGTTGTTCCAAAGACCAGAAATGTCTGTGAACCGGACGACAGGCGAACCTATCTACAAGCATTGAGAAGGAAAATAATTTGTAAATCAAATGTCTGAGTTTGAATCTATAGGGGGGTGGTTAATGTTTATTAATTCGTCCTTGTGTCATACATAAGCGAAATCCCTACAGCTTACAGATTGATTCGTTATCATCATCAGAAGCTTTTCATCGGATTGGAATGTTGGAGATTGTGGATTTGTGTGGAATAGTGGGAAAATAAAAATATACGTTTTGCATGTTAAAATGGAAACTTATTCATAGAAATGAATAACATAAATTGTAGGAGTTAATGTCCAATGAGAAAGTTAAGGGTATCAAAAATGGTAGAAATGTTCGTAGTAGAAATTTGTTGTAAAGAATTTATGCGTATGTATGTATGTATGTATGTATGTATGTATGTAGGAGCGTTGTTTGGTAGGAGTGTCTTTGAATGGAAAAGAAGTGAAAGGAATCAGCAAACGAGAAAGAAGGAAAAAGTGGACGAATTCGCGACGCGGCCTTACGTCCGGGTCGACTTGAAGTTTCTCTTTTATTACATGTTAGTGTGTCGTTTCGCTGCTCCCATCTGACTGACTGGCTGACCTTCCTTTCGCCTTTTATATCCATTTAGTTTTTTTTGCTATGGATCGCTAAGTCTTCTTTTCTCAATCGCTTCCATTAGTCAGAAAATTAATTTACCATCTACTCGTGAAATCCAGTTTCGACTTTTTCTTTAATCACCTGGTCAATTTTTTTCTATTTAGCAAAACTAGGACTTCACATGTGAGTGTGAATTTCTGTACAAGTGAAGAAGAAGTTAACTTTTAATTCTTAATTTAATATCCACCACATGTTCAAACTGAGACGTTAGAAGTATAGAGTTCAAGGAGACATTAGAAGTTAACCAAAGGCCCAATCCGAAACAGGAAACACGGGATAAACCTCAATTACTGTTCAAAAGATCGTAAACGAGCTTTTTATATGTCATTTGTTATTATCATCACCATATTTTGATTTCTGCTATGGTTACACAACCTACCAAGTCTGTGGGAAGACCTAATGCAGGTAGTGGTGTGTTGTTATGGCTATATTTCATGATTTGCTTTTATATTTTCAGTAACATTACTAGATTTACAAAGACAAAGTTGTTATTAGTGTACTTAGGTTGTACTTATCAAGACAAGTAATGTGATCGATACAAACTTGGTAGCCCGGCTGCAGTCACTTTCTCTTCTTTGTGCCTCTTCTATAAATACTTTCACGGCTTCTGCTCCGATGAACTTAGATCACTGGTGCCCCTAGGTACGAATTTGCACGAGATACTAGATTAGCAACTAGGTCCCACCCTTTTACAGTGAAACAGATAAAATGTAACCGCAATTTCTACTCTAACAGCTTCTTTTCTCGCATTTCCCGACATTTCCTATAACTAACCACCTTTTCTCATCACTTTCCCCTATGTAACCCCCTGCGCAATAGTGGCAGTGGTATGCCTTGCTTGGGGTGAAATGATAAAAAAAAAAGGTTTTGTATATCTCTTAAGCTGGTATTTCCAGGGATTTTTTTCAATGTGTTGCGGTGTTTCATTTTTCTTTTTAACGTTCCAAGCCCACCTATTATCATTACTACTATTCTTGTTTTCAATTTTTCTATTTCAATTTCCTGGTTTCTATACTTTGATAGTGTTTAAATTCCTTGGTTGCTGTGTTACAATCCGCTAGACAGGCCCTATCAATTCGTAGGTAAGAGTTTTTAAAGATTTTTCTTTTCGGTTTTTGACAATAATGTCCGTTCTATTTGCTTTAATTTTCCTGTCTTTGAAGATGGTGTATTCCCATAGCATGGTGACGTCTTCTGTTTCTTTAATTGGTGCTGGGTGATGTTCATATTAGTGTTTGTTTACATATTTTCCAAAGTATTCGTCTATATTTCTGAGATGAGGTAGTATTTACAGTATTTACATTATTCGGACTATTGTCCTCATATTTGTAGGTATTTGTACGACGTTTTGGGAATATCAAACAAAACCCTTTATTACAATCACTGGGGTATATCATCTTCATCCAAAACGAGGCTCTACGCAAAAAGGATGGAAATGATATCCCCCAGTGATTGTAATAAAGGGCTCTGTTCGAAATTCCTAGCATCTGAAGAAGGACGGAGTGTACAACGGCCGAAACATCGTACAAATGGCAACAAATATGAGAACAGTAGTTCGAATAATGTAAGTACTGTACTATTTTCTAAAGTGTTTGCACATTGTCCAGTCAATGTTGCCGCAATCTATTTTGACGATTTTTGTATTTATTTGGGACAAGTACAGAACATGAGATTAGATGGTCCAAGGTTTCCTGGTATTTTTCACAAAACATGCATTTTGAATCCACATTATTATGTTCCTAGTGAAAGTTCATAGTGAAAGATTCTAGTCTTGCACTGCAAAAATATAACATTCGGTTTCAGCCTTTAATCCAGATACTTATCGATGGATGTTAACGGTCCTGGGCATGACGGTAAACTGCATCTGGCTGCAAGACCTCTAATTGGGAGGTTGTGAGGAGCATGGAATCACCTCTTAATTGCTGTTGTTCTCAGGTCCACCCTGACCTGGAGTGGTAGCACCTGTTAGGGTCCCAGCTGCTATGAGCAAATAGTTAACCCCCAAACTGGGGTCAAAACACGATGACAGTAGAAAAATACACTTTTATAGAAATATATAGATAAAAATAGACTTTTATAGAGAGATATACATTTCTGAAACAAAAATATTACCAACAATACATTTTTGAAGAAAAAATTATTACCATAACATATTTTTGAAAGAAAAAAATTATTCTCAGCAAAATATTTTTAAATACAAAAACTAGAAGACATTTTCAGTTTTCTAAAATAAAAAAAAATAAAAATAAAAAATGTTCATTGAATTCTGACTAAATTGACCTTCTCGCTATAACCGAACATTAAAATAATACCTTAAAACGCCACATTTTTGGCATTAGATAACCCACAGAGGTTGATATGCCATTAAACAAAGCTCAAACTCAAATGAGTGTTAACTTTATCAATATTGGCTTTATTAGCTAGTTCTGGATATTGGTTATGCAGAGATTTGTTATAGTAATGTTGTTTCGTCTGTTCAAGAGCTTTATCCTTGGTTCTCTTTTTTGGCTGCAATAGTTGTTTCTAGGGTCCTGTTTTGGCTTCCTACGGAATCTACTAACTGTTAATCTCGTTTGTATTTGATGCCTTCTTTTATCATCATCCTTATTATTATGTTGTCATTTTCATCATATTTCGATTTCTGCTATGGTCGCACTACCTACCAAGTCTGCGGGAAGACCTAAGGCAGTTCGTGGTGTGTTGTTATAGCTCCACTTCAGTTTTTTTTTTTTTGTCTCCCCTAACATTCTTAGCGTTATGTAGACAAAGTTCTTCTTAGTGTGTGGGCTGTAATTAATAAGACATTTTTTTGTATATCTCTTAAGCTGCGGTTTCCGGGGATTCTTCCAATGTGTTGTTTTATTCCATTTTTTATCATTCCAAGTGCACCTACTATCACTGGCACGATTCTTGTTCACAGTTTCCACATTTTTTTATTTCGATTTCCAGGTCTTTATATTTTGGTCTTGCACTGCAAGAATAAAGCCTTCAGTCTCAGACTTTAATCCAGATGCACATAACCATCGATGAGTATTAACTTTATCAACATTGGATTTATTAGCACGTTCTGGATGTTGGCCATGCAGATGTTTGTCTTGCCAGCGTTGTTTCATCTGTTCAAGAGCTTTATCCTTGGCTTTCATTTTCATATTTTTTGCCGCTATAGTTGCTTCTTGACTTCCGTTTGGCTTTTATACAGACACTTTTAAATGAAATGTTGTTTGTATTTACTGCCTTATTATATTGTTGAATATTTTTCCTTTCTGTTTTCATGTTGTTTAGCGAATTGTAACATCTAGTCCTTTGTTGTTTCTATGTATGTTAGCCAATAGTTGTTGTCTTGTATGACAATTCTAGATGAGTAAGACCTCTTCCACCTTCTTTACGGGGAATGTATAGACGTTCTACATCAGCCTTTGGATGATGCATCTTATGCTTAAAAACAAACTTTCGTGTTTTAGAATCCATTCGCCTGATGTCGTTTAGAGTCCAGTTCAAGATGTTGAAACTATATTAGACCACTGCGATGGCAAGGCTACTAATGGCCATAATTCTGTTCTGAGAATTCAATTCAGTTTTAATATGAGTCGTAGCCTTCTATAGTATTCTTTACGCACTATTTCTTCCATTTTTTATGGTGAATGTTTTCACTCTCATTTACACCTAGGTATTTATAAGCTTCTTCTGGTTTCAATTCTTTTATTGTTACAGCAGGGTCTAAGATAATTGAGGACGTTTCTTGTATTGATCCACGTACAACTGTAGCTTTAGCACATTTATTCAAATTGAATTTCATTCCAATGTCTTCGCTGAATCATTTTACAGTTTGCAGAAAACCTTCCAGCTCGTTATCATTCTTAGCATACAACTTTAAGTCATCCATGTAAAATAGATGGCTTATTTTCTTTTGGCCTATTTTGTAACCACATTTCGTCTTGTTAAGTTGACTGGTTAGTGCTATTAATGATATGCAGAATAGTAAGGGAGACAAAGAATCACCTTGAAATATATATCTTTTGATATTTATTTCACCAGCTTTATAGGTTCCATTTGTATGATTGAGGTAAAGGGTTGTTTTCCATGTAGACATGCACTGTTTGATGAAATTGATGATGACGGGTGATATATTGTATATATTTAAAGTCTTTAAAATCCAGGAATGTGGCACACTATCCAATGCCTTACGATAATCTATCCAGGCAATACTAAGATTTTTCTTTGTATTGTAGCAGTTTTCCAGGATCATTCTGTTGATACGGTCTTTACATCCGTAAGAGCCACGTTTGCACCCTTTTTGTTCAAGCGGTAACATGTCATTTCTTTCCAAGAATAAATATGTTTGTTTTGTTAAAATAGATGTTAATAGTTTGTATGTTGAGGGAAGGCATGTAATTTATCTGTAGTTTTTCGGGTTGTTTGCGTCACTAATCTTGGGCAGAAGAAATGTAATTCCTTTGGTCATTCATGCAGGAATTTTAATGAGATCGTTAACCATTTCTTGAAGTTCTTTGGCTAGTTTTTTATGTACTGTATTTAAATAATATAGCCTAAAGTTAGAAATTGTATCTATATCTGGAAATTTCCAATTTTCTGCTTTTTTCAGTGCACATTTAACATCCTCTTCAGTGATTCCACCCCATGTCTGTTCTGGTTTATTTTTGATTCGTTCTATCTCTTGTGCAATCCAATCTACTTCTTTGTGATATTATTTAGGTCAAGCCCATATTTTTCCCAGAACACTATAACTTCTTCCATTTGGTGGGGAACTGTCACTTCAATTCTTTTTTACCTATTTCCCTGTAAAATTTCTTTGCATCGGATTGAAAAATCTTGTTTTGTCTCTAGAATCTTGATCTTTTCTCATAGCGTCTTATTCTTTGAGCCTTCAGTTGTATTGTTCGCTTTATTTTTTCCTTAGTTGATAGAACTTCATTTTCATTTCTAATGTTGTATTTTCTTTTGACTCTTCTGCCTTTTCTAGTTCTTACATTTATTCCTCTTGTCAGTTCATCGAGTACTGATAGTTCACTTCTAAATTGTTCGATTTCTTTTTCTATTTTTCTTTTCCAAGGTGGATCTTCATGTCTTCGAGACTGCCTTGTTTTTAATTTGATATTCAGTTTTTTGTTGCTGCTATTGCGGATGCATATATTGCTTCATTGAGATTTATATGAGTGCTGCATTGTAGAGCTTAATAGTTTCGAGGTTATGCTTTGTTGGTTGTAATTTTGGGAGCTGTTCTTGTTGCAATATTTTGTATTTGACTTATATGGTTTATTATTATTATTATTATTATTATTATTATTATTATTATTATGTCATTTTTCATCATATTTCGATTTCTGCTTTGGTCTCACTACCAACCAAGTCTGCGGGGAGACTTAAGGCAGGTAGTGGCGTGTTGTTATGGCTCCATTTCATGTTTTTCTATCTTCCCTATCATCCCCAGCATTACATAGATAAAGTTCTCCTTAGTGTGTGGGCTGTACTTAATAAGACAATTTTTTGTATATCTCTTAAGCTGGGGTTTCCAGGGATTCTTTCAATGTGTTGTTTTGTTCCATTTTTTATCATTCCAAGTGCACCTACTATCACTGGCACAACTCTTGTTTTCAATTTCCACATGTTTTCTATTTCAATTTCCAGGTCTTTATATTTTGACAGTTTTTCAAATTCCTTGATTGCTATGTTACAATCCGCTGGACAAGCCATATCAATTAATAGACAAGTTTTCTCCTTCTGGTTTTTAACAATAATGTCTGGCCTGTTTGCTTCAATTTTTCTGTCTGTGTAGATGGTGTAATCCCATAGAATGGTTACATCTTCTATTTCTGTAACCGGTGCTGGGTGATGTTCAGACCAGTGTTTGCCTACAGCTTTTCCATAATGTTTGCATATTGCCCAATGTAAATATTGCCCAACTCTATCGTGGCGATTTTTATATTCATTTGGGGCAAGCACAGAACAGCCTGAGATTAGGTGGTCTATTGTTTCTTGGTGTTTATCACAAAACCTGCATTTTGGATCCATATTATTATGCATAATATTTGCCTGAAAGTTTCTCGTGAAAAGACTTTGGTCTTGTGCTGCAAGAATAAAGCCTTCAGTTTCAGACTTTAATCCAGATGCACGTAACCATCGATGAGTATTAACTTTGTCAACATTGGATTTATTGGCACGTACTGGATATTGGCCATGCAGAGGTTTGTCTTGACAGCGCTGTTTCATCTGTTCAAGAGCTTTATCTTTGGCTTTCATTTTCATATTCTTTGCCGCAATAGCCGGCTCTTGGCTTCCGTTCTGCTTTTCTACAGAATCTACTAACTGTAAGTCTTGTTTGAATTTACTGCCTTCTTTTATTATTGAATATTTTTTCTTTCTTTCTTCATGTTGCCTTACTAATTGTATCATCCAATCCTTTGTTGTTTCTATGTATGTTAGTAAGCCATTATTATTATTATTATTATTATTATTATTATTATTATTATTATTATTATTATTATTATTATTATGTCATTTTTCATCATATTTCGATTTCTGCTTTGGTCTCACTACCAACCAAGTCTGCGGGGAGACCTAAGGCAGGTAGTGGCATGTTGTTATGGCTCCATTTCATGTTTTTCTATATTCCCTATCATCTCCAGCATTACATAGATAAAGTTTTCCTTAGTGTGTGGGCTGTACTTAATAAGACAATTTTTTGTATATCTCTTAAGCTTATTATTATTATTATGTCATTTTTCATCATATTTAGATTTCTGCATTGGTCTCACTACCAACCAAGTCTGCGGGGAGACCTAAGGCAGGTAGTGGCGTGTTGTTATGACTCCATTTCATGTTTTTCTATCCTCCCTATCATCCCCAGCATTACATAGATAACGTTTTCCTTAGTGTGTGGGCTGTACTTAATAATACAATTTTTTGTATATCTCTTAAGCTGGGGTTTCCAGGGATTCTTTCAATGTGTTGTTTTGTTCCATTTTTTATCATTCCAAGTGCACCTACTATCACTGGCACAACTCTTGTTTTCAATTTCCACATTTTTTCTATTTCAATTTCCAGGTCTTTATATTTTGACAGTTTTTCAAATTCCTTGATTGCTATGTTACAATCCGCTGGACAAGCCATATCAATTAATAGACAAGTTTTCTCCTTCTGGTTTTTAACAATAATGTCTGGCCTGTTTGCTTCAATTTTTCTGTCTGTGTAGATGGTGTAATCCCATAGAATGGTTACATCTATTATATTATTATTATATTATATTATATTATTATTATATTATATTATTATGTTATATTATTATTATTATTATTATTATTATTATTATTATTATTATTATTATTATTATTTCAGTATCATTATTATATATTGTTATTTCATGTGTTATTGATTTTGGTCTTGTGCAAGACTCAGCTTAATATTTAGTAGAAATGGGTTAATAAAATAAAATTTCTTCTCTGTAAAATCTTGGAAAACGTTTCTCTTGTAGTTATTTCGATTGTCACTTGGTACCTGAGAGCTCCGAATCAAAAATTATCAGAAAACCTGAACATTGTTATTGAAAGAGAAGAGCTGTTGCATAGAAATTTTGGCGGAAAATGTATTTAATCTTGCGAAGTTAAAATCTTTTTCAGCAAATTTATAAATTCAATAGAAATATTTAACTTTGCAAATATAAATGCTATCTTTAAGAAAAAAACATAAGAAAAAAGGGGGAAAGGAATATTTTCCGGAAAACAAACATTTTTTCTCATTTATTTTTTTAGAGCGTTATGGTTAACAACAATGAAAAATTGTTGTCAAAGACAATTGATAAATTTTCTCGGAAGATGTTTTTGGAAATAACAAAAAATGAAAGCAATAAAAAATTATTAGATTTTCCATTCATTATAAAGAGACATTTTTTCAGCATCCAAATAATAAATCTTTGAAAAAAATATTCTCATTTTACGTTTAAGTTCTTTCCTTTTTTTCCCTTAATTTTACAGCTTTAACCAACAGAGAAGAAAATTTATCACAGAAAAAAGAATGGGAATATAAGAATAAAATTCCTAAATATCTACCTGAATTCGGAAAAATTCCTCATAAGCAAAAAATGCAAATAATACACATTTCTCGGCTATTCGAAAATCGATTGATCCGAAGAAACAATTCTGGAAACAAAATAAAGCAGATTGGAAAAAACAATTGAGAGAATGAAAGAAAAATGTGAGGTCATGCTGTCAAGCATATTTCAAGCCTTATAAATGGGTCACAGCCATCTATGAAATTTAATCTTTAAATCCGAGGCAGGTAGACGGGTAAGATGGTTATTCTGGAGTCTGGGAACGCTCATAAAATAAGTCCCACATAAATTAATATTATTACCTTTTCTTCTTTATTTTGTTTTGGATGTGAGGGTAACTTTTACTCGGGTAGGTCATTCAAAAACATGAATTTACGTTAAGAAAAATATCCAAGAAACGAGGGAGATATTTAAAATTAAATACAATTGTCTTTTTCTTAAGGCTCCAAGAAAGGTAAAAAAAATTTTAAGAACAAAAAAATAAAATGGTGGATTGATATGTAATATTAAACCTTTTATATGACCGTGCATGGTGGGCAATCTCCCCACTCATTCTACGTCAGTCAGTTAAGTGCCATACGTGAAACACGCTTGGGCGATCATGTCTCGAAAGAGACACGACTGACTGGGCAGAAGATTATCCCGCAGTAGGTTGCCATTGCTTTCTGCGGTAGACTGGTTGCCGACCAAGGCTAAAGAACCCAATCTGTCCTGCTATTTAACCCATAACTGGAAGGAAGAGACGGATTAATACCTTTCCCAAAGATCTTTGCGCGAAAGTGAATGCAATAAATTCAACTGGAATTTGAACTCGTCTCCCCGATTTCTCGTTCCGAGCCGATATCCACTGCATCACAACGCACACTCTACGTAAGGATACTAAAAATTCAAAGAATTAAGCGAATATACAAGTCTTACAGAAAATGGAAACAGAAAGAATACATAATTAAAACTAGTAAAAGTCGACCGGAATTCTTTCAACACATAATGTGGAAGAAAACGCTAGGAAAACTTAACCCTCACGAGACATATTCAGGGTAAGTGAGATAGAGGAAGGCATCTAGCGACTTACCTGATGAGCTTGTATGAAGAGATGGCAGGATCAGGAAGGTGATAGCTGAAATACCTTGGACACATAATGAGGAAAGAGGGTTTGGAAAATTTAGCACTTGCATGACATATTGAGTATAAAAGAGATAAGAGAGGCCGAGAGCCACTTACATGACAAACTTGTATGAATGGATAGCAGAATCAGGAAGCTGATAGCTGAAATCCATTGGACACGTTATGAGGAAGGAGCGCTTGGAATTATAGTGGGTTATCCATTCTTTTCCATTTTATAGCAGGGTAATTGTATATTGTTGCAGATTAACGGAATTTGGCCTCGTTGTAGATAGCCCACTATAAATCATAAAATGATTATAAATCAAGAAAAGCAAATTGAGTTGAAAAATAACATTTTATATATACACATATCAATTAAGGTTTTTACAATTAAAGTAATACTTGAAGTATAGGTCCAGCGGACGTCAAAATGTTCATGGCAATAAAATGCTGAAAAGAGAATTAATACTTAGGAATGTGGGAGCGTTGTAAGTAAGGAATGTCTTTGATGTATTCGCTCCTTAGATCAGTAAGTAGTTTTGAGACAGCGAAAGATAAGATGAGAGGGGTAAGGAATGCGAACATAGTAAGTCGCTTGACTTGGGTCAAGGGGGCTACTAATTACAGTCGTCTCTCTCGTGTCTGGGTCTATCTGTCTTTCTGTCTGTCTTTCTGTCTGGCGATGCTTTCTGTATCGGCTTTTTATATTTTCTTTTTGGATCGCAGCATATCATTTGGGAATTCATATCCGTATTTGATTCTGAGCTTCCCATTGGCCGATAAATAAAATTCGCGTAGGCTCGCGAACTGGAATTTAATATTTAATTAATTTTTAGTTTTCAACCGGAACATCTGCGCAAATCCAGCTTGCGCACCGTCGAGTTTTGGTCATTTTTCTTTTTGGTTGTGAGAGTGCAAACATCCGGTCCATCGCTTTTGCTCGGTCGGTATCACCACAGAATACTTAACACTCACGGAAATATTTAGGGCAAGAGAGATAGAGGAAGGCAGTGAGTCACTTGCAGCGTGTTTGAATGGATAGCAGAATCAGGAAGCAATAGAGGAAATTCCTTAGATACATAATGAGGAAGGAAGGCTTGGCAAACACAGGGGAAGTCAGCGTAACACTTACCTGATGTGCTTGTGTAAATTGATGGCAGAATTAGAAAGTGATAGCTAAAATCACCTGGACACATAGTTAGTAAGAAGGGCTTGTAAAACTTACACTCACATGACATACTGTGGGCAAATGAGATATCGAAAGACAAGGAGCCACTTAACCGGATAGGTATGTGTAAATTTATGGCAGAACTAGCAAATAAAAATAAAACTGCTGAGGACCCCACAAAATAGTAAGTTGTAGAGAGCCATCCTCAAGTCCCTTCAACATACATAAATACTTCAATTCGATCCATCATGAGGAATGTATTAAAAAATAATACATTAACCAGGGTCAAATTGTTTTCTGAGAATCAACATTTCATGATTTTCATTTAAATATTATTTAAATGAAATTCTTTTTGTTTTTTAATCGTGTCACCCCAAGCAAGGCATTCCACTGCCACTATAGCGCAGGGTTTACACAGAGAGATTGGGTATGGAAAATGTCAGAAGGAGGGTGGTAGACGACTTAGGATGTACACAGGGAGAGAGTTGGAGAGAGTGGGTGTGAGTTAGTGTGTTAGGAGGTGTCTATTGACTTTACATTTAAACTGCTGGAGGTTGTAGCCGTCGGGGAAGCAAGCATGCTGTAGGGAATTACACAGGTGGGAAATGCGAGAAAAGAAGCTATTGGAGTAGAAATTGCGGTTACATTTCATAGGTTTCACTGTATAAGGGTGGGACCTAGTTGCCAATCTAGTATCTCGTGCAAATTCACATCTAGCGGGCACCAGTGATTTAAGTTCGTCAGAGCAGAAGCCATGAAAGTATTTATAGAAGAGGCACAGGGAAGCCACGTCACGCCGGTGAGAGAGATACTGCAGGCGGTCAGCCAAGTCGGTATCAATCACATTACAGATTCTTCGCTGTATTTTGTCAAGAACCCCGAGGAGAATAGCAGGGGCACCCGACCAGATGTGGCAATACACGGGCGGATGGAGGATTTATACAAGTGCAGGATAGATTCAAGTGGAAAGAATTTCCGGGCCCTGCACAGAGAGCCGACTTTCATAGCTGCTGATTTAGCAATGGATTCGACGTAGTCATTCCACTTGAGGTCCCCTGAGAGTGCCAGGCCAAGCAGGCGTAGTGTTTTTCTCTCTGGGAGGCAAGCCTGTTCCATGCTAATGGGAGGGAGGTGTGGTTGTCTGTGGTGGTTAATTGACAGCAGCTTCGTTTTGAAAGAATTGAATTTTACGAGTCATTTCTTACCCCAATCCACCACGGATTGGAGGTCCTTCTCAAGCTCAGCAGCGAGGTTCGCCTTGTCACCAACACCAGATTTTTGATCGAGGCGAGAGTAAACTGTGGTATCATCGGCGTACATGCCTACTTGTGATCTTATGGTATCGGGGAGATCATTGATATAGATTAGAAAGAGCGTAGGACCTAGGATAGAGCCTTGGGGGACACCCGCGTTTGTTTTTCACAACTATGATCGCACATTTCCTGGTGACGAGAGCAAAATCTCGAAACATATTTCCGTGTCGCAATGTATTTTTGATTTAAAAATAAATTTAAATATATATATATATATATATATAATTTATGAAACAATTTTGTTACAATATCACTACAAAAGTAGCTATTTTGTTTCAATACTACGTGTGTTTTATCAAATGATGGTGCGGATTTCAAGTTGAAGAGTTCTAAATGGTTCAAAACTATCCAAACCCCCTCAATCAGGAAGACATTTTCATATAGTCTGTGGTGACCAATGAAAATATAAATTATTTATAATAATAGGAACATAAGAACAGACTCTAAAAATAATTTATTCAGACATTAATGTTTATATTTGATTAAAATAGAGATCGGTGTTACTAATCGACTATTAGTTTCAGTTTACAATAATAAAAAAAAAAAGAATTTTATATATATATATATATATATATATATATATATATATATATATATATGTATTACAAAATTTTAAATTCCAAGTTTAGATTTAGATTATTGTAAAGTTATCCTAATATGAAAAGGGGAAAAAGAAGTAGACCGACACAGACAAATATACGGATATCCACATATGGACAGACATATGTGCACATACATACACATACCAGTATATTCATATATACAAACACATATACGCAAGTATATATACCTACTCAAATATATAACTCTTGTTTTTAGTACATCGCTAAAAAATTAAGATTGAAGTATCATAAACATTATATATATATATATATATATATATATATGTGTGTGTGTGTGTTTCGCTGTATCACAGCTCATCAGTACGTGTTAGACACCCGATTGCTATTTACCCAGGATTGAAACCCAACCGCATTAGCGTCAGTCGGCGATTCTACCTCTGAGCTATGAGAGCTCGGTAGAATATGACAGACTTTTTAGCGTGTATATTATCATTATACACGCCCAATAGCTGAGAGTGTTCTAATTCATTAGTGAATGAACGATGCGTACATGCTACAGTAGCTACTGTTTTTCAAAGTCTAGCATTCTTCCAGAGTTCTCAGTCAAGGTGTGAGAGCGTAAATAGTCATCCGCAGACAGATCTGTTTCGCTGTATCACAGCTCATCAGTAATGTTAGACATCCGATTGCTATTTACCTTGGATTGAAACTCGATCGAATTGGCACCAGTCGAGGATTCTACCTCTGAGCTATGGCCGATATATATATATATATATATATATATATATATATATATATATATATTACGGCTATGTCCCGTTGAATACACCCGTTCCCGCTCGATCAACAAGTTGAACAACGTTGAGCCTGGTCAGTAATTAGATGGCTGACCGCTTGGGAATACCAGGTGCTGTAAGCGTTTATTGACGGATGCGATGGATGTCGGCTTGGAAATGGAAATCAGTGAACCGAGTTCCAATTCCAGTTGAACACTCTGCATTCACTTACGCACTGGTACCCTTGGGAAAGGTACTAATCCTTCTTTTCTCTCCAGTTATGGGTTAAAATACTGGGATCTGCTGTTCATGCGATCTGTGGCAAATTTCTGCACCGATTGTTTATTATCAGCAGTTCTAAAAAGTGTTGTTGGTGCTACACAAGCCTTCACCACTCTAAACAGTTCTCTGTGTAGCAGTCTGAGTTAAACACTCATAAGTTGAAAACGAGGGGAGAGTCCATAATATATATTATAAAATTAGACTGGATGGGATTTTCACTTTACTGAGGAGAGTTAGGCCGACTTTGATGTTTTAGAAATTTTTTTTCAATCATTTCACTCAAAGCAAGGCAGTCTACTGCTGCTATTGCGCAGGGGGTGACATAAGGGAAGGTGATGAGAAAGAGTGGTTAGATATAGGAAATGTCAGAAGGAGGGTGATAGACGGGTAAGGATGTAGATGGGAAGAGTGTTTGAGAGAATGGATGCGAGTTAGTGTGTTAGGAGTTGTCTATTGAGCTTACATTTAAACTCCTGGAGATTGTAGCTGTCGGAGAAGCAAGTATGTGGAAGGGAATTCCACAGGCGGTAAGTGCGAGAAAAGAAGCTGTTAGAGTAGAAATTGTGGTTACATTTTATCGGTTTCACTGTAAAATGGTGGTACCTAGTTGCTAATCGTGCAAATTCGTACCTAGGGGGGCACCAGTGATCTAAGTTCATCGGAGCAGAAGCCGTGAAAGTATTTATAGAAGAGGCACAGGGAAGCCACGTCACGCCGGTGAGAGAGTGACTGCAGCCAGTCTGCCAAGTCGGTATTGATCACATTACAGTTTCTTCGTTAGATTTTGTCAAGAAGCCCGAGGAGAATAGCAGGGCCACCCGACCAGATGGTAGATTTACATATGTGCAGGATAGATTCAGACGGAAAAAACTACCGGGTCCTGCACAGAGAACTGACTTTCATAGCAGCGGATTAAGCAATGGATTCGATATAGTCATTCCACTTGAGGTCCGCTGAGAGTGTGAGGCCAAAGAGGCGTAGTGTTTTAGTCTCTGAGAGGCAAGCCTGTTCCATGCTAATGGGCGGTAGGTGCGATTAGGAATGCAGCATTGTTATGCTCTCATTTACCAGGGCTTTATATATAATATATAATATATAATATATATATATATATATATATATATATATATATATATATATATATATTACACTTTAAAAATGGATTATATTTTATTAATAAAACGGGATACAAAAGTATCAGAACGTTAAAAATTTAAGGCGCCTTTCAACCAACACTTTTTTCAGAACAAAATTCGTCGCTAATTTAAGACGAAGCAGCTAATAAGAAATATTTTTTTTACTAGCGACTGAAGTTAAAACGTAAACTAATTAAACGATGAGGTTAGTGAAAAACGATATCCCCCGTTAAGTAATGCCTTCTCCGAAAAGAACCAATTCGTATTTTAATTTTCACTGCATGAATTGGGCAGGTCTTTGCATGTTAATAATAACAGACTCCAATATATCCAAGTGGAATCTGTTCAGTTTCCTTTGCAAAACAGAGAAAAATTCAGGAGAATAAATTGTCCTTTAAGTAGCAGAATTTAATAAATGCTCGCCAATTGCGGAGGCATGAGACTGCGAAAACACAGATGTCACCGGCTTATGTCTACACACCTGGCCCGGGATATCTTGGACGATTTTAACCTCCAACTTCTGGATAGTTTTGCCCACATTGTCGACCTTCTACCGACATTTATATTGATATGAAACTAAATAGCATGTAATGAAAGCCCTTCTATTTGCAAAAATGTTCCTAACCAAAATGGCGCTAAAACACCGCTTAATGAAAATAGAAATTTTATCGGCGTGTGTCTGACTAACGGGACCGATACAGGACATTTAGATCACCTATACATCTTAGCCTCATTGAACTTGGAAATTTTTCGTTCATGGCAGATGTAATAACTCATTAGGAATAGACATTCATCAGAAATAGTTGTCTAATTTTCTTTAGCACTCAGAACATAACATCAGAGCCCGATGAGTAAGACAGCTAATAAGATTAATTTTCCTGGTTCTGGGAGTAAAAGAGTCCTAAGTTAAGTAAAGCCGAGAAAAAGTGGGTTTACGATAAACACTAGTAAGAAAGTATGAAACTGTTTTTCTGCTAGTACATCCAGTAATGGTTGTAGTGAACAAGATCCATAGTTAAAATTCAAATGCTAAGCACTGATTCATTGATTTTGTTAGAAATAAACGAATTTACTCGAATTTACAAAACCTTGCTTAGCAGACAATTAAAAACGAATCCAAAACAAAACTCGTAAAATTTCACACCTCGATGCGAAATGTTTTTCGGCCAATAAAAAACAAGAAAACATCTGAAAACAAAATACAAATAATATTTAATTATCACAAATTATTTCACAAACCCATTTCGCGAACCGACGCGAAATTTGTCCATTGTCCAATGGAAAGACAAGAATCACATCCGGGAGTGAATTCTAAAATAAGCTTTTCAAGCCCCACAAACAAAATAAAAAACGGAGCAAATTCGACTGTCGCCAGAGAGAAGAAGATGAGCATAATTAACACGTACCCTTGACAAATATCGAGCGATCGTTATTATTATTACCTCTCTCTTTTTCTCTCACTTCCTTCCTCTTTATCGTTCGCCTATCTGTCTCTTTTTATACTTGATAACCGAACGGAACCCTTTAAGACTGAGCAAATACTTCAAAGACATTTCCACCCAAAGATAACGCTCATACATTCATACATACATACACACTTACGTAAATTCCTACCTACATCCGCACAAGTTACTACTACGAACGCTTGATACCATTAACTTCTTAATAGAGTTTCTCATTGAACGTTTAACCTATATCAATTCATGTTATCTTTTTCTATTAATAAATTTTTATTTAAACATACAAAAGGTATACTTTTATTTTTCCACAAAATCCACCTTTTGATAATTCTGGATAAAACCTGTAAGTTGTAGAAAGTTTGGTTATGTTTCACACAAGACCAATTCAAAAAACATTAACCATCTCCCTACTTCTACATGGTAACCGTTTGTTCTCTTCTAACTCCATAGTACATTTTAACGCAGGATGGAGATTATTCAAATGTGAAAGGACCTCTCTCGCCTTCCTAATATTAGAAAACGACATAAACGTGTCATCAACTTGTCGTAAGTAACATTAAGGCTTATTAACCTTATCAAGATGTTTCTCATAAACGCCAACAAAAAATGTTGGTCATCAGAGGAGCCAATGGACTATCCATAGCTACTCCATCTATTTGTCGATACATGCAATTATCGAAGCTGAAAGAGACAGGATTAACCGCCATCTCTATCAACTCGACAAAGACACTCTCAGGAAAAGATGGAGACTTTGTGGGGCCACGATACAAAAAGTCAGCACAAATATCAAACGACAATTCTACTCCAGCAGCTTCTTCTCTCGCACTTCCCGCCTGTGGAACTCTCTCCCATATTCTTGCTTTCCTGACGGCTACAACCTCCAGAAATTTAAATGCAATGTCAATACTCATCTACTAACCACTTGACTCTAGCCCTTCCCCCACCCCGTATATCCTTCCCTTTCTCTTCCCCCTTGCAACTGTCATCATACCTGCATTTTCATCTTTCTACTGCTTCTTTCTAATTGGTTTGTAATCCTCTTCTCCCTCCTCTAATTAATTTTCTTTCAGTTATGTAGCCCCCTGCACATCAGTGGCATTTACGCCTTGCCCGGGGTGAAATGATTAAAAAAAAAAATTGTTTCATCAATTGGGACATTTGTGAACAGACTTGATTTATCGAACGACACAAAATACTGTGTCAAAGTTAAGTTTCAATTTACGAATATACTCAGCGAACTGAAACGAGTCAGGCACACAATACTCCGAATAGAATATTAACACCGAATTAAAAACTGATTAAGTTCAATGAGGCAAAGTTGTATAGGCTATCTAAATATCCTTATAGGCCATCTAAATATCCTTAATGTCAGGACAAGTTTGTTTTTTTTAATCGTTTCACCCCAAGCAAAGAGGTACCGCCACTGATGCGCAAGAGGCTACATAAGAGTAAGAGTTTAGTCAGGAGGAGAGTGAAGAGAAAGATGAACCAATTACAGGGGGTGTCAGAAAAAGGGCAAGAGAAAAATGGGAACACAGTTGTGAAGACAGTTGCGAAGATAGAGAGAAAGGAAAAGAACACGATATACGGGGTGGAGTAGAAAGGACTGGATTCAAATGGATAAGAGATAGGTATTGACATTGCATTTAAATTCCTGGAGGTTGTAGCCGTCAGGAAAGCAAGTATATGGAAGGGAGTTCCACAGGCGAGAAGTGCGAGAAAAGAAGCTGATGGAGTAGAATTGTCGGCTGCATTTGGTTGATCTAACTGTAAATGGGTGGGACTTTGTTGCCAGTCTGGTTGCACGAGTAAATTCTTGTGGCGGGGGCACCAGTTACTTAAGTTCGTCGGAGCCATGAAAATATTTGTAGAATAGACAGAGGGAAGCCACACCCCGCTAGTACATGACATGTGGATTGGTTTCATTAGTCAGACATACGCCGATAAAATTTCTTTTATAATTAAGCGGTGTTTTAGTGTTTTTATGGTTTGAAATATTTTTAAAACTAGAATGGCTTTCCCTCCATGTCGTAAGGGTATTTTGCGAGGTCGACTATGTGGGTAAAACTATCCTGAGGTTGGAGGTTAGAATCGCCCAATATGTCCCGGACAAGTTGCGTCGACATGAGCCAGTGACATCCGGGTGTTTGCAAACTCATACTTCAGCAATTGGTGAGCATTTATTAAATTCTGCTGCTTGCAGAACAAGTTATTCTCCCAAATTTTTCTCTAAAAGACCTTTCAAAGACCCTCCCTGTTTATGCAGCAAAAATTAAAACAGAAATTGGTTCTTTTCGGAGAAGCAATTACCTAACGGAGGATATTTGTTTAATTATTTAATTTAATTAGTTTACGGTTTAATTTCGGCCGCTTTTGTATCCCGTTTTATTGATAGATTATGATCCCTTTTTAAGGTGTATTATAGCTTGTATTACAATGGCAATTTGTATATATATATATATATATATATATATATATATATATTGATGCATTTTTCATTAAATAATATAGACAACTTTTGTCGATTTATTTTATGTAATTTTTTTTTCATATCGTCTGATAAGCATTATCGTTGAAAGAGGAAAGAAAATTACAATATTGATACATGTTTTTATCTAATTCTTTCTGAGCGTTCGGCTTACATCAGCCATTATCAAAGATTAAAATATTGTTGGATGTAATGGAAAGTTCGCGGACGAACGATAGTAGTAGTCGTTTATTTTGTTTGTGTGGAGGATTGGCGAACACCTGCATGTATGCTGGAAGTGAAAATCGCACTACATCTTGTGGCGTCTCACATGACCACACGAGAGTCGGGGCGAGAAGTATTAAGTATGGAAAGCCATTGGGATAACTAATCGCTTCTCTTATCTATTATAGGCATTTGAGAATGTGTGCGGAGATTAACTATGAAATCTCCCCACATTTACATAAAATAATTCGACAAAACCTCTCTATATTATTTAATACTTGCCTTTGTTTATTATTTATTTTATCGACTGTACAGTATAAAAGCCTCAGATGAGCACTCTCTGTAAGAAAAAAAAGCACCATGGTGCAATTTACCCCGCTTATGTGTTTCAAAGAGAATTTTTGATTTCACGCTCAAGTGCACTCCACACATTATAATCAAGCGGGTTGCAGCTTGAAGAGTTAGTTGGCCTGATGTAAGGGTCGCAGTAATTGTCTGATACCCATCATTGGTTTCTTTTGCTTGTGCAGCATGTTGAAGCATTCTGTTGCCAGACATAGGGACTTCCATCAGCAAAAGCCCTTGACTCGGTGAAGCAGTTTCTCCTCGTAGGCCTCTATGTTCAGACTCTGAAATGTTCAGATTAGAGCTTTCGTCGAGAATTCTAAGCAGTACCGCAGGCTGTTTCCAAATTTTTGTCGGAGTAAATGTCGTTATGGTGATGTTTTGCTCACATACACACCCTACTATACACTGCAGTCGACAAAATCCTAAACAAACCACGCACATGAGTGAAATTAAAAGTATAAATTGGTGACAGTTTACCCATAGCACCCTCTGAAGATAGATAGATAGATAGATAGATAGATAGATATTAATAGACAAAGATAGATATTAATAGTTGTCTAATATACAGAGATAGATAGATATACTGTTATATCTTCATATATATGCATATATAGGGAGAGAATTAGAGAATGAAGCGAGTAATGTAAAAGAAAACATGAAATGCTATATATGTATATACATTTATGTGTGTGTATATCTATATATGCATGTATATATATGTGTGTGTAAAAGAAAAGAGTTTATATATAAAAGGAAAGCTCTGTTTCTCTGTTTCTCTCTCTCTCTCTCTCTCTCTCTATATATATATATATATATATATATATATATATATATATTCTTTTATTCAACTGTCTAGAAATGTCGATCTTAAAATTTCTCTAATCACAACACTTTGTCATTGGAGATTATTTACCCACCACTCATTTGATGTTTTCCATTTCTTTTCTTTTTTTTTCATATCAAACCAAATAATGATTTGATTATTAAGCATAAGATCATGACCATCGTCATTTCATTTGGGAGCAAAGAGCTCTCGTGACTGTCTATGTCCCAAGTATCTCAACTTCACCCATTGATCTCCCATAACCGATGTAAACACACGGACCCTGACAAGTGTTTGCACTGACTCACTTGTCTTGCGACCTCAGGATTTTCAATTAACGCATGCTGTTGAAGGTGAGTGTCTTCTCATATTCGGGTTGTTAACTCTTTCACTTGTTTATCTTAAGTCTTTTTCTTTTAGATTTGTATATCATACTTTACGTCTGAGAGTATAAAAAATGTTTGGCTATAACCAATTTAACAACTAGAGACCATCGTGATAAAGGTAATTGAAATTGAATTTATAAGATGGTTCCCCCGTGGCCAAATTGGTAACAGCATGCGCCAATTATAGGAGTAGTTCCCTTGCTGAAAAAAGTGGAACAAGTTCAATCTTTATCGGTAGGTCTAGTTTTATTTTTAGTGAGACTTCTAGGTCTTAGCTGATTTTTTATTTTTAGCAATTTACAAAAAGACAAAGAAAAACAGATAACAATTCAAAACACATATCCCTATTAAAATATATATATATATATATATATATATATATATAAGAGTGAACATTGAAGTCAACACTCAGAGGCGACAGACTGTTTCATGCTAAGCGCAACCATCAGGCGTACTCTGATATAATTCACATACGCTCTATCTCTGATACTGAGGACTATATCCTATAAATATAGCACACTTTAAAACTAGATATATATATATATTGTCCTACCATTGTGGCACGACTCGGAGTTTCATGCGTCCTGCAATCATCAGGTGCATATTTTAAACTCTTTACTTTATTAACAGAATAATAATAGTATACATATGTGAACCCTCATATGTATATTTATTAATTCAAGTCAATATATATATATATTGTTCGATTGTGATAATGCTAAGTGCCAAAATTGTTGATTTTTAGTGGTTTACAGATAAAAAAAAAGATATTTTGGCAGGCAGGTTGTTTGTCATAAAGTGCTCGATAACGGAATAGAGATAGGTCGTTCATAGCATTAGTATTTAGTAGTTTGTCACTTCACTGAGCGGTGTTATATCGACTTCAAAATTTCGTGACGGCATTAGTGCAATGGCTTCGCTCTTCAGGGTTATTTACTTTATTGATGCTACTCTCTTCCATTTTTTTGTATTTATATGAATTTTGAAGTAATCTGATAGTGATAGTGTGAATGATTCTTTTTGCTTGCGGAATATGGTTTCTTAAGTGGTATAAGATTAGTTCATGGTTAATTGCTTTTTTGCTGACCTCTTTTAAGCCTGCTTAATTGCTTTATATTAAGTTCTAAAACCAAATATAGATGTGTATGAAAGTTGACACTGAGAGGAACAAAGTCAGTTTCTTGGATGAATGCAATTTTAAGGCTATGTGCGTTGTATTACGATCAGCAAGATCTATTAGAATATCCGAAGGGTCACTGAGTTAGTGATATATATATATATATATTAATGCAGGTTTCATTGAATAATATAGACAAGTTTTGTCTATTAATTTTGTGTAGGATCCGTTCGTACCGTCTGATATACTTGATGGTGATATCGTTGAAAGACAACAAAAAATTACAGTAATTGTTGATTTTTTTATCGGGTCTAAGCTTTCGGCTCACATAAGCCATTATCAAAGAATAAATATTAACACACAGTAAACATAGAATATTTAAGTTATTAACAATAAAGAGAATTAAATTGAAAATACAAGTCCATCCCTACCGAAGACAGTGACAAAATAGTGGCGTTGTGGTCCCTGATCTGATTACAGGCATTTGAGTACGTTATTGGAAATATCAAAATTGATCGTATTCAAACCAGGTTTACATTGTTTAATGTAGATTGCTTCCAGGATTTTTAGTTTCTGTTTATTATTTTCTTGTTTAATAACTTAAATGTTCTATGTTTACTGTGTGTTAATATTTATTCTTGTCTATATTATTCAATGAAACCTGCATTAATGAAAAAATGCTGCCAAAATACACACAATATATATATATATATTAGAAGGAAGTGAAAGAAGTGATCAATACAGAGTAAAGTTTAATATTGTAATTTTGTTATGACAATAGTTTATAAAAGGTTGTTAAAAAAATTATTGCCTCCCCATTCAAATAATGTATGATCTCAAAATGACAAAATTAAAAATGACAAAATTAAAAAGTGACATGCCTTGACATCAGGTTACTCTGCTTCTGTTCGTGACCCAAATCTGCAACTTTATAGTTCTACCTAATTCTTATTTTTGATTGAATAAAATTATTATATGTAAATCCCAAACACCAATAGTTTCAGAAACAAATGTAATTTATGCTAGCATGAAAAAATTGACATGATCAAATTTAAATACAATATACTAGCCAGATATGAAACCAGAGAAATTAAATAGTTGTTAAATGCCGTCATAAAAATAAATTTAAATTACCTGTTAAATAGGATTTTTAGTTTACCCCTCTCTAATTAACTTTTAATCTGACTTTAGTGTTGCATCTTCTTTAATATTATTTATTTTCGTTTTCTTTTCTTACTGTAAAAAATGAAATTGACTTTATTCTATGTATTTGACATATATATATCATATTTGTATATTTACTTTAATATTTGGATGTAAATGATATTTTGTGTATAAGTGATGTTTGTATATTTTGTGTAGATGTATATATATATATATATATATATATATATATATATATATATATGGTCGGGTTTCAATCCTGGGTTAAAAAGCAATCGGAGTCTAACCGTACTGATAAGCTGTGATACAGCGAAACAAATCTGTCTGCGGATGACAATATATATATATATATATATATATATATATTTATAAAACCAAGTATCTTATATTTATGTATCTACACGGTAACAAGATAGCATAAATCTTAAATATCACATACATTTGTAATGTATCTACAAACCAACTCTTCAGCTTCTCAAGGGAGAAAAAAATTATATTTCTATATTTGCTTTGAAGAGAATTCACTGACCTTGAATTATTCAAAGAAAAGAAGTTTTGGGAATCCCAAATCTACCACACAAAATGATGACAGATTTATCAGAAGAGAAATACCAAGAAACAGGTTGCACACACTCACTCTACTTTCCAAAGAATTCATGACTGTCAAAGACATTTGTGCGTTTTGATGAATGGTGACTGGGAAGATTATCTTAACTGAGTTTTCAGTCCTGAAAATGTGGCGAAAAGAATCCGTTTTGAATTCTTAAATCTTCAGCAACCACTTTCTTAGAAATGCATACAAACGATTTCATTTTGGCAGGATAGTTTGACGGGACCAAACTCTCTCCTAGCTGGTTATGAATTCATTTTTCCTTCTCCTAGTCTGGTTGCCACCTAAGGCTAAAGAGCCCAGTCTAACCTGCTATTTACCCATAGCTGGAAGGACAAAGGGTTTTTATTAGCATGTGAAGGTAATGGATTTGACTGGAATTCAAACTGCACTCTTTGATTTCTTCAATCCGAAAGACAGTCCATTACTCCACCGTACTTTCTTTAAAATTTTACTTTTAGTAGAAAATTCAAATTGTTGCTTATGTATATTTTTAATTTCAAGCATGCGCATTGTTTGTTTTTTGATTTTGTCGACTGCACAGTATAGTAGATTCAGTTGGGAACCTACTTTGAAAAATGACACAATTCCATTCGTCAGGAATTTGGAAGCAACATGATGTACTGCTTAGAATTCACACCGGAATCTTCAATACGAGCATTTCAGAGTGTTTGGGTGTCAATCTGATGCAAAGGTTTTCGAAAAATTTGGAAGAGTTTAATGGTGATCACGAATGTGTTTGAATTGATCACTAGTGATGGTGACGTTATACCTACATTCTTCCTCTCCTTGTGCTTCAAACTGAACAGGTACGCCTACATCAAATTCCTTGAAGTGGTAGTGTTGCTCTGGATCAAGAGGATGGCTGATGAAAGACCCTATGCCTGGCAAAAGGAGTTTGTACCAAGCACCCAAGCAGGGGAAAACAATCATGGCTGTCAGAAAATTTCTGTGACTGCATAATTTCTTGTATCTGGCTACGAAATTCCACAAAGTCCAACCACTTGATTATTATGCGTGGGGCACAGTTTAGTGAGAGACCAACACAATTCTAAAAATGAATTGAAGTTAAGGATTATGCCAGTGTTTACCAAATAAATCGAGGAGACCATTCAGCAGAGATGCAGGAGAATCAGGTGTCTCCTAGAGGTTGTGGTTAAGGCCAGTGACTGTTTTATTGAATAAATTTACTCTTTAGTGTTTCAAGATATTTTTTGTGTAATTTTGGTGAATTATATCTGTTAAAATGAGATGTCAGTAATAAGTTCTACTGGCAACTGGGTCCCACCCATTCACAGTCAGGTTAGCCAAATGCAGACGACAATTTTACTCCTGCAGCTTCTTCTCTCGCACTTCCCGCCTGTGGAACTCGCTCCCATATTCTTGCTTTCCTGACGGCTACAACCTCCAGAAATTTAAATGCAAAGTCAATACTCATCTACTAACCACTGGACTCTAGCTCTCTCCCCACCCCTGTATAACCTTCCCTTTCTCTCCACCTATGTATCTGTCATCGCACCTGCTTTCTCAGCTTTCTATTGTTCCTTTCTAACTAGTTTGTACTCCTCACTCTTTTATAATTAATCCTTTTACATTTATGAAGCCCCCTGCACATCAGTGGCGTTTCCGCCTTGCTCGGGGTGAAATGATTAAAAAAAAAAAATAAATAAAAATTAGACGATAATTTATCCATCGCACTCTGTATAAGTAGAGTGATTTCTCCTGATACATAAATAGCAGAACAGTCCAACAAGCCGAAATGACGAAGTTTGTATTAAGCAATAACAAAAAAATAAAAGAACAATGCAAAAACTAAGATAAGACAAGCAAACAACATATGCAAGGCAAATGATCAGTAAAATGCAAAGCAAAAGGAATATGGCAAAAGGTTCTAAAAATTTGGTTTGGCTCAGAAAAACCAATTCAGATAAACGAACTTTAAGTTCAGACTTTTAGACAGGCCGAGACAGAGTTCAATGAAAACAGGAACTGCTCTATTTTAAATCGCATCATGCATTTATGAGGCTTCCGCTTATAAACTGGGGAGAGGAAGAAGTTTTTCATCATTCCTAGTCAAATGTGGTTTCATATCATAAGATATTTATATGTTTAAAAATGAATATTTAAAAAAAATTTATATCATGGGTGTTTTCGTAGGTTCCTCGTGATATGTGGTATTATGGTACATGTCGGATTGAATGGTAATAGAAATGTTTTTGTGGTGAATGTATAGATTGCAATGAATGAATAGATCATGAATTTGATTAGCCAGGTTTAGAAAAATTAGTGTAGACCAGCCTCTCCGGTTCCTGGGCATAATGCTAAACTGCATTCGGCAGCAATACCTCTCATTGTGAGGTGTTAAGGAGCATGAAACTTCATCTTCATTCTCAGGTCCACCCTGACCCGGAGTGGTAGCACATATTAGGGTCCCAGCTATGGGTAAATAGTTAACCCCTAAACTATGGTCAAAACACTATGAAAGTAAAAAAATACACTTTTAGACATATATATATACATCAAAAAAGACTTTTATAGAAAAATATACGTATTTGAAGGAAAAGTATTAACATTACATTTTTGAAAAAATAAATATTACCATAACATATTTTTGAAGGAAAAAAAATATTCTCAGCAAAACATTTTTGAATACAAAATGAGAAGATATTTTCAGGTTTCTAAAATAAAAAAGAATAAAAATAAAAACATTCATTAAGATCTGACTAAATCAACCTTTTCACTATAACTGAACATTAAAAATATCTTAAAACCCCACCTTTTTAGCATTAAGTAACCCACAGAGCTGTTGATATGCCGTTAAACAAAACTCAAACTCAAACAGAAAAATAATTTCGGACAGTTTGAAATCTAAATTCCCGAATCTTGAAGTAGCAGTTAGTGTTCATGTGCATGATACAGGAGAACGTTTTTCCCCCAGACGGAAACTTATAGAAGCTGCATTGTTTGAACTGGCTTTAACTCATGTGCATGGAAAATGACATCATATTCTTGAAGACCATTGAATTCACGCCAATAATAACGCATTTCTCTGAAAAGAGACACTGCAAATGCTTAAGAAGTTCTTAGTAATTTCCTACTGTGCCTTCTAATATGTGTGTCTTACTTAATATTAATGTGTTTTTCAAGCCAAGTATATTGTTCAAATGATATCATGTTGATTAGCTACTGCTGTACTAATTTTTATTGTTTTAACACTAGATTTTTAAGGACTAATAAAATAAATATATGTTTAATATTATTGACCATTTACTTTTTCCTGCGAGTCAGTGTTTTAGGGACCCTAATTATTTATTGAGGTATCTCCACTCATTCGCTGAAAAGACAACATAGCATGATGTTAAAAGGCTCCAAACTTAATAAAAACAAAGTTTTATCGTAAAAATATTCCTGTTATTATTAAGAAAAAAAGATCAATCTAATACGAATTATTTTATTAATTTTTTAAACGTTTTTAACACATTCGAAATTTTGTTTAAAATCATGTTTTTTATCGTCAGAGAGAGATTTTTGCAAGAGTTTACTACGGCAAATGCGGATTTAAGTAATTTTTTAAAGTAATTTTTTGTCGGTGAAAAAGACGTGAATTTTGAAATTCTTCCAAAAATCAATGAATAGTCAGATTTTGATTAAACTTTCGGGACTTATTCACAAATGACTGAAATTATTTTTGAAAATATTTTTTTATAAAATCTTGGTAATTTTTTTTTAAAGTATGTTACTCTACTCCAGTCAGTTTCTTGAAATTTCTAGAAATTGACTACCATCATGGAACTTTCTTTCATTAATTTAATGTAGAACTCCTTAGAGAATGTAAATCAAAATACTTTTCTTACAGTTGCTCTTTTTCAGAAAATCTGCTCCGAATTGTGAAAACATAACTGCAATAAAACTGTCATTTTTATTTATATAAACTTTTAATTGCTTTTATAAACTATATATATATATATATATATATATATATATATATATATATATCATAGTCTGAAGAAACAATTTACTGAATAATGCATTTTTACAAAAATTGTTTTTATTTTTTACTGAAATGAAACTATTTGATTTTTTATTTATATAAACTTTTAATTGCTTTTATAAACAATATATATTATAGACTATATATATATATATATATATATCATAGTCTGAAGACAAAATTTACTGAATAATGAATTTTTACAAAAATTGTTTTCATTTTTTTATTTTTAATTATAATTATTTATAAAATTTCAAAAAACTTTTAAAATTTCTTCCAGTCATTGTCCCGATTAGGTTCTTAATTTAACAAGTGAAAACTACTAATCAAAAATTGAAAGGTTATAAAAATCGTAACGCACCAAGATTTTTAGAATAATAATATTTTTTGTGTGTCCAGAAATCTGTATTTTTATGGTAGGCCATAAATGCTATATTATTAAAAGGTCACGTTTTTCAAGGTTTAATTCCTTTACAAACGTTCACTTAGGTTTCATAAATTTATGTCAATTCCAGTCAAACATACTTAGCAGGAGTTGCACGGGTTGATGGTAGATATGTGTAAGATAGATTTAGACGAGAAAACCTTTCTAGCCCTACAAAGAAAACCAACCTTCCGAGCAGTAGATTTAGGTATAGATTTATAGTGGGGAGTTCGTTCTAGTGGAGAATAGTTGTATGTTGTTGCAGATTAACGGAATTTGGCCTCGTTGTAGATAGCCCACTATAAGTTATTAAAGGGATTATAAAACACGAAAAGCAAATTGAGTATAGAAACAACATTTTATATATACACTTATTAATTAAGGTTTTTCCAATTAAAGTAATCCTTTTAGGATGGGTTCAAAGGACGTTAAAAGTTCATGGTAATAAAATGCTGAAAAGAGAATTAATGCTTAGATATGTGGGAGGGTTGTAAGTAAGGAATGTCTTTGATGAATCCGCTCCTTTGGTCGGTAAGTAGTTTTGAGACAGCGAAGGATAAGATGATAGGGAAGGGAGGTGAGCATAGTAATTCGCTTGACGTCGGTCAAGGGAGATACTAATTACACTCGTCTCTCTCGATTCTTTCTATGTGTCGGTTTGTCTGGGTCTGTCTGTCTGTCTGTCTGCCGATGCTTTCTGTATCGGCTTTTTATATTGTCTATCTAGATCCCAGCAGATCATTTGGGAATTCACACACGTATTTGATTTTGGGCTTCCCATTGGCCGATAAATAAAGTTCGCGTAGGCTCACGAACTGGAATTTGATATTTAATTAATTTTTAGTTTTCAACTGGAACATCTGCGTGGAGCCGGGGTGTGCACCGACGAGTTTTGGTCATTTTCTCTCTGGTTGTGAGAGTGCAAACATCCAGTCCCTTGCTTTGCTCGGTATCACCACAGATTCAATACAGTCATTCCACTTGGGGTCGGCTGATAGATTTAGACCTAGCAGTGCTTTGCTTTCAGGGAGTCTAGCCTAATTCATTCTGATGGAGGGTAGAAGCGGTTGTCTATGTGGTTTTGTTGGGGCCTCTTATGCAAGGGTTAATGTAGGTTTGAATTTCACATGGCACAAGGCCATACCAATAATTATGTTTTATACGGTTGAAATCATTCTTTAAATTAGCAAATGGAAAATTGAATGAAATGGTCAAAAAGCATTAATTATAATTATCTAAAGTGTATTAACAATATCAATAACAAGAAATACATAGTTTGTACAGACATTGAAAGTGTCTGATTAAAATGTCTTTCATTTTCTGCATAAGATTTTGTTAAAGCTTTTGAGGTAAGTTGTAATGTTCTTTGTCGCTGGAAGATTTATCAGTGCCATATGTGATTTGTGTGAGGAATAATATTGATAGAAGATTGGTGAAAACGTCTGAGTCTGTGAATAAGTTCATCTTTGCAAAGTTCAAAAGGTTTTACAATTAAAGTAATTCTTTAAGTATGGGTCCATTTAGTAACAGAAGGTGAGTTGGTCTTTTTGTTTTACATGTTGTGCGTGTTAAGATTCTTGTGCCAACTGACTAAAAATACGCGGCAAATCGTTTAAATAGGCATTGAAAACACCATTACGATTTGGCAGTAAAATTATGGATAACTTACCTTGGTTCTGATTGGCTAACTTAAACCAACCAGCGAACAGCTTACATTTATTCGATTCTATACGGTTAGAACAAAATTTATTACATACATATGCGGGAATGCGAATATGAGTGTGTGTATGTTTCCATATATGTGTGCATATGTCATAGTTTAATAATAGCAATTTCGTTTTGGAAGCATTAAAATTTACGAGCCATTTCTTACCCCAGGTCTTTTTCAAGCTCAGCAGCCAAATTAAATTCCATCATTAGTAAATTCAATCATTTAGCTTTTCATTTAAGTTAAAATTAAAGTTTCAAGAAAGTGTTTTTTTTTTTTTTTGAAAAATTTAATTTAAAACTTAGGCGTCGAAAATGAGTGGTGGTACCTACATTTATTAGGAGGAACAATGTGCCTTTGAAAATCTTTAAAAAAGGATAAGCCCCTGCCAGAGGAATTTTTTTAAATCATTTCACCCCAAGCAAGGCATTCCACTGCCACTATTGCGAAGGGGGTTACATAGGAAAAGGTGAAGAGAAAGAGAGGTTAGATATAGGAAATGTCAGAAGGAGGGTGATAGACGATTAAGGATACCAAGGCTGAGGGTTGGGCAGATGGGAAAAGCGTTTGAGAGAATGGGTGCGAGTTAGTGTGTTAGGAGGTGTCTATTGACCTTACATTTGAACTCCTGGAGGTTGTAGCTGTCGGGGAAGCAAGTATATGGAAGAGAATTCCACAGTCGGGAAGTGCGAGAAAAAAAAGCTGTTGGGGTAGAAATTGTGATGACATCTTATCGGTTTCACTGTAAGACGGTGGGACCTAGTTGCTAATCTAGTATCTCCTGCAAATTCGTACCTAGGAGGCATCTAAGTTCATCGGAACACAA
Organism: Ascarosepion bandense; assembly: GCA_037127315.1. NCBI lineage: Eukaryota > Metazoa > Mollusca > Cephalopoda > Sepiida > Sepiidae > Ascarosepion > Ascarosepion bandense. The sequence continues at coordinate 499,026 of JBBBDQ010000748.1, read as the reverse complement.
GCCGTGATAGTATTTATAGAAGAGGCACAGGGTGGCCACGTCACGCCGGTGAGAGAGTGACTGCAGCCGGTCTGCCAAGTCGGTATTGATCACATTACAGACTCTCCGTTGTATTTTGTCAAGAACCCCGAGGAGAATAGAAAGGGCACCCGACCAGATGTGGCAGCAGTATTCAATACACGGGAGGATGGTAGATTTATATATGTGCAAGATAGATTCAGATGGAAAAAACTTCCGGGCCCTGCACAGAGAACCGACTTTTATAGCAACGGATTTAGCAATGGATTCAATAGTTCATTATAAGAACAGCAAACATCAGTTATAAATCACACGTGTAATCTTTCTGCATGGTCATTAGTAAAAAGGGCAGACCAAAATGCCAAATACAGTTCGGGGATACTAGAATCAAGCAGGTACAAAAATTTAAATACCTGGGAAGCGTTATAACAGAAGACGGAAAGTGCGACATGAATATTTTCTTTCACTGTAACCCCCTGCACACCTGTGGCAATCCTGCTTTGTTTGAGGTAAAATGAATAATATATGTGTGTGTGCGTGTGTGTGTATGTGTGTTCTAGCGCTCCAACTATGTCTCGAGATCTTTGCCTAAATTCAAAGAAGTGTCTGTAGTCTAAATAATACAAGAGAAAGGAGGATGCGGAGTACCATGAGTCTTTCCACTCACTATAACTCCCTGAACATCAGTGGCAATCCTGCCTTGCTTGGCGTAAAATGATTAAAACAAATATCTGATTTGGAACTCTCACTATATATCACGAGATCCTTACCAAAAAAATAAAATTCTAAGTGCATCCAGCCTTGCAAATGTCTTACCTCAAGTCATTATAAAAAAATCCTCTGTCAGGCAGGACTCACCTTGCTTTGTGCGAGATTAATGCTATTCTTTGTTATGATGATGTATATGTGGGAAAGAGGTTTGAGTGTATTTTGACTGTGTCTTAATAATGAAGAAACTAGGTATTCTTTCTAGTGGCAGAGGCTAGTGTTCAGTTGGAGATTGCTAGAGTTCCACATAAAATCAACTTTGTCTGACTCTTTGTCTCCGACCAGAAAGGAACCCAGACGAGGCTATGCAGAATAGTAGAGTCTCGTCTGGGGGAAAGCAGACAAGAGCCCGTCCCTGCACATGTAGAGTCTACGAGGAATCTTGGTTCGTGCTTCGAAAGCTGCACGTAAAAATCAGCCTTGTGCCACATTCCATCTTAGGCTCAAGTAAATTCCGTGTTTTATTCTAGATAAAACCCAGGAGTGAGAATGTTTATGTTTAAGACAGGTTCATCTCGACCAGGAAGGCTATCACAACAAAACCTTTCTACTCTATCATCAACCCCATTTGGTCTTGTGCCAGGCTTATCTCAGCTTAGTAACTGTCTATACTAGCAAACAACACCATGACCAAATAAACATTACTCACACTGGCTCCCCAGGATATATCTGAAGCTGTATCGAGTTAATTGGCATCCAAATTGAAAGCCATTAATAGGCAAGGACAAATAAGAAAATAAAGATGACAGAACTTTGGACAAGTTCAAAGTTTTCAGCTGGCCAGGCTCTCATTGCAACAAAGATCCCAAGATAAATACGTGTGGAAAGTATTTACTAAAGTTTTATAAAAGATGTGTTTGTGCCAAGGAAGTCAGACTGTTGTATTGGTTGGTTCTTTATTAAAATTGATTTAACTTCGGACAGTATTTTTCAAAATAGTCAAATCCTGATCGTTTTTGTTTGCCATTGGACAAATATAATCTGAATATGAACGGTGCCAGGTATCAGCAGGAGGACGGAAAGATGGAAATGGAAAGAGAAAGAAAGGGGATGAGAAAGATAAAAGAGAAGGGAAGAGATGGGATAAAAGTGAGAGAGAAAGAAATAAAAAAGGACTAAGATAAAAAAAGGGAGAAAAGAATGAAATGGAATAGGAGTGAAAAAGAGTGAGAAGGAAACAGTAGAAGAGTGATGAAGGCAGAGGAAGAGTGATACAGACAGTGAAAGAGAGAGAAAGAAGAAATGTTATGAGATGGATAAGAAGAGAGAGGAAAATGAGATAAATTAATTAAAAAGAGAGAGAGAGAGAGACAAGAAAAGGAAAGCAATAAGTGAAAAAGAGAGAGTGAAAGAGAAAACAGTAGAGTGATAAAGCAAGAACAGAGATACGATACCGAATGATGTTAAGAGAAAGAAAGAAAAGAAAAAAGGCTCTGCTGGAATGGATAAGAAGAGAGAGGAAAATGAGATAAGTGTGATAAAAAGAGAGAGAGAGAGAGACAAAGAAAAGGAAAGCAATAAGTGAAAAAAAGAGAGTGAAGAAGAAAACAGTGAAAGAGTGATAAAAAGCAAGAGCAAGAGATACGATACGAATGATAAAAAGAGAGAAAAAGAAAGAAATGTTGTAAGATGGATAAGAAAGAGAGAGGAGAAAATGAGATAAATTGAACAAAAGAGAGAGAGAGACAAGAAAGGAAAGCAATAAGTGAAAAAAGAGAGTGAAAGGAAAAACAATGAAGAAGTGATAAAAAACTAAGAAACAAAGATGATAGAATGATAAAGAGAGAGAAAAAGAAATGTTGAGATGGATAAGAAGAGAGAGGAAAAATGAGATAAGTGTGATAAAGAGAGAGAGAAAGATACAAGAAAAGGAAAGCAATAAGTGAAAAAAGAGAGTGAAGAGAAGAAAACAGTAGAAGAGTGATAAAAAGCAAGAGCAAGAGATACATTAGAATTTGTGATAGAAAAAGAGAGAGAAAAAGAAAGAAATGTTATGAGATGGATAGAAGAGAGAGAGGAAGGAAATGAGATAAGTGTGATAAAAGAGAGAGAGAGAGAGAGGCAGAAGGAAGCAAGCAAGGCAGAGACAGAGAAAGAGAAGAAAACAGTGAAAGAGTGATAAAGCAAGCAAGAGATACGATACAGACTGATAAAAAGAGAGAGAAAAAGAAAGAAATGTTATGAGATGGATAAGAAAGAGAGAGAGAAATGAGATAGATGTGTGATAAAAAGAGAGAGAGAGAGAGACAAGAAAGGAAGAAGAAAATAATGTGAAAAAGAGAGTGAAAGAGAAAGAAAGCAGTAGAAAGAGAGATAAAAAGTGAGAGGAAGAGATACGATACGAATGAGAAAAAGAGAGAGAAAAAGAAAGAAATGTTATGAGATGGATAAGAAGAGGAAAATGAGATAAGTGTGATAAAAAGAAGAGAAGAAGAAGAAGAAAAGGAAAGCAATAAGTAAAAAGAAGGTAAAAAGAAAACAGTAGAAGATTAAAAAATGAGGAAAGGGCCGGCTGATAATGAAGAAGAAAAGAAAAGGAAAATGTTATGAGAATGGATGAAGGAGGAAAGCAGATAAGTGTGAACAAAAAGAGAGAGAGAGAGAGAGAGAAAGAAGCAACAGTGAAAAGAGTATGAGAAGGAGAAAACAGTAGGAAGGGACAAAGTAGAGGAGAAATACTGTGGATGGACAGACAGAGAGAGAAAAATGCAGTGTGATAAAGAGGAAGAAGAGAAAGAAAAGGAAAACAATAAGTGATAAAGTAAGGAGGCAGAAAGAAAAGCAAAAATAGTGTGAAATGAGGAGAAGAACAATTGAATGAATGCAGAGAACAAAAAGGAAGAAAAGGAAAAAGCTGAGGTCTGAAAGCAAAAAAACAGAAAAAGGAAAGTGATGAAAATTTAGTAAGAAAGAAATGATGGGAAAGCAGAAAAACTTTGAAAGCAAGGAAATGGAATAAGAGGATAAAAAGAGAGATAGAGAAAATGAAAGGAAGGATCAAAGTTATAAAGACAAAGAAGGGAGATTTTTTCTTCTTCTATATGCCTCGTCTTTTCAGGACATAGACGATCATGGCCTTCCACGTTTCCCTATCCTTGGTGGTTTTTAGCACGCCTTCTCCTGTTACACCATACAACACCTCATTCTGTCATCCACCTGCTCAGGCCCTTCAAATATGTTATCCCCTGTCTCTTTTTCTCTCTATCTGGCCTGTTAGTATCAGGTTCTCTAAGCTCTCTTTCCTCATTGCATGTCCCAGGAACTTCAGCTGTCTCTTCCTGATGCTCACTAATAATTTCCTTTTCGTTTCTATCATTTCTAAAACTTCATCATTGCTCACATGCTCGATCCATGATATTCGCAGCATACATCTGTAGAACTACATTTCAGTTGCTTCGAGTTTTTCCTTCATCTTTGATGATATTGTCCAGTATTCACTGCCATATTGAAGAACTGATATCACATAGCAGACAGGAGAGATTAAGAGTGATAAAAAGAAAGAGAATGAAAGAGTGATAAAATAGAAGGAGATAGAAAGTGCCATACGTGATACACGCTTTGGGCGATCATGTCTCGAAAAAGACATGACTGACTGGATAGAAGATTACCCCGCAGTAGGTTGCCATTGCTTTCTGTGGTAGACTGGTTGCCATCCAAGGCTATAGAACCTTATCTGTCCTATTATTTGACGCATAGCTAGAGGGAGAAGAGATGTATTATATTATTAAGTAGTAATTAGTGGGGAATCAGTTTATTACTTCGTAACAATAGAAAATACATCCCCCACTTTATGCCTAGTAGAAGCCTTAATCATGTTTCTAACTATTATATTCAGTTAGTTAATTAACCCATATCTGGAAGGAATAGACGGATTAATACCTTTCCCAAGGGTATTTGTGCGTAAGTGAATGCGAGGAATTCAACTGGCATTCGAACTCGGCACACCGATTTGTCATTCCGAGTCGATATCCACTGCTTCACAACGTACATCCTAAAGAGGATACGAGGGATAAAAAGAGAGAGAAATAGACAGAAAAGAAATAAGTGTGATAAAAAGAGAGAGTGAGAGAGTAGGAATAAATGGGATAAAACGAGAAAAAATTGACAGAAAGGAAATAAATATAAAAAAAAGGGAGAGAGAGAGAAAAAAGCAATAAGAGGAATCAGAAGAGGAAGAAAAAGATAGGACGGAAATAAGAGAGATAAAAAGAAAAAAAAAGAAAAGAAGAGGGATAAGACGAGAGAGAAATAGACAACGAAAATAAAAGAGATAGAAAGGAAATAAAAATGATAAAAAGAGAGAAAATGAAAAAGAACAAGAGTGATAAAATAGAGGAAAAGAGAAAAGAAATACGAGGGAGAAGAAGAGAAAGAAAGAGACACAAAAGAAATAAGCGTGATAAAGAGAGAGAGAGAGAGAGAGACAAGGAATAAAAGGGATAAAAAGAGAAATAAATTGACAGAAAGAAAATAAGAGTGATAAAAAAAAGAAGAGAGAAAATCGTTAAGAGAAATAAGACGAGAGAGAAATAGACAGAACGAAAATGAAAGTTATAAAAAGAGGGAAAGAGAGAGAAGGAATAAAAAAAGATAAAAAGAGAAAAAATTATAAGATAGGAAATAAAAATGATAAAAAGAGAGAAAATGAAAAAGAACAAGAGTGATAAAATAGAGGAAAAGAGAAAAGAAATACGAGGGAGAAGAAGAGAAAGAAAGAGACACAAAAAAAATAAGCGTGATAAAGAGAGAGAGAGAGAGAGAGAGAGAGAGAGACAAGGAATAAAAGTGATAAAAAGAGAGAGAGAAAAGCAATAAAATCAGAAGAGAGAAAAATAGAGAGAACGAAAATAAAAAGGATAAAAAGAGATAGAAACGAAAAAAAGTGATAAATAGAGAAGGAGAAAGACACTGAAAATTAAGAAACGTTTCAGTTCTTTCTAAACCATGCAAAATGTTTTACATTTTTTGACAAAAGCAAACGAAAATTTGAATAAAATAAAATTTTTGATCAAAGTTAAATAAAAAAAACTTTTGTAAAAACAAAAACGAATCCATTATTTATACGCGGATTAATCTTCTCATCTTCGTCGCTATTATCAAAACATTTTGGTTGTTTTGCCCTCCATCCTTCTTTAGTCGCTTGTCGATTTGTGTAACTGTCTAGGAATTGTGGACTGAATACTTTATTTAATCTAAAGACGTGTGCGTTCTGTGATGTGCGTCTAAAGTACTAACACACAGGAACAGTTCACTAAAAACAAAGAAAAGGGGGCTGGATTGCTATGTGATGTCAGTTCTTCAATACGGCAGTGAATGCTGGACAATATCATCGAAAATGAGGACAAAACTGGAAGCAGCGGAAATGTGGGTCTACAGAAGGATGCTGAGCATGCAAGCAACAATGAGGTGTTGGAAAGAATGGCAACAGAAAGGAAATTAATACTGAGCATCAGGAAGAGACAACTGAAGTTCCTGGGACACGCAATGAGGAAGGAAAGCCTGGAGAACCTGATACTGACTGGCCAGATAGAAGAAAAGAGAGGCAAAGGAAGGCAGCGGATAACATATTTGCAGGGCCTGGTCAGGTGGATGACGGAACGGGGGTTGCCAGGAGTAACAGGAGCAAACATACTAAGAGCCACAAGGGATAGGGAGACGCGGAGAACCATGATCGCCTACGTCCTGAAGAGACAGGGCACATAGAATAATAATAATAATAATAATATCATCGAAAATGAGAACAAGACTGGAAGTAGCGGAAATGTGGTTCTACAGAAGGATGCTGCGGATATCGTGGACTGAGCATGCAAGCAACGATGAAGTGTTGGAAAGAATGGCAAGAAAAAGGAAATTAATACTGAGCATCAGGAAGAGACAACTGAAGTTCCTGGGACACGCAATGAGAAAGGAGAGCTTGGAGAACCTGATACTGACTGGCCAGATAGAAGAAAAGAGAGACAGAGGAAGACAGCGGATAACATATTTGCAGGGTGTGATCTGGTGGATGACGGAACGGGGGTTGACAGGAGTAACAGGAGCAAACATACTAAGAGCCACAAGGGATAGGGAAGCGTGGAGAACTATGATCGCCTACGTCCTGAAGGGACAGGGCACATAGAAGAAGAAAAAGAAGTCTATAAATATACCATCATTTTTTTTAATATTTATGTGAGTGTTAAGCTGTAATTGCTGTCCTGATTTCAACAGAGACTAAGTCAGCTCTAACCAATCCAGAAAGGAAAGCTTGCATGAAATTAAAAATATGAAATGTCGATAATTTACCCATTGCACCCCGTATAATATTGTCCCAAACAGATTCAAATTTCTTAATAACAGGTTCAATTTTTTAATCGTCTCACCCCAAGCAAGGCGGTACCGCCTCTGATGCGCAGGGGGCTACATAAGAGTAAAAGTTCAGACAGGAGGAGAGTGAAGAGAAAGTTGAACCTGTTACAGAGGGTGTCAGAGAAAGGGCAAAAGAAGGATGAAAACACAGGTGTGAAGACAGTTGCAAAGAAAAAAAAAACAAGAATAACGGAGTGATGGAAAAAGGACTGGATTCAAGTGGATAAGAGATGGAAATATGTATTGCATTTAAATACCTGAAGGTTGTAGCCGTCAGGAAGGCAAGTATATGAAAGCGAGTTCCACAAGCAAGAAAAGAAGCTACCAGAGTATAATTGTTGGCTGCATTTTGTTGATCTAACTGTAAATGGATGGGACTTTGTTTCCAGTCTGGTTGCACGAGTAAGTTCTTGTGGCGGGGGCACCAGTGACTTAACTTCGTCGGAGCAGAAGCCATGAAAATATTTGTAGCAGAGACAGAGGGAATCTACATCCGCCAGTGAGAAAGTGGCTGGAGCCGAGATGCCAAGTCGTAACCTATCACATTACAGATTCTCCTTTGGAGCCTATCGAGAACACTGAGATGACTAGCAGGGGTGCCTGACCAGATATGACAGCAATATTCTATGCACGGACGGTAGAAACTTCCTGACCCAACCTTCCTAGCAGTGGATTTAGCTATTGACAAAATTTAATGATTCCACTTGAGGTCAGAAGATAGGGTAAAGCCAAGGAGGCGCAGTATATTGCTTTCAGGGAGACTTGCTTGGTCCATGCTTATAATTAACAGTGCATTTAAATTCCTGGCGGTTGTAGCCGTCAGGAAAGCAAGTATACGGAAGGGAGTTCCACAGGCGGGAAGTGCGAGAAAAGAAACTGGAATAGAATTGTCGGTTGCATTTGGTTGATCTAGCTGTAAATGGATGGGATTTTGTTGCCAGTTTGGTTGCACGAGCAAATTCTTGCGGTGGAGAAACCAGTGAGCTAAGTTCGTCAGAGAAGACGCCATGAAAATATTTGTAAAAGAGACAGAATGAAGCCAAATCCCACCGGTGAGAATGTGGCTGAAGTCGTGCTGCCAGGTCGGGACCTATCACGTTACAGATTCTCCTTTGGAGCCTATCTAGAACACTGAGATGAACATCAGGGGTGCCTGACCAGATATGACAACAGTATTTTATGCACGATCGGATGGTTGATTTGTATATGTGCAAAGATGGATTCAGGCGATTCCTGGCCCGACACAGTGACCCAACCTTCCTAGCAATGGATTTGGCTATTGACTCAATTTAATGATTCCACTTGAGGTCAGAAGATAGGGTAAGGCCAAGGAGGCGCAGAATATTGCTTTAGCCTATCAAATGAGTTATCAATATCATTTAATATTAACAGCAATAGATATTGACGAACAATTGAATGAGAAAATTTTGCAAACTTGTGTAATTTTAGTTAACGGTTAACCTGAACTGTTGCAAAACTTGAATCTCATGACTATACTTATATTCATAGGAATAAAAAGCATGCTTTTTTTCCTCAAATCTCAGTTTCATGCACAGCGTATTCGTCAGGTGCTGACTAAGAACAGGTTGTTACATAATTTAAATACTCTTTTGTATACCGTACTATATCAATAGCATGAAAGAATGTATATTTATTATTAATATAAATATAAATTTATAAGCACACACACACACACACACACACACACACACACACACACATATATATATATATATATATATATATATATATATATATAAATTAAAAAAGGATTAATTCAAAGATGTTGAATGACCATTTCGATATGAATATCCCCACGGGGGATAACTCATCACCTCAGCAACAGAAAAATCCTTTCAGAAACTGGAGAAAAATCAGTCTACTTTCCCTTTTTAAATAGATTTGCAAAGAAATTAAAAAAGAAAATAAAAAAGAAAAAGAAGAAAAGAAAAAGATAAAACAAAATAAAATCAAATAAACAAGAAAAGAAAAAATTGACATCGTCTGGGTTCGCAAAAAAAGGAAAGAGAATTGTAACTTAAAAATTAACAGACGGCTGTGTTGAATTGATGTAAGGTTAAGCAACACGGAAAAAAGGTGGGAGATAAGAGAGATAAAGGAAGGAATGGAATTCTACAAGCCTGAAGTGCGAGAAAATAAGATGATGGAGTAGAATGATTTACAATTTATTGGTTTCACAGTGAAAGGGTGGGACGTAGTTGTTAATCTTGTTGCTCAAGTAAATTCATATATATAGGGTATCAGTGAGCTAGGTTCATCTGAGCAGAAGCCGTGAAAGTATTTGTAGAAGAGACACAAGGAAGCCACATTGTGCCGGTTAGAAAGTGACTGTATCCGAGCTGCCAAGTCGGGATCGATCACATTAAAGATTATCCATTGGATTTTGTCAAAGACCCCTCGGTGGATGTTGTTATAGAGTAGATTAAACCAAATTGTTTTTTCTATTGTTTTTTTTTTTGTTGTTGTTTTTCTTTGTGTATTCAGTTTATTTAAGTATCCGCTATTTTGTAGCACTGACTCTTATATTTCTTTTGTTTTCGTTGAATATTTTTATGTTAATTGAGTTTGTAGATATTCTTTTGTTTATAGATATGGCCATGTGCAACACCCATGCAATGTACAATACCGGCCATAATTATCAGGCCACCCCTATGTTTTAATGTTGTATTTCATACTATTTTTTAGTATTTATTGCCATGTGATTAAGTTTAAATGAAAATAGAATGGTTCTTTTGTTAATACTGCACAATAACACGTGCATCAAATGAATTTATAAATATTTAATAATTAACTATATTGCAGTTTCATCAATGAAAGAATGAAGAAAATTTAGGTTGATTCGGACGTGTTCATCTTTGCTTCCTTGCCTTGTAAAATTTTGCAAAGTAGTGGATATTGACTCAGAATGACAAATCAGGGGGCCGAGTTTGAATTCCAGTTAAATTCACTGTATTCACTTACGCACAAATACCATTGGGAAAGGTAATAATTTGTCTCCTACCTCCAGTTATAGGTTAAATAATAGGACAGATTGGGTTCTATAGCCTTGGCTGGCAACCAGTCTACCGCAAAAAGCAATGGCAACCTACTACAAGATAATCTTCTGCCCAGTCAGTCATATCTCTTTCGAGACATGATCGCCCAAAGCGACTGACTGAATAATAACAAAAGAACCATTTCATTTTCATTTAGAATTATCCACTTAGCAATAAATAATAAAAATGGTATGAAATACATTATTTCTTTTGAAAAACTTGGGTGGTCTAATAATTATGGCCGGTATTGTATTTGGAGTTTTCTTGGAATTTTTGTTGATATGTATGGGGTTATTGTTTTCTTTTCTGTATGGTTTTATGTGCTGTTGCTTAAGTTGGAAATTTACTATTTCCTTTTAGATTTTTTAATGTCTATTGTTAATGCTAGATTGTTGAATATCTTTTAGAATTTGTTTCCTTATATTTTCCATAGTTTTTCTCTGACAGTTTCTTATGACTTTTGCCTCTGTATAAACCTATATCATTTTTTGTTGATGGTTATTGCTAGTTTGTTAATGATGTAAATTCCTATTTCGCATATCTTAGGCAGTCATGCTTCCCATTGTTATGTCAAAGTTGTTTTCATTATTGACTAGCAGTATAGCCCGGCGTTACTCAGGTGTAATGAAAGCTTTAAAACTAATCCATGGTCCTGGAGCTCAGACTCTTTGGACGTTGGCACAAAAGACTAAAAAGCAATAGTTGTTTCCAGTTAAAGCGAAACTGTAGACTGAAAGAAAAATGAAAAGATGTTAGTCAAATTTTGATTTCCTGGTATCAATATCAAATAAGTTTTTCATCCTAAACTGAATTTTGAAGGCTAAATAAGTCCTCTGAGTAAATGGTATCATGGCTGAGACTAAGAACTACAATTATACCTTCTTAGAGCCAAATCAGAAGCAAAAACTAAAATAAAAAGGCTGAAAAAATACAGACATACAGGCAGATAAACAGACATCTTGCCTTTTATATATATTATCAATTTTCTGCACTATTGTAAGAACTGCTACCTTGAAACTTCTGAATATCGTTTCTTATGTCTTTGTCTATTAGTGCATCAAATTTGATTATAACCCGATTTTTTTCGATTATCAATTTTTGATATTTATCGGGGGTACCTCGACAGAAAAACCTAGCTAAGAACACTCGCAGACGTTTATAATACAATTGTGTAAATTTTCAAGACAATCGGTTCAGCCGTTTCATAGTCTATAGGTACACACACACAGACAGACACACACACAGACAAAGTTCTATTTATAAATAAGTTTATATATATATATATATATATATATATATATATATATATGCATCATATCTGTATTCGAACAGTTTTCATTGAATAATATTGACATATTATGTCTATTTAATTTTATATTAATACTTTTGGTTTCCTAATCAGTGTCTTGTTAAGATGAAATTCACCAAGAATGACGCCATAGTTATTCCCGGACCAAGTACTTTCAATCTCCATAAAGATCCTTCTCAGGATTTTATTGCAAAGACAAAGTCGCTGTAATAGCGTTCATTTTGATGATGATTAAAAAATAGAAAGGATTATTATAAAAACTTAAACTAAAAAAATCATAATATTTCTATAGTATTTAATGAAAATTGTTTGAATATATATATATATAAATATGTTTAGTGTATCGAGGTAGCAGATAATTTTCTAAACATACACTATTAAATATAACAGACAATGAATGTTTATTATGTTTAATCATGAGCTGTTCTAAACATAGTATTTTGGCTTTAATTTCAGGTGAAAGTAAAGACAAAAATTCTCCAACATTTAGATATTCTTTTATTATGCTAATTCTAAGCTTTCGGCTCGCATTAGCCATCTTCAGAGTGGTTACAGGGACATTAGCATAAAGACATCCACCATCAAAGGTGATTTTATCATGTCTTGACATAATATATTGCTAAGCAATGATAAAAGTCACCAAATAGCAGACACATTTGTAATGTGGTTCTATGATGTCACACCGCGTGAGAGACAAAAATCTTAACAGAACCATGTCTAAATGCTATATAATGTGTTATGACCATATTGAAATGTGATTTTATTAAGTGTGGCTTGTTTTGATTTAATGTAAATTTAACCTTCAGGTATTGGAAGTCATCTAGATCTGAGGAGATCATCCAGCCTTCACTACCATATAGGAGGACAGATATCACATAACAATCGAGTTCTCTTTTCTTTGTCACCAACGAAATCTTCCTGTCTCTCAATGTACTGCTTAGCATTTGAACTGCGTCTTTGGCCATGCCAATCTGCCTTTGAATTTCAATGTCACATTTTCCATCCTCCGTTAGAATTCTTCCCAGGTATTTAAAATTTTGTACCTCTTTGATTTCAGTGTCCTTGACACTTTAGGGTCCTCTTTTTGCTCATAAGCATGAATTAGGTTTTCTTGAAGTTTACGTTTAGCCCTTTCTCCTCACTTTTCTTTGTAACCTTCCGTTGGAAGTCCTGTAGTTTCTTTCCGCGTCTGCTATCAGCACTGTATTATCACCGTAGCTTATTTTATTCAGATTAAGGTTGCCAATGACGAATCCTGGAAGGACTCCTAACACTCTCAGAACTGTTTCATTGTACAAGTTGAATAGATCCGAGGAGATGACACACTCGCTAGCCTTTGTTTGTTGCTAGTATAGAGTCTTGATAACTATAATGTCTTTCCCAGATATGTCATGGTTGTTGATCCTCTCTAATAAGTCTTTGTGTCGTACTTTTGTTGAACATCTTTGTAATCTATGAAACTCAGGTATATATCCTTCTGCATTTGCATTGCTCTGATAACATGTAGTGTCTTTGAAAAATATGCACAATCTCTGGACCGATTCTGTTGCACGCTCTGTTCATCAGAATCCGGAAGATTAGTTTTGATATGTGGTTGATCAACTGATTGTTCGGAGAAGTTCATATTCCCTTGTGTCTGGCATCTTAGGTAATGCTATAAAAACTAGCCTTCATCTAACCTTATTTCCTCAATGTGCTAATTTTTTTTAATATTTTAAGCTAAATGTAACATTCAGTTTTTCATGTTTGAAAAAATTGGTTGCAGTTTTTACAACTAAAGAAATAAATTCTGCATATATATATATATATATATATATATATATATATACATTACCGGCCATAATTATTAGGCCATCCCACTTATTTAAAAGAAATGATGTATTTCATACTATTTTTAGTATTTATTGCCAAATGAAAATAGAATAGTTCTTTTGTTATTACTTTGCAAATTTTTACAAGGCATTGATTTTGCACTTAAAGATCTTTTAAGATAGTAACTATCATGGATGCAAATAAATGGAAGGAACTTACACAGCAGGAAGTGCAAAAAGAAAACTGTTGGTGAAGAAGTAGTGGGTGCATTTAACTCCTTCAATGGTAAAATTGTGGGACCTGTAAGCCAATCAAGTTGGAGCACCAGGGAAAATGCTTCTTAAAGCAGTTCCTTTAAAAATTTGTAAAAAATGACAGACATTGCTGAGAAATTGAGAGATGTTAAAATACTAGAATCATTGCAGATCCTTCTTTGGATTTTCAAAGAACCTCAAGATGAATAATTTAAACAGCCGATCAGACAAAGCAACAGCATTCAATGCACAGACAAATGATAGGTTTGTAAATGTACAAGATGGACTCTGATGAGAGAAATTTATGACTGGACACAATGACCCAACTTTTCTTGCAATAGATACAGCTATTGACTCAATTTCAGGGCAGGTGAAAAGGTGGGACCAGGTGGGGCCAGGTGGGGCCAGGTGGGGCCAGGTGGGGTGCAGTGTGTTGCTTTTCAGACGTCTAGCATCAGCCATGCTGATGACAGGCAGCTGATGATGACTAGTAATAAAATTTTAAAAAATTGAATAAAGTAACAGTCAGGCAAATAAAATAAATGAATCCATATAATCTACGCATGAAGTTATTCGACTTTCGTTAGTCTATCTGTCATACCATCCAAAAATAATCTTTAAAAAAGTATTGTTTACCATGAATTCCTATGAAATTAAATTAAATTTTATTAAACTGCTAAGTAGATTTTTTGTCAAAGTATTTTTCTAACAAGTCATCATATTTAAATTTAATTGATTTGGTTTACAAAATTGAAAAAACATAGTGTGTAAATCTCCACAAAAATGTAGTCGATAATTTCAACTATGCTAAATATTGTGACTATTTTAATATGCGCCTGAGTGTTGTAAAGATTCTATTATTTTTAAAAGTTATATAATCATAATGTTTAAATATTAAAACTTTACTTAATATCAAGAGTCATGTCTACTTTTGGCGACAGGATACCATGCAACGTCATCTTCTGAAACATATTCCGTCTCCCAAGAGAGATGAATTTGATTTGACATTAAAACCCTCTTAATTTCTTTCCTTTGCTGTCTTCTTTACCCTGTCTTTCAGCCTAATCCTGGTTGACTTCTCAAGACAGAGAGATTGAGAAAGACAGGAATCCATCCCACTCCACCCCTTCAAAAAAACTTCATTTTCCATTGCGAATTCTGGAAGCAAACTCCAGAAACAAAAAAAAAACATCAAAGATGGTACCAGCTTAAGAAAATGTGTGATAGACAGTTATAAATTCTGCCAATTTGAAAAACAAAACAAAACAACTTATTGTTACAAAATGCAAGCACCAAGGCTAGAATGGTCAGTAATTGGCCAAAGTGCCTCGTCGGCATAGAATTATGACAGTGATGGATTGTTTTTGTCTGGGTTTTGGATATAAGTCCAAAGTACCACGAATCTAACACAAAACAAGAAGAATTTTGAAGCGTTGATATGCTTCCGACACACAGGTTGATAAACAATCCACAGAGGGATGCTGAGCCAATGTTCTACATTTGTACCCATGATAACGTTCCTCTCACTGCAACTTAGAACCCAAGCTGCCACGTCTGCCTCCCTGTTTTAATAAAAACAAATAAGAAAATGAAATAATCTCGTTTGCTGCTAACATTTAATAATGTAGTGTGGGGACACAGCAAACGCAACATTATAGCAAATTTAATCCCAAAACAATTCCCAAAAGAGGAGACACATATCATTTCAGAATTTTAATCATTTTGATATTTTGTGTCTCAAATAAAAAAAATGCTTTGCAAGAAAGCATTGCGTCATCAGCATAAAAAAACTTCTTCATTTTACTTGCAAAAAAAAAAATCCCTTCAAGTTCAATGTTTGGAATAATTAAAAAGATATGTTGAAAATTTAAGAAACAAACATTTTATAACTTTAGTACAGTCACTTTGTAAATCCCAGATACAAGTATAATTACACCTTCTAATAATAGTGCATCAGACACTTATTCTTCTCCGACTCTACACTCTCTAATCACTCTCTCTCTATATATATATATATACACATACTACCGGCCATAATTATTAGGCCACTCCATTTTTTAAAAGAAATTATGTAGATCATACTATTTTTAGTATTGATTGCCAAGTGGAATATAACAATCAAGGGGTAACAGTCTGAGGAAATAAGTGACCAGATCAAAAGGGTGATGAGGTAGTAGAAACTGTCTGACAGCCATGACTATATTCTCCTGCTTGTGTGGTATGATGCAGAGTTCTGTTGCCAAATGTTGGGTCTTCCAGTAGCCACACTCTTGACCCAGGTTAGCACTACTTTACCAAGGCACCTGATGTAGTCTTTCATATTCAATCTGTGGGAAAGTGAACAGAGGCATAATTTCACATCACCAGTATTCACTCAAAACAACTTCATATTCACCATTAGACTCATTGAACTCTTTCCAAAACCTCTGCTGTCTTTGACACCCAAACTTTCTGAAATGTTTGTATTGGAGCTTCCACTGTGAATTCTAAGCAGTTATTTTTTGGTAGAGTGAATTGTGTCATGATACTTTTTTCTCATAGTTGGTGCCCAACTGATCCTACTATAATGTGCAATCGAAAAAATAAAAAACAAACAACACAAAATGAAGAATATAATGCGATGACAATTACACAGGGTAAACATCATGGTAAAAAATATATAAGAAGGAATTTCTATTCAAAGAGATACCGCTGCTTTGTGGAACAGATTCCCTTTTCACCACAATGTTAACCCCTTCATGAGGGATTATGGCTATATCACTTTGAAACACCGGTTACGATCACAAAAATTATGCAACATCAGTCCTGGTCAGATTGGTGACCACTTGAGAATACCAGATGCTGTAAGATTGGATGCGTGAGTGGTATAATCAATAATGGTGTAAGGAATTGTTAATCAGAGGGCCAAGTTTCAATTCCAGTTGGGTCCGTTATATTCACTTATGTGTAAATTGTTATGGTGCCTATCTACATTGGAATGAACTCTTCCTCCTTCCAAAATAATAACCTACCTGACTTCTTAGATGATGCAGTCGATGCAATGTAACTTGACAGTTCAGACAGACACTTCTATCTGCTGACAAATAACAAATATATATGTTCTGTTATTCCAATACACTGGTTGAACCTACCTTCTTGTTTTTGTGTCTTTCTTCCTGGCCCTAACAGGCCACAACATAAATATCCTTGGGAAAAATATAAATCTACTTCATCTTTCATCAGCTATGGGTTAATTAGTAAAAAAAAATATTTGTCTGGCTTTAAATAACTTTCATAGGGTTGATATAACGTAAAAAGAGGATCAATTATTTAACAATCATCCAAGTCGGGGATCAACATTCAGTCAGTCAGTTAAGTGCCGTACGTGATACACGTTTGGGCGATCATGTCTCGAAAGAGACATGACTGACTAGGCAGAAGATTATTCCACAGTAGGTTGCGATTGCTTTCTGCGGGAGACTAGTTGCCGACCAAAGCTATAGAACCGCATATATCCTATTATTTAACCCATAACTGGAGGGAAGAGACGGATTAATACCTTTCCCAAGGGTATTTGCGCGTAAGTGAATACAAAGAATTCAACTGGAATTTGAACTCGGCTCCCCAATTTGTCGTTCCGAGTCGATATCCACTGAACCACAACATTACCTTTCCTATAAGTTCCACACGCGATACAAGCTTGGGTGATCATGTTTCGAGGGAGACATGACTGACTGGGCAGATGTTCCTGGAGTAGGTAACCAATACTTTCTACGGTAGACTGGTTGCCAACCAAGGCTATAGAACCCACTCTGTCCTATTATTTAACCCATGGCTGAAGGGTGAAATAATACATTTCCCAAAAGTATTCGCGCATAAGTAAATGCAACGAACTCGACTAGAAATCGAACTCGGCACTTTGATTTCTCATTCCAAGCTGATATCCATTGCACCACAATGCACATCTTTCCTGTATATCCCCCACAATCTTCATTTCTTTAATATTTATCTTACATTCATTCAACAACATCATTCAGGAAGCCTCTACCTTGAGCCGTCTTGAGTAAAGAATTGATAAAAATATCTTACTAAAAATACAGTGATTTGGGAAAAAAACATTTACAGCTGAAACTTGGTAGATTTGTCAGTATTAAATATAAAATCTAACATTCTTCAACAAGAATAAAAGATAACTGATGAACTCTGAAATTTTGTCTACTGAACTTGTCGGTCTCTTGAGATTATTTCAAATGACACTTGTCAAAAAGAAGCCATAAAGATAGCCAGGATGAGGATAAGTGTCAGAGTACACAGAGGAGTGGCAATTGTTTATCCTCCACTCCAAAATAGCTGGCAACAAACTGAATGTTTTGACTTTTATATGACACATGGGTAAAATGAATTGGTGACAGATGTCAAGTAGCTCTAATGGATGACTTACTCGTTTCTGGCAACGATGAAAAGATGTTGTCCATACTTTTTTGTGTTTCAGGTTTGTTAAATAAATACAACGATTCTGACCAGCACCCTGGGTATTAAAAATGATAAACTATTGACATTTCTGTCTGAAATTGCTTGCTTACTGAGTTTTTCTTTCCCAAACGGTTAGAATTATTCATTATTTTAAAATGGTTTAAAAGAAAATGATATGTTTTAATGAGGGCGCAAAGTTTATTTTTTTAAATCTTGAAGTAAAATTTTGCAAACATTTTTTTTAGATTATATGTGTAGACTTAAAAGTTTTAGAAAATATTTTTTTAACATGTGAGTCTATAATGGCAGTAAATGTTAAACAATCTCCTCCCAGATAAAGAATAAACTTGAAGCGACCGAAACAAAAAAGAGTATTGAAATTATGTAATATCATTCTATATGCCAGTGAATGCTGGATAATCTCCACAAAAATGGAGAAGAGACTTGAGGTGACAGGAACAAAGAAAAGAGTATTGAACTTTTATGTAATATCAGTCCTATATGGCAGTGAATGCTGGATAATCTCCACAAAAATGGAGAAGAGACTTGAGGTGACAGGAACAAAGAAAAGAGTATTGAACTTTTATGTAATATCAGTCCTATATGGCAGTGAATGCTGGGTAAACTGCACACAGGTAAAGAAGACTTGAAGTAACAGATACAAAGGAAATAGTATTGAACTATTATGTAATATCAGGATGCCTATTTGGCATTGAATGCTAGACAATCTTTACACAGATGAACAAGAAACTTGAGGCAACAGAAGAAAAAGAGTACTGAACTGTGATGTAATATCACGCCTTCTATATGACAGTAAGCGCTGAATGATCTCCTCACGGGTAAAAAGACATGAAGTCGCAGAAACAATGAAAATATTTCTGAACTGTTATGTAATATCCGTCCTACTTAATAGCAATGAATGCTGGACAATGTCCTCAGAAATATAAAGAATTAAAGCAACAAAAACAACCAAATGGGTTCTAAACTGTATTGTAATATCGGCCGTTCTATTTGGTAGTTTTATGGTGCCCTATCTATAGGAATGGACTCTTCCTCTGTCAATAAAATATTACCTGCGTGACTTCCCTGGAGGCAGCTGTGAGACAATTGTAAGACATAACTATACAGTACGGACTTACACTTCTATCTGCTGAATACTAACACTTTACTTTTTAAATATGTTCTTTTATTCTAATACACTGTTTGAACCTACCTTCTTGTTTCTTTGTCTTTCTTCCTGGCCCTAACAGATAACAACAATTTGGAGACAAATATTTCGTCGCTATAACTCCACAATACAAATATTGTTTAACATTGTCAAATATTATTTTTTGTCTTCTTAAATCGCGTTCTTCACTTGACTTTCGTAATAATAATAATAATAATAATAATTGTAACATAGCAACCAAAGAAATGCTTCTTGGTGGAACAAACAAACACCCGATAGGATGTTTATCGAATGTTTACAATCTTAATTCGACAACATCTTTAATTTTGAGTCAACCATTATCTATCCTACATATCCTCATAATGTTTACTTCTGGCCCTTTTCACATGTACAATCTCATTGAGTAACCTTTTCAATTTTAGGTCACACCACTATCTATCGTTCATACCATAATAATGGGCACTTCTTGTCTCCTTCTCTTGTACTATTATTCAGTAACCTCTTCAATATAAGTTATAATATTATCTATCTGTTACGGTGCCCTATCTGTAGGAATGTACTCTTCCTTCGTCAATAAATACTAACCAGAGAGACTTCCTGGGGCACAGCTGTAAGCCAGTCTAGAGAGTCGTGAGACAGTCGTGACGCAGTGTAACTTTGACAATTCGAACGTACACTTCTATCTGCGGATTACTAACACTTGTAATTGTATATATGTTCTTTTATTCTAATACACTGTTTGAATCTACCTTCTTGTTTCCTTGTCTTTCTTCCTGGCCCTAACAGGTTACAATAACTTAGAGACGAAGATTCACCACAAGAGGTAACGAATGCTGGATAAATGAAGAAGAGACTTAAAGCAACAAAAATGTGGTTCTACAGAAAGATGAAAAAGACTAGCTTGGAAAATTGAATACTCACAGGAGAGCTTAAAGGTAAGAGGGACACAGAAACGCACGGTATGACTTACCTGGGGAGCTTAATTGAAGAGGTGGAAGAGCAGAGTTTGAAAGAGATGGCAGAATGACAAAAGTTATTAAAAGCTACGAAGGTTATGAAATTGTGAAGAGCCATGAATGAAAATGGTACATAAAAGAAGTAACAAACATTTTCTTTTTCGCCCAAACAGGCCACAACGGCTTGGTGACGAAGATTCACTACGACAAATTGGTGACGAAGGTTTGCGACAAAGATTTCCGACGAAACAGTGTGACAAAGAATTGTGACAAAGTTTTGCACGAACATTTGCGTGAACCACCAGGATTAAAAAGAAACTGTCTTAAAACACTGGCAAACGAGTTTTCGTAAAATAAATACGTGTAATTGCCTGTGGACGTACGAAATTATTTATTTTATATTTTTATCGTTACAGTAAAGCATCTGTAAAAAAACAGAAAAACAAAACCGGGACAAAAAGACACTACCATGGAGGATTTCAAAAATATTTTATACTTATAAAGTACCAGAATGAACAGCAAGAGAAGTGAAAATAAAAAAATTATTTCTGCAAAATTAGAAGGAAAATCAAGACAAACTGTTTGAATTTCAAAGGCAAGATTTTGAACAAACAAGACGTAGGAATTCTATCGAAAACGAATGTTTTTATCGCAAGACATTATTTGGAATGTGATAGAGAATTGTTCCTACACTCCAAAAGAAGACATAAGTTTTGTACCGTACTTTAAATATGAGAATAGATACACTACAGATTGTAAAAATTGGAGTGACGCGTAAAAATTACGTCTTCTAGAGAAACTTGACCCAAATGAGCATACAAAATTCGTAAAGTACATTCTGCTGCGGAAGTTTTGTGATTTGACATTCATGGAAGCAGTGGAATTACTAATGGATCTTTTCAGTCGAAAGACATCTCTTTTTCATAAAAGATGGAAATGTCTTAACCTAATTAAGAAAGAATGGGATGATTATACCACTTTCGCGTCAATAGCAAACAAAAACTGCGATGATTTTAGACTGGCAGAGCTAAGAGTAAATATTTTTAAATGTTTGATATCCGTGCAAGGAATAGTTTCAACAAAAGATGCAGAAATTAGAAAAAGAATACTAAGCAAATTGCAGATTGAGCCGAATATGACTCTTCAGCAGGTCGCTGAAGAATGTCAGAGGTACAACAGTGCAAAGCAGGATTCTAAAAATATCGAATAATTAAGTATTGCTCACTTCAAAAAAGTACGCTGCAAAGAGAAACAAAGTCTTCGAAAAATATTGAAAGAAAATAAATAAATAAATTGCCTCCTAACCCCTGTTCCAGATGTGGGGCCATACACTGGTACAAAGATTGTTTTTTCCGAAACAAAAAATGTTACACATGTAACTGAGTCGGACACAAATATTCGCATTGTCGATTTAAAAATAAAATCAATAGCTGCATAAAAAAATACAAGGTCGGAAGATATAGATGGTGCTAATAATAGGAAAGTCGTGCACATTAAAATGTTAAACAAAAGTGTGGAATTTCAACTAGACTCGGGGACTGATTTGACAATAACAAATTTGCAAATATGGAAAAGATTTTGCAAGACAACCATGATAAAATTTAGCAAGATTCCAAAATCTGTCACAGGGGAAAAAATTAAATTCGAGGAAGAATCGATTGTTAATGCAACGTTTAACGCTAAAACTCTTAAATTAAAGTTGTTCGTCATAAAAAAATACTAACAACCTATTTGGCACTTATTGGATGACACAATTCCAGTTTTGGGACTTACCTATAAATTCATACTGCCAGAATGAAATGAAAATTGGAATGCCGAAGCTGAAAAACTGAAAAAAGAATTAAAGGCAGCATATCCAGGAATTTATTCTGGTGGGTTACGCAGATGTACCAAACTGATGGCAACAACTGAACAACGTTCAGCCAGAATTCAAAAAGAAAAAAAATGTGCCTTTTCCTCGTGGGAACAAATTAATAAAGAACTTGATAGATTAATATAAACTGGAGTTCTATCAAAGGTAGAGTAAAGTGAATAGGCCGCTCCAGAAGTCTATATTAAAAGAAATCATACGCGATAGTGATAGTCCTTCAGAACAGCATTCAATCCTGATTGAATGCTGTTCTGAAGGACAATCATTACTCTCAACCTAGTCCTGAAAACTTTTTTGCGAAGCTAAATGGGGGAGATTTGTTTCGAAAATTGGTCTTAGTGACGCTTATTTTCACATTCCTGTTGAAGGAATTATGTATAAATACACCGCAGATTATATAAATTTGAACGTTTACCGTTTGTGGTCAAGGTAGCGCCAGCAATATTCCAACAAGTCATGGACACAATGCTGAGCGGCCTTGACTTCGCTGTCGCTTATTTAGATGATATTCTGATGAAAAGCCAAGTTGTAGCTAAACATAAGGATCATGTCCACAAAGTTTTTGCTAAGATACAAGATTACAGTTTCAAACTTAAACTGACCAAATGTGATTTTTTCGTGGAAAAAATCAAATACCTAGTACACATAATCGACAAGGATGGTGGAAGACCGAATCCTGAACGGGTTACCGCAATTAAAGACATGCCGGCGCCCAATAACATTGTTTCGTTGCAGAGCTTCTTGGAATAGCAAATTAGTACCAGGCATTCATATCAAATATTCATGATTTGCGTGCTCCCCTTAATGAACTATTAATGAAAGACAAGCCTTGGGTTTGGACAGCAGAATGCCAGCAGGCATTTGAAAAATTAATGAAAACCCTAACGTCAGACTTGTTTCATACGCATTACAACCCGGACTTAGGAATCATTGTTGCCAGTGACGCTAATTCGTATGACGTACGAGCATGCATCCTTCACAAGATGACTGATGAAACAGTAAAACTGATAGCTCACGCGTCGAGAACTTTGCTTCTTGCGGGGAAAAAAGTTATTCGCATTTACAATTTTAATATTCCTACCCCTTTAGCGACTGCGGAAATACGCTGTTCTAAGAGAAAAGGGAAAGCAACGGATTTAATAGTGGTCAATCCTGAATTTTCAAAAGTGTCTACTGTGAACTTGATAAAAAAGTCAGCCTCAGAACTTTATTATAAAAAGAAAAATAATTTTCTGTAGACTTCTGCGGAGTTGAAATTTTAAGAGGTGGTGTTACGGTGGTATATCTATAGGAATAGACTATTCTTCAATCAATATAATACTATATATACTATATATACTTCCCGGGAGGCAGCTGTGAGACAGTTTAGAGACAGTCTAGAAGCGGTCGTGATGCAGCGCAACAATACCGTTCGGACTTTACACTTCTATTTGGCTGAATACTAACACTTTACTTTGTATATATGTTCACGTTATTCTAGTTTGAAAGAGATGGCAAAATGACAAAAATTATTAAAAGCTACAAAAATTAGGAAATTGTGGAGGGCCATGAATGGAAATGGTACATAAAAAAGTAACAAAAACTTTTTCACTTGAATTAAATGTATAAGCTTCAGTACAAAATATAAATCTTCATTAGCAATATTTCGAAAAAAATGGTGGGATTATAGAAATGTTATGGTTAATCTTAACTGTTTCTTTATGAAAAAACATGCGGCTTTAATTAATCAGATAGCCATTGTTATTGTCGGTTAAAATGTTTCAAAGTTATATTTTAAAAACTAGGCAATCATGGCTTTCCACGTCTCCCTATCCCTGGTGGCTCTTAGCACGCTTTCTCCTGTTACACAACACAATATCCGTTAGCTATTTTTCTGTAACAATGGGGATTTACTGCAAAAACAACTTTATTGGACATTTTCTCATCGAATTACAAAATATACTTTATTTTAGGTGTGATATCCATTTTAGATGTTGTGATTGAAAGCCTTCAAGTGGTGTGGTTGCTTTTATTTGATACAGTTTTGAGTTTGTGGTTCTGTTGCATTTGCAATCCATTATAGTTGTTACCACTGTTGAGAGTCCTCAAGTAATGTGGTTTTAGTTATTATTCACTGTTGCATGTACAATGGAGCTCTACAAAAAGATGAATATTACAATATATCAACACTTAAAGATTTAACAGACTCTAAAGATAATTATTTTCTATTTACTGCCATCTTAACCTTCTCAAGTGTAGGATCTATTAATTTCTTGCCATTATATTCACATAAACTGTACCACTTATTTTGTAAATGCTCTGCCTCAAGTGGCTCTTGGCTTTGTAAAAGGTGAACATCACTGGAAAAAAATTAAATTATTTACCATGACTAATGCCACTGAAACTATAAATATTATCAAATTAACTGAAATTGTATCATATTGAGATGAGTACTAATCTATATCCTCAGGTATAAACAATGTGGTAAAAATAAGTAATCTTAATTATAAACTAATGTATTATCAATAAATGTAAGTATATACACTTACGCGCAAATACCCTTGGGAAAGATATTACTCCGTCTATTCCTTCTAGTTATGGGTTAAATAACAGGACAGATTGGGTTCTATAGCCTTGGTCGGCAACCAGTCTACCGCAGAAAGCAATGGCAACCTACTGCGGGATAATCTTCTGCCCAGTCAGTCATGTCTCTTTGGAGACATGATCGCCCAAGCGTGTATCACGTATGGCACTTAACTGACTGAAGTATATATGATCGATTTGTTTTTACACAGGGGTGATTCATTTTTACATATAGACACAAATACAATATTTACAAAATGATTTTGCTAAATATGTTTTTGTATGTTTTCATCTGAGTCCGAATTCAGATTGGTTCATTTAAGTTCATGTTGAACAAATTATTTTCAGAAATGCATGAATCCATCTTTTCCCAGTTATCTGCTAACTAGCTAAGTAGACTGGGTTTTCTTGCTTTTGGTGACAGCAAGTCGATCAGAAATCAAGCCTTTGCTGTGAAAGGCATTTCTTGTATTTAAGCATTGCTTTTCATTCCACTATAACTGATTCTCTACCATCCATAATGGGTTTGACCTTATCGGCCACTGAATTCTGGAAGGGATGATGTGGAGGGTGTGACACTATCTCACGCGCTAATGCTTTCCCTTCTCCCGGATACTTTCCTTCGGTTGGGGTTTAAAACAACGGAGAGAGAAATTGATATTCTTGATATTATTAGTGTTTTATTGTGTCACGCGATGTGAGTTTAGAAAAAGAATAATAATTTTAGTACCATCAAGTGCTTCTAAAAACATGGGAGCATAAAATTTCATTATTTTATAAAAATAATCATTTCTCTTCTATCATGTTTTTATAAATATCGCTGCTTTCATGTTTTTATATCAATTTCTCTTCTTTTGGAGTTAAAATGTTGATTCCGCTAATCTGAAAACGCGTAGACAAAACAAGTGACTTCGTTCATTTATTTTATTATTTTTTTATTTTTTTATTTTTTTTCAAACCTCAAGTGTACAGCAGTGTCCGAACTGACTAAAAGAGACGACTATTAAGATTGCAAGACGAGACCTCTTGGATCTAATCACAACGTGGGGCAGTTGCCCGTTGTTGCAAAAGACGTCCTGTAACCTAGCTTTTGTGGTGTCATCATCGGACGGGATCGTCCCGACCAGCGACAGCGACCAAACCAACCGTACAACCGGGTGGCAGTGTAACAACTGGGATCGTCACGACCACCAGCAAGAACGAGCGTCACATTAGACGGCCAGCCAGGCTGAGGCGTCACATCTGGTGCCTTCTCGACGAGGATCTGGCCTGAGGGGGTGCCGTCCGCCGTGCAGTGTATCACAAGGTAGATATGATTTGAATTCTCCCAGACTGGTAGCCACCCAATGCAAGAAATCACAATTTGCTCTATCTTCTTATCTGCTTAAAAACGCAACCACAAATACGATATGTTTTCTTGAAGAAATGGAAATTGCAGGATCACAAATGTTTAGACGATATTGACACATGTTGTATACAGAAACTTGTGTATATATAAATAAATATATATATATATACATACTGAATAAATACATACACTACCAGCCATAAATATTAGGTCACCCCAGTTTTTTTAAAAGAAATTATGTATTTCACACTATTTTTAGTATTTATTGCCAAATGAAAATAGAATGATCATTTGCAAAATTTTACAAGGCAAGGAAGCAAAGATGAACTCATCCAAATCATCCTAAATTTTCTTCATTCTATCATTGATGAAACTGAAATACAGGTAATTATTAAATATTTATAAATTCATTTGATGCACATGTTATTGTGCAATATTAACAAAAGGAACCATTCTATTTTCCTTTATAAGTATTCACTTGGCAATACATACTAAAACACAGTATGATTTTTTTTTTAATCATATCACCCCAAGCAAGACATTCCACTGCTTTCTGTAGTAGTTGAGTGTTTTTTTTCCATGTTTGCTATCAACATTATCTTATTTACATATTCTTAAGATTGCCGCTGCCATTAAGGAATCCTTTTGATTTTCTAAGAATCACCCAGATCTACACTTAAATTCATAAATTTTAGGTACCATAGAGACAAGTTCCTCAGAATAATTATTGCGAAAATATTTATCAAAATGGTAGGAAAGTGATTGATGCCAACATGCCAGGTCTGGACCTATAACATCAGTGATTCTTTTGATTTTATCAAGAATCTCCAAATATGTAGCAAGAGCACCAGACAATATGCAGCAGCAATATTCAAAGCATTGAAGAATGGTAAACTTATAAATATGTAAGATAGATTCTGGAGAAAAAAAATCCTAGCACAACACAGTGAACCCACATTCCTAGCAGCAAACCTCACAGTTGATTCAATATAATCTTTGTATATTATTTATATTGTTTGGACTGTTGTCTTCATCTTTATTGCAATGTTGACAATGTTTCAGCCATTGTATACTCAGGCCTTCTTCAGGTGCTAGGAATTTTGAATTGAACTCTTTATTCTGATCACTGGAGTATATCATTCTCATTCCATGTGCAAAGCCACTTCCGGATGCCATGTTTTGATCTTCCTTTAACTTAACTCTCTAAGTTATTTTTTCACCACTGCTGTAACCAGGTATTGAACTCACAACTCTTTGGGTCAAATCACTGGAGTTAACCAATGCTTTTATCCACTGGCCATGTTCTTCATAAATGTATAAATCAGACTCTCTGCCTACAGATAGAGAGGAACACAGATGAGGCTATGCTGAAAGACTGAGACTCATCTGTAAAAAAGCAGGCAAGAGCCCAACCCTGCATGTGCAGGTTCTATGGCAAATTTTTGCTCGAGTATAAGTGCTTGGGTAAATTCTAAGTATCACTTCTTTTATATGAAGAAAATGCTTCAGCAGTGCTGCTTTCTACCAATCATTAGAAGAACTATATTAATACTTTTCCCAAGGGCAAGAATGCAAACAGATCATAAGCAACCTCAAAATCTAGACAAGTTATGCAAATTACATTTTGCATACTGCTAAACATTACATTACACTATGTGTTCACAAGCTTGCAAAATCATAAATATATCGTCAGTAGGTCATTGATGATGTGAATATACAATAGAATTACCCTTTGTTCTGATAATTGCATTTATCTGTATTTTTTTATTATTAATTTTTCTTGGTTTATTTTATTTACTCATATTTTTTTAATTTCTTCGAAAATCATTTACCGATTTCTTAACTCCTCTTGAGAAACCATTTTAATGCATTCACAATGAATGAAACTTGTGTTTCGAAGGTTTGTTATTTTCTGCTATTGTCGAGTAAGAACCAAAATCTATAATGTTGAAGTGGCAGCAAAGACCTGTATTAGAAAAAAAACCTCCTCATAGAAAACTGGTCAATTCTTGCTGTCAGAAATTCTTTGGAGAGTTTTATTGCTGCATTCTGCAGTAACAAAGATGTATTGATTTCATCCGACATCATCAATGACCAGAAAGCGGAATCAATATCCGAAAGTATATTAAAGAAAGCTAACGAAGGAAATCGTTAAACAATAAGAAAGACAAAGCTAAATAAACGTATATGCGTTTATATCAAAAAGATTTATAGCAGAAAGCTGAAAAACCAAACAAAATTACAAAAGAGAAATGACTAATTTAATTATAGTCTATCAGAGCGATTATTTAAAATGAATAACCTTAGTGAAAAAAGGAGGAAAGGGATGTGAATGATTAGAGGAAAATAAAACAAGAATGGCAGCAAAAACAAAAATACATTTAAGATGTTTCAAATAAGGAAGGTATGTGAATGATTAGAGGAAAATAAAATGTGAACAATAACAAAAAAGAGAGAAAACATTTAAGATTTCATACAATTTTTGACATTGAAAAAAGACTGTTTCTCTGTTTCTCTAGATTCTGATTCTTTTTCCTGAATGAAATAAAAATGAAAATAAAAATCATTAAATGTTAATGACTCGGCTGAAGAGACGGGGAAGATGTCAATATTTATTGGAAACAATCAATGTTCATAGACAAGGATTTACAATATGTCAACATCTTCAATGATATCCAATTGCATATGATGTTGGCCCATATAATCTACCAAAGAGAATGGAGTAGAATTTAAGTTCCAAATCTAAAACCCTTTTTTACTTTTTATTCAGTAATTTATTTTGATAATACAACTCTTTTTATTATTATTATTATTATTATTATTATTATTATTATTATTATGTCATTTTTCATCATATTTCGATTTCTGCTATGGTCGCACTACCAACCAAGTCTGCGGGAAGACCTAAGGCAGGTAGTGGCGTGTTGTAATGGCTCCGTTTCATGTTTTTGTATCTTCCTCATCATCCCTAGCATTACATAGACATAGTTCTCCTTAGTGTGTGGGCTGTACTTAACAAGACAATTTTTTGTATATCTTTTAAGCTGGGGTTTCCAGGGATTCTTTCAATGTGTTGTTTTGTTCCATTTTTTATCATTCCAAGTGCACCTACTATCACTGGCTCGATTCTTGCTTTCAATTTCCACATTTTTCTATTTCAATTTCCCAGTCTTTATATTTTGACAGTTTTTCGAATTCCCTGGTTGCTATGTTACAATCCGCTGGACAAGCCATATTGATTAATAGGCAAGTTTTTTCTTTCTGGTTTTTAACAATAATGTCCGGTCTATTTGCTTCAATTTTTCTGTCTGTGTAGATGGTGTAATTCCATAGAATGGTGACATCTTCTATTTCTGTAACCGGAGCTGGGTGCCGTTAATACTAGTGTTTGTTTACATATTTTCCATAGTGTTTGCACATTGTCCAATGTAAATATTGCCCCACTCTATCGTGACAATTTTTATATTCATTTGGGGTAAGTACCGAACATCCTGAGATTAGATGGTTTATTGTTTTTTGGTATTTATCACAGAACCTGCATTTTGGATCCACATTATTATTATTATTATTATTATTTTTATTATTATTATTATTATTATTTCCTTGGGTTTTTGTTCAATGCACATTTTTTCCAGGTTCCAACCAGACATCCATGACATTTTCCACTGATCATTTTTATAAAAAAAAAAGGCCAAAAACTAAGATTACACATAGATAAATAAAGCTTTTAGCAATTTCTTCTTCTAGGTGTCGTGTCTTTTCAGGACGTAGGTGATCACGACTTCCCACGTCTCCCTATTCCTGGTGGCTCATAGCATGCTTTCTCCTATCGCTCCACTTAAACCCTACTCTGCTATCCACTTCCTCAGTCCCATCAAGTATTTTTTCACTGCTTTCCCCTGTCTCTTTTTACTTCTATCTGACCTGTGAGTATCAAAATCTTAATGCTCTTCTTTCTCATTGTATATACCACAAACTTCAGCTGTCTTTTCCAGATGTTCAGTATTAATTATATTTTCATTTTCATCCTTTTCAAACCTCATCATTACTCACATGCTCAGTCCATAATATTCACAGCATCCTTCTGTGGAACCACATTTCAGTTGCTTCAAGTTTTTCCTTCATCTTTCATGAGATTGTCCAGCATTCACTGATATATTGAAGAACAGGCATCACATAATCCAGCACTCTCTTCTTTGTTTCTAGCAAAATTTTCCTGTCTCTTAATACTCTACTTAGCTTCTGGAATGCATCCTTGGCCATGCCAATTCACCTTTGAATCTCAGTGTCACACTTTCTGTCTTCTGTTAGAATACTTCCTAGGTATTTAAATTTTTGTGTCTTCCTAGGTATTTTTTTTTTTGTTTGTGCCTTCCTAAGAATTTAAATTTTAGTATCCCCTACATGTACTTGGAATTTTGGGCTCTTCTTTTTGCTGTTGATCACGTATTCGGTTTTAGGGTAGTTTATTTGTAGTTTTTTCTTTCCTCTTTCTTCAGCTACCTTCTATAGGAGGACTTGTATTTTCATTTTTGTGTCTGCTATCAACACTGTATCATCTGCATATCTTATATTGTTCCAACTGCAGCCACCAATGACAAATCCTGGCATGACTTCTACGACTATCAGAATATTCTTGCTGTATTAATAGATCTGGTGAAAGGACGCATCCTTGTCTTACGCTCTTTTCTATCTTTGTGTATCAGCTGAATTTGTTTCCTGTCTGTATGCAGGTGGTTTGCAACCAGTAGAGGTTCTTGATTACTCGATTGTTTTTACAAATATGACGATGTTACTGAGCATTTTTATCAATTCATTGGGGCGTACTTTGTCAAACACTTTTGCATAGTCTATAAAACACAGGTACACATCCTTCTTCATTTGTATTGCCCTTTCTGATAGCATTCTAAGTATAAACATCATGTTCATTGTTCTAGTGTTCTTAAAGAAACCACACCATTTTGTTCTATCTCTGGCCTGATTCTGCTTCATGCTCTGTTTATCAGGATTTCGATGATGAGTTTTGTTATGTGTCTCATTAAGCTGATTGTTCAGTGAAGTTCACATTCATTTACACTTGACTTCTTAGGCAGTGCTATGAAAATTGATCTGCTTAGGTCGTCTGATATTTCGCCACTGTTATAGATTTCATTTATTTTTACTGTAATTTTTTCTATGTTTAAATTATCTAAGACTATCAGAATCTTTACAATCTTTACAATGCCATCTCATCCAGTTGTTTTGTTTATATTTAGTTTGGCCATTGCATCTTCCACTTTAGACTTTAATATTTCTGATTTGTCAGTAACTTTGTTTATTGCTGATTGTTCTCTCTTGCCATGGAAGAGTTCTTTTTTGAGCATATTTTTTTGTATTTCTTTAAAGTATGGGCTATTAGGAATCTCTTCAATGAAACTATCAGAAGCATTTCTAATCAATTCAAGGGCCTCTACTATGACTAGAATATTTTCATGTACCTCATTTTTTTTAATTTTGTCTTCAATATCCTTGTATTTTGATAATTTTTTGAAGATCTTTAAAGATATATTACAACCTGAAGAGACTGCCATATCAATAAGAAAATGCATTCTATTGTTTTATTATTTTCCTAGTTTGATATTTGATACAATCATTTACAAAATCTTTTACTTGAGATTTTTTTTTAATAATTATATCGCCCCAAGCATGGCATTTACTGCCACTGTTTTGCAGTAGGTTACATAGGAGGAAAGTTATGAGAAAGAGTAACATGTTATAGGGATTGTCAGAAAGTGGGTAAGAGAAGGAATGATTGTGGCCATAAAGTGAGTGATCATTTTATATATTGATTGTAATGAAGAATTGATCCCCCGTTGGAACGAGAAATCGGGTA
The DNA here is from genome assembly GCA_037127315.1 of Ascarosepion bandense. Lineage (NCBI taxonomy): Eukaryota > Metazoa > Mollusca > Cephalopoda > Sepiida > Sepiidae > Ascarosepion > Ascarosepion bandense. Next base: position 467,236 of record JBBBDQ010000748.1, on the reverse strand, counting down.
GCTGAGTTCGAATTCCAGCTGAATTCATTGCTTTCACTTATGCGCAAATACCCTTGGGAAAGGTATTAATCCATCTCTTCCCTCCAGTTATGGGTTAAATAACAGGACAGATTGGGTTCTATAGCCTTGGTCGGCAACCAGTCTACTGCAGAAAGCAATGGCAACCTACTGCGGGATAATCTTCTGCCCAGTCAGTCATGTCTCTTTTGAGACATGATTGCCGCCCAAGTGTGTATCACGTATGGCACTTACTGACTGACTGACATTTGTTAACCCCACCAATTCTAACCATCATGGCTAAGACTGGCCATGTCATGCTCATATTCCACTGATGTTCTACTTGAGTAGCTTCTTACCACAAACTGCTGTTTTGCATAATCAAATCCCAAGAGGATGCTTTCCAGGTAACTAAAAGGTTATTACAATCTTTACCTGTTCTAGTCTAAGGTCAATCATTACTTTCCCCACATATCCCCATAAACTGTGCCTCTTGCTCTGTAACACTCTATGACAAATGACTCTTGAGCCTTATGCAGGTTAAAAACATAAAAGAAAAAAAGATTATCCTGGAATAGTTATTGGTGATTATGGTTTTAAACGTACCAATCTCCTAATCAAACATGAATCTGCCATGAGAATTTTTTCGCTTCAAGAAACATTTTGAACTGACATAAATTAAAAGAAATTTCTTGTTGTCCATAATTTATAATTATCATTATCTCCATCAATCAATCAATATTATCAGTCAATATCATTAATCACTATCTTCCTGATCCCTGTTCTTTTATTGCCCTCTCTCCTCACTAAAATCTTCTCATTCTCTTTCCGGCCCAGTAACTCCTTATAGCCTGGTGTAGTTATTGCCATTTTCTGTCTTCCTGACCCCTGTTCTTTCATTGTCCTTTCTCCTCACTAAAATCTTCTTATTCACTTTACCTCCCAGCAACTTTTTACAACATGGTGGCATTATTGCCAACTTCTGTCTTCCTGACCCCTGTTCTTTTATTGTCCTTTCTCCTCACTAAAATCTTATTCACTTTACCTCCCAGCAACTTTTTACAACATTTTTTTTTTTAATTTTTTTTTATTTTTTAATCGTATCACCCCGAGCAAGGCGGTAACGCCATTGATGTGCAGGAGGGGGCTACGTAATAGTGAAAAGATTGGAAAAGAGAAAGCCGGAAACCACATCCTAAACAGGGAACAAGAGATGAGCCTCTTAACCTGTTCAATAGACGTGGGTGGAGTGTGAACCGGGCGATAGATCTATCTACTCCAATTGAAAAAAAAAAAAGAAACCAAAGTGAGAAGATTGGAAAAGAGAAAAGCCGGAAACCACATCCTAAACAGGGAATAAGGGATGAGCCTCTTAACCGGTTCAATAGATGTGGGTGGAGTGCGAACCGGGCGATAGATAGATCTACCTACTCACATGATGGCATTATTGCCATTTTGTGTCTTCCTGACCCCTGTTCTTTTATTGTCCTTTCCCCTCACTAAAATATTCTTATTCTCTTTACCTCCCAGCAACTTCTTACAACATGGCAGCATTATTACCATCTTTTTTTCTAAACCCTGTTCTTTTATTGTATTTTCTTCTCACTAAATCCTTTAATTTTCTTCCATTTTCAGCAATGCTTTGATTCTTAGTGGCACCTTGCTTTGTGAGGAGATGAGTAAAAAAAACCTGATTTTTTGCTTGATAGGATCCTTTACTAAGTCTTTTAAATGAAACTTGAGATAAAGCTACATTATTTTATTAAGCATATTTCATTGCGAGAGATTTCCTGAACATGTGATCAGTGCACAAACTTTTGTGCCTTTGATTGTTTCAGCAGTACACTGAAAATGTTGCACAGGATTCAAGTATACAAAGCTTAATAGACCCATCATAACATCCAGTCTGACAGGGGAGTATATAGTGAGCAAAACAAAATCTACATTAAAAAAATTCAAATGCTAAGCCCTGATTCATTGATTTTGTTAGAAATAAACAAATTTACTTGAATTTACAAAACCTTTGCTTAGCACGCACAAAACTTGTAAAATTTCACACCCCAATGTGAAATGTTTTTCGGCCATAGAAAACTAGGAAATGTCTAAAAACAAAATAGAAAGGCTAGAATTACATCCAGGAGTGATTTTCCAAATGACCTATTTGGAACCCACAAATGAAATAAAAGACCAAGCAAGCTCTACTGTCTCCAGAGAGGAATGGAACGAGTGTAATTAACATGTCCCTTAACGAATATCAAGTGATCACTATTATTGTCTCTATCTTTCTCTCTCACCTCTCACCTCTCAACTCCTTCCTTCTCACCATTCACCCTGAGTGATAACTTCAAAGACACTCCTATCCAACAAGAAAGCTCATACATACATACATACATACATATATACATACATTCTTGCCTACATACACATAAACTCACTCTTGCAAGCAGGGCCGTAGCTGATGTTAAAAAAACACCAGGCACAGAGAAAATTGCCCGGATTTATTAGTTGACAATGTGATGACATCATCAGTGTCATCCGTTTCCAGAAACTTTGATTTTTGCAGATTTTTTTGGCTATTCCAATGGAAATTAGGCACAGAGCATGAACGAAAGCAAGAAATTGGGTTCGGACCTTTTGTGTATAACCAGTTTTTTCTCCCAAAATTAATTAATAAACAAACAGATTTAATAGACAAATATTCGGATGTTTTCTTCGTTTTTCTTTCTTTTTTTCTTTCTTTTTTTGTGAATTGTTTAATTTGATTTCTGACAAAAACATTTTTCCTTGCCCGGATTTTCACTATGATTGCACGGATCAGCCTGGACCTGTGCCCGGTGTGCTCGGTAGTCAGATACGGCCATGCCTGCAAGGACTACTACAAACTCTTGATACCTTTAACTTCTTAATACAGTTTCTCATTAAACATTAATTTCTACCGATTCATGTTATTTTTTTCCATTGATAAATTTCTATTTAAACCTCAGAAGGTATACTTTTATTCTTCCACTAATTCACACATTTCAACCTTCGACCTTCTGATGATAATGAATAATCCTAAGTTGTTGGGTGTTTGGTTATTTATGACACAAGGCCAATTTAATAAACATTAACTATCTCCCTACTTCTACAAGTATACTCGACACACACATTACATTCAATTGTGTGCAATATGGTGAAAAGTTTAGATAAAAGCAGTCTATAAACTTGCAAGTTGTCACAGTTAGAATTACCATATTTACCAGCTTATTGAATGTTGATATTTCTTTTAAGAAACATGCCCCAGAAAATTACTCTATGTCCAATACAGCAATATCCTGTATAAAAGAGACATGGAGACCATGGTAAAAAAAATGGGTTTTACCAGGAATCAGTGAACATATGGAGCTTTGCTCTGAAAGTAGAACTCTTGAAAGTAAATAAATATGATATCAATAAAAACATCCCTGAAAAATTCACCCAGGAAAAATAAATTAAGAAATTATACACAATTTTGCTGCTTGTTTTATATTTTCTTCAGATTATTTTGTCTCATTGTCTTAAAATGAATGTTTTTGCTATAAACTAAATGACTGACTATCAGTCAATTTAGTATGACACTAAGTGGGAATCCCCTATTGTTGAGATGATGCTTGAAAAGAGAGAGAAAGAAAGGGGATAATGGTAAACCATAGCATCTTATTTTGACTTCAATGATTAGATGTACAAGTTGATTGATCAATATTTGACTCCTGATATCTGTGAATTTCCCCAACAAAATAGCAATTGTTTTATAGCGGTGCTTATTTATTCAAATATTTAGGCAATTAGTGAAAAGAGATAGGAGTTAATAGACTTTGAAGTCTGTTTGAACAGGCAGATATTGATATAGGCAGATACTTGTAATATGTACCCGGAATTTCACAAACTAATTCCCACTAAGCGGTTATCAAGTGTACAGTTCTAAATAAAATAAGAACTATAAAACAGTTATTTCCTTAACGCAGTTATTACTCTATGTACTTTTGATTCCTTTGGCAATGTTTATTGTTTTTAAAAGTAATGATTAAAATTTTGATAAACCCAAAGAAATAAAAGTGGTTTTATGGATTTTCTTTATAATTTAGAATTAGCGACAAAGATATTAAAACTTTGTTTATTAGAATGAATAAAAAAATTATTTTCATAGATTCATAAAATGCTAAATAAATACTGCATTGTAGTTGGTTTACATATTTTGATAATTTTTTATAAATTTTTAAATAAAATAATTTCTTTGCAAATATATTTCTTTATAAAACGTAAATAATAAATATCTAAACTTATTTATAAAAGGAAATGTCTGTGTGTGTGTGCGTCCATTAACTATAGACTCCAAAACAGCTGAACCGATTTTCTTGAAAAGTTACACAGTTGTACTATAAGCATCTGTGAGTGTTCTTAGCTAGGTTTTGTGTTGAGGTACCCCTGATAAATATTGAAAATCGATAATCAAAAAAATTGGGTTAGAGAAGGAGTGGTCCAGTTTTAATCAAATTTGATACACTCATAGACAAAAACTTAACAAACAATATTCAGAAGTTTCAAGGTTGCAGTTCTTACAATAGTGCAGAAAATCAATAATATATACATATATATATATATATATATATAAAAGGCAAGATGTTTGTGTGTGTCTCTGTTTATCTGCCTGGATGTCAGCATTTTTTTCAGCCCATTTATTTTAGTTTTTGCTTCAGGTTTGGCTCTAAGTAGATATAATTGTAGTTCTTACTCTTAGCCATGATACCATTTACTCAGAGGACTTATTTAGCCTTCAAAATTAAGTTTACGATGAAAAAAACTTATTTGATATCGATACCAGGAAATCAATATTTGACTTACATCCATTCATTTTTCTTTCAGTCTACGGTTTCGCTTTAACTGGAAACAACTATTGCTTTTTAATCTTTCATGCCAACGTCCAAAGTGTCTGGGCTCCATGACCATGGATTAGTTTTAAAGCTTTCATTACACCCAAGGCAACGCCGGGCTATACTGCTAGTTAGAGAATAAAAAAATCATTTTCATAGCTTCATAAAATGCTAAATAAATATTGCATTGTTAGTTGGTTTACATATTTTGATAATTTTTTATAAATCTTTAAATAAAAAGATTTCTTTGCAAATATATTTCTTTATAAAATGTAAATAATAAATATCAAATTATATTTGGTTCACAAATTTTTCTAATCTTGTAATTAAACATTGCTGAGGGAGTCAAAATTGTATACAGTAATAGCGGTGTCAAGGGAATAAATGTGTGTTTTTGACACAAAGTTTTTTTGTTGGCACAAAGGTTAAACATTGTCAAAAAATGCAGTTTACCTAGAATATTTTCTTTAAATTATTTTGTCTCATTTTCTTCAAATGAAAAAGACTTTGTTGTTAACTAACGGATCGACTAACAGTCAATTTAGTACAACACTAGCATTATCTCAAAAGCAGTTGTTGTTGAGATAATGCTTGAATAGGGGAAAGAGAGAAAAAGTGAAAGTGGTGCACTATATGTTCTTATTTTGACTTTAACTCTGCATAGTTATGGGAAAAACAACATCAATGATTAAGAAATGGACAAGTTGATTGATCAATACTTGACTCCTGACATCTGCAAATTTCCCTCAACAAAAAAAGCAATTGTTTTATAACAGTGTTTACTCATTCAAATATCTGGGTGATCGGTGAAAAGAGTCGGGGTTAATAGACTTTGAAGTCAGTTTGAAGAGGCAGATATTGATATATGCAGATACTTGCAATATGTGGGGAAAAACTCTTTTGGAGCTGAGGGTGGGAAAAAGTTATTTACCAAACATTTTTATCCCTTTAATCTGGCACTCTATGGTCTAGCAGCACCCATCATGAATTATTTACCATAGGAAATTTCCAATTCAGTTTCTTCTTAAAATCATAAGACAAAACATCAAGGTTACTAAAAGAATTTGACACTCACAGGACAAAGTAAGATTGACAGTGGGAAACAACTAGTAACCAACATAACAAGCTTATACATATTCATTCAGCAATGAATTAGAACACTCTCAGCTATTGGGCGTGTAAAATGATAATATACACACTAAAATATCTGCCTCCTTCTACCGAGCACCAGTAGCTCAGAGATAGAATCGCCGACTAATGCCAATTTGGTCGGGTTTCAATCCTGGGTAAAAGACAATCAGCTGTCTAACTGTACTGATGAGCTGTTATACAGCAAAACAGATCTGTCTGCGGATGACTATATATATATATCATCTCACTCTTTTAGACCCAATGGTGTGTAGGGCAGTAAATTTTTGTTACTGTTTCTGTAACAAACTTTTTTTTATGGGGCAGGGTTGTTAGCCCTGTACCCAACCCCCAAACCTGGAGGACCAGTAGACCATTCTTGGTCCTTACGTTTACAGCACTTGGTATTGCCAAATGGTCACCCATCTAAGTACTGACCAGGCTCGAGGTTGCTTAACTTCAGTGATCGGATGAGAACCGGTGTATTCAACACAATATATATATATATATTGATAATTTAAAATTTGTATATTTAGGCAGCAAATTTTCTTTCAGACATGTCAGATTAAATAAATTGCAAATGTTGTGTCTGCATATTTTTAATAAAATCTATTCATATTCATGGAAAATCTTTTGCATATTATAATTGAAAGCTGTCAGAAATTAGCTGTAACATTAACAGATATTATTATTATTCTCAATGTTTCCAAGTACTTTCAATCTCCTTCAGATCATCTTCAGGGGTGTGAGTTATGGTAACAAAAAATAACCGCAAAATTGTGTTGCTAAAAATTACTGTAAATTTTTTTTCTTACATCTTTCAATTATAATACATGAAAGATTATCCATGAGTAGGAACGAGTTTTATTAAAAATAAGCAGACACAATGTTTGCAATTTATTTCATCTGACATGTCTAAAATATATATATATATATAGCAGAAAATTTATTGGGAGGGTTAGTAAAAAGGATAAATCTTGCTAAGAACTATGAAGTTGTGGCAAATCAGGATCACTTATGTCTTCATGTATTCAGTTAATGCTAAATCACCTAAGAAGAGCATGAATCTATACTATTCTACCTACAGCTATGGGTTGAATAGCAGAACTTGCTTGGTTTTCTAGCCTTGGGTGGAGGCCAGTCTAAGAGAACAAAAACTCTGGATTCATAACCATGGAGAAGATACTGGAAAATTGCATTACTATCTTGAGTTTGAGTTTGAGTTTTTTTTTAACGACATATCAACCTCTGTGGGTTATTGAATGCCAAAAAGGTAAGGTTTTAAGATATTTTTATTTACTGTTCAGTTATAGTGAGAAGGTTGATTTAAGCAGATTTTGATGAAAACAGTTAATTTTTATTTCTTTTTTATTTTAGAAAACTGAAGACGTCTTCTAGTTATGTATTCAAAAATATACTGCTGGTAATAATTATTTTTCCTTTAAAAATTCATTCTGGTAAGAATTTTTTTCTTTCAGAAAAATATTGTTGGTAATATTTTTCCTTCAAAAATATATATTTTTCTATAAAAGTCTATTTTTTATGTATATATTTCTTTGAAAGTCTTTCAGAGTGTTTTGACCCCAGTTTGGGGGTTAACTATTTGCCCGTAGCTGGGACCCTAATAAATGCTATTACTCTGAGTCAGGATTGGCCTGGGAACAACAGCTATTAAGAGGTGGTTCCATGCTTCTCACAACCTTCCAGTTAGAGGCCTTGCTGCTGGATGCAGTTTACTGTCATGCCCAGGACCAGACTATCTTGGGAATTAACAAGTAATAAAAATTAAAATAAAGGCATTTGTTGGAAGCTTTAATCCACTATATACTGACATTTTTTTAAAAATGATAGTCAATAATTATTTAATGGAAAAAAATTGTAGGGAGTGTCAGGTTTGTTTGCCAAATGACCATGTCAAATGGAACTGAGCCAACCACATTTGTAAATATAGTTAGTCAGTCAGTCAGTCAGTTATGTGCCATACGTGAAACACGCTTGGGCAATCATGTCTCGAAAGAGACATGACTGACTGGGCAGAAGATTATCCCGCAGTAGGTTGCCATTACTTTCTGCAGTAGACTGGTTGCCAACCAAGGCTATAGAACTCAATCTGTCCTATTATTTAACCCATAAATAGAGGGAAGAGACGGATTAAAACCTTTCTCACTGGTATTTGTGTGTAAGTGAGCGCAAGGAATTCAACTCGGCTCCCCAATTTCTCGTTCTGTGCCGATATTCCCTGCCCCACAACACACATCCTTTTGGAAGTATAAATGTGTACAAAAGACAAAAGGTCTTCATTTGTATAAATAAGTGTAAAATTATTTAACGAGAAGAATGGCATCAGTTTTTTGTTGTTTTGAAGTAACGCATATGCTAGAAAATCCTACATAAAGTTTTTCTTTTGAATGTGGATATAAGTGTTAATGTTCACATTAAGATCAGATAAAATGGATTTGTGAAGCTAGCTAAAATGATGTCACTAATGTCTATGAAATCTTTGATCTTCTTTCTTTTACGAAGAAAAGACAAACCTGATGACAATGCATCTCTTTTTTTTTTTTTTGTTGCGGACAAGTCAATAAGGAAAAGGTAGAATCAGTTAGCGCAGTGTGAAAGCAAGTGTGAGAGAGTTTGCAAAAGGTATGTCACTTAGATCAGGGGTTTTTAAACTGTGATCCAGGGACAACAGGGGGTGTGGAAGGATAAGATAGGGGGTCTGTGGATTAACTCATCATTTGAAATTCAATGTCTGGATATATATTTTTACTTATTAATGTTATCAAATGACAAAAGCTTGCACTATCACCCATTACATGTCAACGTTATTTATACAAAAAATTATTTTACACATGCAAGAGACTGATGTTCAAATTTACTTCTTTTTTCAGAGTGCAAGTGTCACCCATGGATAAATTTTTAATAAAAGGGTCCGTAAGTCAAAAAGATTGAAAATCCCTGGCTTACATGATATATCTGGTTTAACTATCAGTGTCTATCAGCCAAGAAAGGTAAAATTACACATATTTATCCTATGCAAATTATCCTATGCAAATTATCCCAATGCTAGATAACATGCTCTCTCCCAAAAACTGTGATGGATGTGTTGGCATGCAGTGTATATCTGCTCGGAAAGAGAAATCGGTGAGCCGAGTTCAAATTCCAGTTGAATACCCTGCATTCACTTAAGAATTTGTACCCTTGGGAAAAGGTATTAATCTGTCCCTTCCCTCCAGTTATGGGTTAAATAACAGGGTAGGACTCGGGGACCCTGCCCTTAAAAACAAATCCCAATGAATCTGGATACTCCAAAAGAAAAAGTATTACTAGACACAAAGACTTATATGAAAAAAAACAATAAATTGTTGAAGGGAAAAGGTATTACTAGCAATAAATAAATAAAGTTTAGTTGGCAATAAATGACCCACCGAGGTTGATATGCCATCAAAACAAAACAACCAACCACCCAAAAACTGTAACTATTGTCTGCTCAGAATAGTTGCAATATAAACCACAGGTGGGCTCTCTGGGTGTTGAACAAATTAATAAGTAGTTGACAGGCCGGGCAGCAATCTGTTGTGTCACTCTTGGCATGGAGAGCTACATCATGACTATGGCTACACACAGAGATATACAAGACTCAACATATACAATTGTAGAAAATAAAAATGGGTCCTCTTTTAAGATGTCTTTTTGCTCCTAATTGATGAATAAATAAGGTTTTATTTATTTTATTTTTGCAGACCTCAGCATGTGATACAATCAACTGTCTTCATGAAAAGAGCATTTCTAATGGTGAATGTAAAAAATTACTACTAATAAAAACCGATAGTGGAAATAAACAAAATAAAATGAAGATGAATAGAATTCTAGTCAAAAATGAATAATGCTTGACAATGGTTCATCTAATAAAAATTCTAGATAATATTACTACAACTAATACTTCTAGTAGAAATAAAGCAATTGAAATGAAAATGAAAGAAATCCTAGTCCAAAATGAATAATGCTTGATAATGCTTCTTCTAATATAAATCCCAGTTAATATTAATACTACTAATATTCATAATGTAAATGAAACAAATTAAATAAAGTCAAAAGAAAATTTTAATCACAAATGAATAATGGTTAACAATGTCTTCAGCCAATAAACTTTCAGAAAATATTACTTCTTCTAATACTAATGGCGATAATAAAGTAATATATTATATTAAGTAATACTTATCAGCAATGAGCGTGTGGCCGAGTGGTTAGAACATTCACTTTCTGGACATAAGGCCCATGTTCAAATCTCATCAGGTGACTTCCTGCTTTTTTTAATCATTTCACCCCAAGCAAGGTGGTACCACCACTGAAACACAGGGGACTACATAAGAGTAAATGTTTAAACAAGAGGAGAGTGAAGAGAAAGATGAACCAGTTACAGGGGGTGTCAGAAAAAGGGCAAGAGAAAGATGGAAACACATGTGTGAAGACAGTTGCAAAAGTAGAAAGAAAGGAAAAGAACAAAATATACAGGGTGATGTAAAAAGAACTGGAGTCAAGTGGATAAGAGATGGGAATTGACATTGCATTTAAATTCTTGGTGGTTGTTGCCATCAGAAAAGCAAGTATATGGAAGGGAGTTCCACAGGCGGTAAGTGTGAGAAAATAAGTTGCTGAAGTAGAATTGCTGGCTGCATTTGGTTGATCTAACTTTAAATGGGTAGGACCTTGTTGCCAGTCTGGTTGCATGAGTAAATTCTAATGTTAGAAACCTGGAGGTGATCATTTGGAAAGTGCTGAAAAAGTATACTATGGGTTGACACAAATCTTGTGAGTGAAATTATGTAGATGAATCCCTTTAGAATCTGTTGATGGTTGTGCTAATATGAAGTCACAAGTCATCGTGACTGAGGGTTTGTGTTTATTGGCATTGTTCAGACTGTTTTTCATGCTAGATAACGTGATCTCCCCCAGAAACTGTAACTAATGTCTGCTCAGCATAGTTGCAGTATGAACCACAGGTGGGCACTGTGGTGGGGGTTGAACAAACACATGTGTCTGAGCATGCATCTGCAACGGGGATTAGCTAGTAGACAGGCATCTTTGGAAATCATAAAAATAAAAAATTGCCTTCATCTTATAAAAATTTGAGATAATATCATTAGTACAACTAATACTATATGTGTAAATATAAAAGAAATTTTGATGAAAAAACATCTGCTTCAATATTAGTTTGTAAACACTTGCGAAATAGGTCTATCTGGTCCAGCACAATCAAGACAAGCGATGGGTTCAGAAAGGGCAAGAGAAACCGTCAGTTCCAAAACAAGATCGATTTGGCAAGAAAGTCATGTGTGTTTGGTGGAACTTTGAAAGAATCATGCATTTTGAGTTGGTTCCGAATGGTCATGCCATCAGTGCCGAACTTTACTGTCAGCAACTTGAGCGGGTCTACGAAAAGTTGACACAAAAGGTATGTCACTTAGATCAGGGGTTTGATCAACCGAAAGCGTGCTTTGATGCAGCAGGACAATGCCAAGCCACACACCGCCAGGAAGACCAAAGACAAGTTTGAAGAGGTGGACAGCGTTGAGGTTCTGCCATATCTAGTCCACAGTTTTGACTGTGCTCCATCAGATTACAGCCTTTTCTGCTCAATGTAACACTTTCTGAAGGGCTGCCGATTTGATTTGTTTGATGAAGTCGATGAAGCGTGTCAAGGATTCTTTGATTCAAAGCTGGCTGAATGGTACTTTGACCAGATCTGAAAGCTTGCAGATCAATGGCAGAAAGTCTTGGAAAATGATGGTCTTTATTTTGAGCAATAATTTTTGTTATTTTTGCGAGTAAAATTTCAATTTATTGCAAGTGTTTGCAAACTTTTCAGACAACTTAATAATAATGCTGCTTCAAATAAAAATGTACATGAATAAAGAAATTTATAAAGTTTCTTTTGAAGCTTGGTTCAAAGTTTTATTCTCTTCTTTATTTTGCAACACTATAGACAATTCTTCTTCTATGTGCTGCGTTCCCTCAGGACATAGACAATCATGGCCCTCCATGTCTCCCTAGTAGCTCTTAACACCCTTTCTCTTGTGACTCCTCCCAAACCCTGCTCTGCCATCCATTTGCTCAAGTCCATAAATCTAGAATATAAATGTATAGAAAGTACCGTGGTTACAAAGTGAGGGGTCAGTTTATATAAAGATCATGATACAGAACTGATCCCCCTATTTTATATCCACATTATAATTTCTTCTTTGTTTATAAAATTCTGATTAGTCCTGAATCCACCTCTTCTCAATACTGATTAGTTACACAGGCATGTCTTCTTCTTCTTCTTCTATGTGCCGTGTTCCTGCATGACGTAGGCAAACATGGCTCTCCACGTCTTCCTCGTAGCTCTTGACACCCTTTCTCTTGTGACTCCTCCCAAACTCTGATCTGCCATCCATTTACTCAAGTCCATAAATCTAGAATATAAATGTATAGAAATTATCGTGGTTACAAAGGGGGATCATTTTATATAATGATTGTAATATAAAATTGATCCCCCACTTTATAGCCACATTATAATTTCATATTTGTTTATGAAATTCTGATTACTCATGAATCCACCTCTTCTCAATACTGATTAGCTGCACAGGCATGTCTTAGATTCATTTATTATTCTTCTTCTATATGCCATGAACCTTCAGGACATAAGTGATCATGCTCCCCACCACATCTCCCTATCTCTTGTAGCTCTGAGTGCACTTTCTCCTGTTACTCCTTGCATACCCTGTTCTGCCATCCATTTGCTCAAGCCTATCAAGCATATCATTCTTTGCTTTCCCCTGTCTCTTTTTCCCTTTATCAGTCCTGTGAGTATCCTTTTCTCTAAGCCCTCCTTCATCATTGCATTAACCAGAAATTTCACTTGTCTTTTCTTGATGTTAAGTATAAGTTTCCTTTTCATTTCCATCCTCTCCAAAAATTTTAAGTTGATTGTATCCTCATCATCCTTCTTTAGTGCCAGATTTTGCTTGCTTCAAGTCTTTTCTTCATCTTTGATAAGATTGTCCAGCATTCACTGCCATATTGAAGGACAGACATCACTTAACAATCCAGTTCTCTTTTCTTTGTTTCCAATGACATGTTCCTGTCTCTTAATACTCTGCTTAGTTTCTGGAATGCATTTTTGGCCATGCCAATACACCTTAAGATCTCAGTGTCACACCTTCCGTCCTCTATAAAAACACTTCCCAGGTATTTAAATTGCTTCAAAGTTGGCATTTTGGGCACCTCTTTTTACTGATGACCATGCATTCAGTTTTCAATGTATTTTATGTTAAGTCCTTCCTCTTCACTTTCTTTAACATTTAAGGGAATAAAAAAATGTAAATGATTTTGTTATCATGACCAACCCACCAACAAAGAACAGGTTATTGAGAGGCCATAATTAGTTGAACTCAAAACCAGTTCCCCCACCAAATTCTTCTTTTCACCAGATGCTTTTGCTTGCAAAGAACATCTGCTTCTTCTACTTTTATATATCATGCCTATACAGGATTAAGTGATCATAGCCCTCCATATCTTCCTTTCCCTCGGAGCTCTAAATAAGTTTTGTTTTTTGTTATTTCTCCCAAACCCTGTTCTATCATTCATTTGCTTAAGCTCATCAAGTACAGTATATGTTGCTTTCATCTGTCTCTACTTCCTTCTATCTGCTACCCTGTGAGCATCAGGCTCTCCAAGCCCTTCTTTCTCATTATGTGTTCTAGAAATTTCAACTGCTTCTTCCTGATGTAAATTACAAACATTTTTTTTTAAATCATTTCACCCAAAGCAAGGCATTGCACTGCCACTATCACACAGGGGTTACATAGGAGAAGGTGATGAGAGAGTGGTTAGATATAGGGAATGTCAGAAGGAGGGTGATAGATGGGTAAGGATGTACATGGGAATGAGTGTTTGAGAGAATGAATGCGAGTTAGTGTGTTAGGAGGGGTCTATTACATTTAAATTCCTTGAGATTGTAGCTGTTGGGGAAGCAAGTATGTGGAAGGGAATTCCACTTGTGGGAAGTGCGAGAAAAGAAGCTGTTAGAGTAGAAATTGCGGTTACATTTTATCGGTTTCACTGTAAAAAGGTGGGGCGTAGTTGCTAATCTAGTATCTCATGCAAATTCGTACCTAGGGGGCATCAGTGATTTAAGTTCATCGGAGCAGAAGCCGTGAAAGTATTCATAGAAGAGGCACAGGGAAGCCACGTCATGCCGGTGAGAGAGTGACTGCAACCTGTCTGCCAAGTCGGTATTGATCACATTACAGCTGCTCCATTGTATTATCTCAAGAACCCCAAGGAGAATAGCAGGGGCACCTGACCAGATGTGGCAGCAGTATTCAATACATGGGTGGATGGTAGATTTATATATGTGCAGGATAGATTCAGATGGAAAAAACTTCTGGGCCCTGCACAGAGAACCGATTTTCGTAGCAGCGAATTTAGCAATGGATTCGATATAGTCATTCCACTTGAGGTCCGCTGAGAGTGTCAGGCCAAGAAGGTGTAGTGTTTTACTCTCTGGGAGGCATGCCTGTTCCATGCTAATAGGAGGTATGTGCGATTGTCTATGATGGTTAATTGATAGCATCTTCGTTTTGGAAATTTACGAGTTTGTTGCCATTTTCTCCAAAACCTTGTTATTTTTCACATCTTTGGTCCATAGTATCCACAGTATACATCTGCAGAACCACATTTCAGTTGCTTCATGTCTGTTTTTTATTTACATGATAGATCAGTCAGTTAAGTGCCATACATGATACACGCTTTTGGAAATCATGTCTCAAAAGAGACATGACTGACTGGGTGGAAGATTATCCTACAGTAGGTTGCTATTGCTTTCTGCGGTAGACTCGTTGCCAACCAAGGCTATAGAACCCAATCTGTCCTATTGTTTAACCCATAACTGGAGGGAAGAGACGGATTAATACCTTTCCCAAGGGTATTTGTGAATAAGTGAATGCAATGAATTCAAATGGAATTTGAACTCGGCTCCCTGATTTCTAGTTCCAAGTCGATATCCACTGCATCACAATGCACACAACATGATAGATACAATGTCTAAAAATTTAAATGCAATGTCTGTTAGCATCTTCAATGTTTTTGTATTTCATTCATCTTTTATCCTTTCCTCAATACTCCCTATAACAAATATTTTTTTCTAATTTTCACTCTCTATAACCCCCTGTGAAACTACCTTTCCACCGTTTTGGGTGAAATGATTAAAAAAAATAAAAAAATAGCTAAATGCAATTTCTTGCATTTCCTGCCTGTGAAATCCTTGAATACCATTCATCTTTTATCCTTTGATCATTTTGAATTCCAAAGACTGTTGCCATATCTGTTCAGGTCATCCGCCTATTCATCTCTTAGTTCTCAACAAAATCTGAAGAAGGATTGCTGTGCAATCGATGATGACTTGTCATCTTGACTTCAGTCACTTTCTTAATGACACAAAGTGACTTCCCTCTGTCTTTTCTACAAGTATTTTCATCACAACTTCACCGATAAGCTTTTATACTCTGGTTTTTCAACCACAGAAATTTAATTATATCTAGGTCACACCTTTTTACTGTTGAAATACTTAAATGTAACTGTCTCTTCTTCTCTAACAGTTTCTTTTCTTGCACTTCTCACCTGTGAAATTCACTTTCATTTACTTCCTTCCCTGATAGTTACAATCTCCAAAAATTTAAATGCAACATCAGTTACCATCTTCTATCTTCTTGTATCTTGTTTATCTTTTCTCCTTTCCTCAATGCTCCTTATAACCAGTTTTTTCTCTCACTTTAATTCTCTGTAAACCCCTGCATATTAGTGGAATTCCTGCCTTGCTTTGGATGAAATGATTAACAGCAAAGCTCGAACTGTTGCCCTAGATATCTCCAAAGCATTTGACAGAGTCTGACATGCTGACCTTTTACGCAAGCTGTGGAGCAATGGTATAGCTAGACAATTGTTTGGCCTTATCCAGTCATTCCTTTCAAATCACTAAATGAAGGTAGTATTGAATGGCCATGCCTTCCAAGACCATCATACAAACATGGGGGTCCCTCAAGGCTCTATTCTAGGTCCTACGCTTTTCCTGATCTTCATTAACGATCTCCTCAATGTAATAAGATCCCAAGTAGGTATATAAGCTGACGACAGTACAGTTTACACTCGCCTCAATCAAAAATCTGCCAAGGCTGCCGAAGCAAACCTCACTGCTGAACTTGAAAAGGACCTCCAATCCATAGTGGACTAGGGTAAGAAATGGCTTGTGAATTTTAATGCTTCCAAAACAAAGCTGCTATCTATTAACCATCACAGAAAATCACTCCTACCCCGCATTAGCATGGATCAGGCTAGTCTCCCTGAAAGCAAAACACTGCACCTCCTTGGGTTAACTCTCACAGATCTCATGTGCAATGACTATATTGAATCCATAGCTAAATCTGCTACTAAGAAGGTCGGTTCTCTATGTAGGGCCAGGAAGTTTTTACACCTGAAACAATCCAACACATATATAAATCTACCATTTGCCTGTACATTGAATACTGCTGCCATATCTGGTCGGGTACCCCTGCTATCCACCTATTGGTCCTTGACAAAATCCAATGGAGAATCTGTAATTTGATTGATCCCAACTGGGCAGCTCAGATTTACTTTTTTTTAAATCATTTCACCCTGAGCAAGGCAGAAAGGCCACTGATAAGCGGGGGCTACATAAGTGTAAAAAGATTAATTAGAAAAGAGTGAGGAGTACAAACTAGTTAGAAAGGAGCAATAGAAAGTTGAAAATGCAGGTGCGATGACAAATACATAGGTGGAGAGAAACAGAAGGATATACGGGTGTGGGGAGAGAGCTAGAGTCCAGTGGTTAATAGATGAGGATTGACATTGCATTTAAATTTCTGGAGGTTGTAGCCGTCAGGAAAGCAGGAATATGGGAACGAGTTCCACAGGCGGGAAGAAGTGCAAGAGAAGAAGCTGCAGAAGTAGAATTGTCGTCTGCATTTGGCTAACCTGACTGTGAATGGGTGGGACCCAGTTGCCAATATGGTTGCACGAGTAAACACCTGTTGAGGAGGCACTAGTGACTTAAGTTCATCAGAGCAGAAGCCATGAAAGTATTTGCAGTCACTTTCTCACCAGTGCAATGTGGCTTTCCTGAGTCTCTTCTACAAATACTTTCTCGAATTCTGCTCCAATGAACTTAGCTCTCTGGTGCTCCCTATGTATGAATTTATGAATGTATGAATTTTAGTCATCTCCTATCTCACTGACGGAATAGTCATCCTCTCTCTCATGCTTCTTTTTTCCATCCGCTCCACTCTCATCAGTATTCACTTGTCCACTTCCTGGCACCCACTATAACCTGTCACTTTTTCTCATAACTTTTATCCGATGTAACCCCCTGTGCACCAGTAGCCATAAACTGCCTTGCTTGGGGAGATATGTTTTTAAAAAAAAATAGTTAAATATAACTGTTACTTCTGCTCCAACAGTTTCTTTTCTTGCACTTTTTGTTTACTTGCTTCTCTGTCAGCTACAATCTCTAAAGATTTAAATTCAATGTCAGTTGCCATCTTCTATCTTCATAAATCTTGTTTATCTTTTATTTTTTCTTCAAGACCCATTGTATCTAGTTTTTTCTCTCACTGTAACTCCCTGTGCACTAGAGTTGGTCCTGCCTTGTTTGGGATATTTTTTTTTTTTTTAATCATTTCACCCCGAGCAAGGCAGAAACACCACTGATGTGCAGGGGGTTACATAAATGTAAAAAGATTAATTAGAAAAGAGTGAGGAGTACAAACTAGTTAGAAAGGAACAATAGAAAGCTGAGAAAGCAGGTGCGATGACAGATACATAGGTGGAGAGAAAGGGAAGGTTATACAGGGGAGGGGAGAGAGCTAGAGTCCAGTGGTTAGTAGATCAGTATTGACTTTGCATTTAAATTTCTGGAGGTTGTAGCCGTCAGGAAAGCAAGAATACGGGAGCAAGTTCCACAGGCGGGAAGTGCGAGAGAGGAAGCTGCAGGAGTAGAATTGTCGTCTGCATTTGGCTAACCTGACTGTGAATGGGTGGGACCCAGTTGCCAGTCCAGTTGCACAGGTAAACACCTTTTGAGGAGGCATCAGTGACTTAAGCTCATCCGAGCAGAAGCCATGAAAGTATTTATAGAAGAGACAGAGGGAGGCCACATTTCAACGATGGGAAAGTGGCTGCAGTCGAGTCGCCAGATCAGTACCTATCAGATTACAGACTCTCCTTTGGAGCTTGTCAAGAACACTGAGGAGAACGGCAGGGGCACCTGACCAGAAATGGCAGCAGTACTCCATGCATGGACGGATATAATATTTAGAAAATATATAACATAATTACTTAGTTTTTGGTCATAATAAAATTAGACAAGTAAACAGTCATATTAAAAAGTTTTCAATACAATTATACTTTTAAGACCAGATGGTTCAATCACAGGTCTACATTTAAAATAGAAAACTTAAAAAATTGTACAAAATTGGCTAGCCACTTGTGGAAATCAAAATTAAAATATGAAAAAGACCCAGACATAACGTGGAGTATAGTAAAAACAGCTAAGCCTTACAACAGTGAAAAAATATGTAGACTGTTCCAGGAAGAAAATTTAGTGATTATGTTATTCCCAAACAAAAATGAATTACTGAATAAAAGAACAGAAATTATGACTAAGTGTAACCATACCATAAAATATCTATTAGGTTCATACAACCATGGATGAAAACGGTCATAATTTCTTTTTATTTTAAAAATTGCACATTCAAAAATCCTTGTTATGTGAGAGTTAAAAAAAATGGCCGTTACGTGAATGTTCCTAAAAAAACAATAAAATCACTTATTGTAAATCACCTGAAGACACCAGATGGTAAAAACCTAGTTTGGGTAACAACTCATTTACAAATGAAATATATATATATATTTCATGAAAATGAACATATAGAAAATTATATATATATAATTTTTTAATTACTAAGTTTTTGGTTGTAATTAAATTAGACCAGTACACAGCTGTATTAAAAAGTGTTCAATACAATTATGTTGTATAACTTTTGAATATTTTTCATTGAAAGCTAGGTTTCTACCATGTGTTGTCCTCAAGCAATTTGCAATAACTGATTTAATACTCTGATAAATCAGTTATTGCAAATCACCTGAAGACACCATATGGTAGAAATCTAGGTCACGTAATAACACGTTTACAAATGAAAAAAAAAGAAATATATATACATATATATAAATATTCAAAGAAGTGAGGATGTTAACACTGTCCTCAAAGAACTATGTACATTTTGATCATCGTACAATTGATCTGAAGTTTTTTTTTTTTAATCATGTCACCCCGACCAAGATGGTAACGCCACTGATGTGCAGGGGGCTATGTAAGGGATTGGAGAAGAGAAAACCGGTAACCACATCCTAAACAGGGAAGAAGGGATGAGTCTCTTCACCTGTTCAATAAATGTGGGTGGAGTGTGAACCGGGCGATAGTTTAGTCTATCTACTCCAATTGGAAAAAAAAAAAAAAGGAGTGACAAGATTGGAGAAGAGAAAACCGGAAACCACATCCTAAACAGGGAACAAGGGATGAGCCTCTTCACCTGTTCAATAGACATGGGTGAAGTGTGAACCGGGCGATAGTTTAGTCTATCTACTCTAATTGGAAGAGAAAAAAAGGAGTGTCTGCGGTTATCAATGTACACTCAAAACCTCTTACTCATCAAAAGAAGAGAAAAATGTAGGTAAACTTGTTGCTGTTCTTGGAATACATTGCTTACCCAGCTTTTGGAACTGAGAGAATTTTCTTTATCACAAACTGATTCATGTTGTTATGCCTTTCTCCTCCTTTTGTAAATTTGTTTTCGCTTATTTAAATTCTATTAACCACTTCTACTGAGCATTCCTTCCTACCCGACCCGACACGTTGCAACACACCACCCTTTGCCTCGTTTGCATTTCAGAGCAAGGAGTTACAAAAGGTTGGAATTCAATTATACAATGGCGAGCAAACTTGTAGCAATGTCCTGATGCTAAAATAACATTTTCGAAATTCTTTGGTTAGAAATAGATTTCAGGTTGATGTCACTTGCCTGCAAGACATTCCAGCAGGGCGCAAAAATAGAGTAAAATAAAATAATCTTCTACATTTCTTTATTTCTATATGTTCATTTTATCATTATTATTATTATTATCAATTTTATTACTAGTAGTAGTAGTAACAGAAGTAGAAGTAGTATCTTTCTCTGTCACAACCTTCTTTTCTTAAATTTAGATTTGGTATTTTAGTGGATAAACACCAATGTCACAGTTCCATTATAATCATCTCCTAAAACTTGCAGTCTTTAGGCTTTTGGTCAGGACAGAATTACAAAAGAAAACAATGTTAATAATAATAATAGTAAATATAATAATGATAATATTAGTACTACCAATAATGTTAATTGCATTAAACTTTAGCTATTGTACTTAAAACAGATTAGATTTTGTCAAGAGAAAAAAAGCAAATTAAAAAAGAACAAGAATTTTTCACTATATTGAGACAGATTTTGTGAAAAGGTGGGGTACTAGAGTCGTTTGGGTTGGATTGTTTCTGGCATGTGTCAACCATTTCCAGGTTATTTAATGCCACTGCCATTCTGACAAACAGGTATAGCTTCGGTTTGCACAAGATTTAAAAATGGTTACTACGAGTATGATTTGCACAAGTCAAAGAACTTGGCATAGGTATGGTTTCAACAAAAGTAAGCAGAGATATGTAGGTCCAGTTTGTATGAGAGTAAAAACGATAGACATAGTTCTGTCTTATCAGTCAGTTAAGCGCTATACATGATACATGCTTTGGCTATCATGTCTTGAAAGAGACATGACTGACTGGGCAGAAGATTTTCCCACAGTAGGTTGCTATTATTTACTGTGGTAGATTGGTTGCCAACCAAGATTATAGAACCCAATCTACCTTGTTATTTAACCCATAACTGGATTGAAGAGATGGATTAATACCTTTCCCAAGGGTATTTGCATGTAAGTGAATGCAAGGGATTCAACTGTGATTTGAACTTGGCTCTCCAATTTTTCGTTCCATGTTGATATCCACCGCATCAAAACACATATCCTATATGAGAGTCAAAAATAGTGGAAGAAGGATTGGTCTCCACAAGAGTCAAAGAAAGGAATATATAGTTTGGTTTTCACAAGTGTCATAATGGAGCTGCTTTATATATGAAGGAAAAAGAACAGATAAATGCAGTAAACCTCATGAGACACAAAGGTTTGCTGGGTGTGGAAGAATTAGAAATGGAAAACTTTACTAAAGAGCAAGAACAAAAGAAGAAGTTTCAGGAGGACAGTAGAAATCAACTGGCATTTTAGTGAATAAACACTAATGCCACTCTTCAATGATGCTCATCTAGAATATGCAAGGTAGTAAAGCCACTAAGACAAAAGGGGGTTACTGGGTGTGGAAAAATTAGAAATGAGAATCCTTACTAAAAAGAGAGAATAAAAAAAAGAATCAGGACAGTAGAAAGCAATTTGGACGTTAGGGAATAAAGACTGCTCTCACTCTTGAATTACACTTGGAATTTGTGGACTTTTCCTCCAAACATGGCATTAAAACTCCTAAGTGGTTACTGGGTGTGGAAGAATTAGAAATGAGAAACCTTATTAAGGAGCAAAAACATAAAAGGTTGATAGTAGAAAGCAATTGGTATTGCATATAAATTTCTGAAAATCAAAGTTGGCATGAAAGCAGGGATCTGGAAGAGAATTCCATAGGCAAGTAGTTTAAGAAACAAAATTGTTAGCATAGAATTTATGGTTACATTTTACCAACTCAACCTTAATTTGGTGATACTTTGTCACCAGTCTTCTCCTGTGCTTATAGAATACAAATCATCCATCAACTAACTAAAACACCCAAAGTAAAATTGCACACAAATTCAAAGGACAAAAAGCATTTGGAAAAACCCAACTATAATAGACAAAGTAAAATTGTACACCTGCAAAATTGGATTCAAAAGACTAAAAACATTTTGGAAGAAATCATACCAAGGCAAATTTCACAAGTCAGTTTGAAAAGTAAAATTCTGGATCCTGATTGGATAGGAAATCGAAAATTGATATATAATGTCAGTCAAATTTTTTTTCACACCTACAGAAGAAAATGACGGCTGGAGCTGGTCACATGACAAATCCACTACTTAAAGGACATCTCTTGACCTGTCAAAATCAGTCAGAATGGGAGCAGTATCTGATAGCATCTCACAATGTAAGAAAGAAACTTCAAGCTGACTTGGTCACATCTTGCCTTTACTTCCATCTTTCTTTACTTCATTTTTACTTCACGCCGCCAAACAAAACAACAACAACAACAGGATACTCTAAGTACAATTTCCTTATTTGTTTTACCTTCATTCTCATCCTGTCATCAACCTACCAAAAAGGGGAAGGAACATAAGAATTTACATTCTGCTACTATCAAACATGAACTCTAAACTTCTGTGGGACATTTTAAATACTTACATTTCTCTTCGAACAATCTTAACTACAAAACTACATGCATTTTCCCAATGAACATTTTTTCTTCTCACAAATAGGTTACCGTGTTCAGTTAACAAAATTTCACTTATATTTTTCTTCTTATAATTTTGTTATGCTGTTAATAAATCTTTACTTTAATATAAACACAAAATATTTTATCCTTTCACATTTTAACATCCAACCATCAACCTTCTGATATTTAAATTGTGGGGACTTTGGTTGTGTTTGGCACAAGGCCAACTTGACAAGCATCACCAACACCCACTACATGCTTAAATTAAAAAAATTTCTAGGTACCATGGCAAAGAGCTCATCTGAAACAACTCTCATGAAAGTATTTATAGAAAAAGACAGGGAAGCAACTTTATGGGAAAGTAACTAAAGCAAAGATGTCAGATCAGAATCAATTATATTTTTGATTCTTCTTTATTTACAATAGACATGTAGTATAGTCATACGGTATGGTTTTGATGTGATTGTGATAATAAACGGCACAAAGGCCAGGTTTGTACAAACAAAACCATCATATTTATTTTTGAGGTTGACTCCCTTAGTTTACATATTTTTGCTTAAATGAATGTTCACTACTTTACATGTATTTTGATGTTGAGGTTATAAAGAGATTCATATGAATATATCATATTTGGTTTTATGTGTGTGTCCAGTGTAACATGGTAGTTGGTTGTTGTTAGCAAGTATTCGAATGTGTGGATTGTCTTTTTGAATTAATTTTTGGCTTACTGTATTATTTTTAACACATGTTCTTTTTGGCTTGGTCAGTATTCATTGAATTTCTGACAACAGAAGTGCCACGCCACACAAGCATGGGTGTGCAGCTCTGAAAGTGAGGCAAAAAAGAAAGGGAACTGCAAGAAGAAGAGATTTGATTTTGGTGGAAGCATTAGTGATTGGTTGGCTTCCACATGACATCAGCTGACCAAGTAAACTATGATTGGGTCATGGAAAAAAAGAGAGGATATATATGTAGTGAGAAGAAAAGAGAAAGTTTTCTGTCATTGTATTCATAACGAGGAAAGGGTATATTTCAGTACACTTACTGAACAAGGTCTGAACAAGGTAATTGGAGAATTTATTTTTACATTGCTGAAATAAATTCTGGAATTATAACAGTTTAATTATGTGTTCAGTTTCCCTCTGGATATATCAATACATATTTGCATGTGTGAGTGTTTTGTGTTCATATCTATCTATCTATCTATCTATCTATCTATCTATCTATCTATCTAGCTATCTATCTATCTATCTATCTATCTAACTCATTTTCTGCATTATCTATTTATCTATCTATCTGTCTATCAATCTATCTGAAGGTTAACAACTGCCACACTCATATCTATTCACCACAGTTGGGTGGTACCTTTCTTGTATGATATTTATCTCTTAATATGGGTACCTTATCATTGTATTCTTGATTCAAATTTGAATGCACAAACCCTTTGGACAATTCTTATATAATTTTAATGCACAAAACATTTGCACAATTCTTATATAATTTGAATGTACAAAACTTTTGGACAATTCTTATATAATTTTAATGCACAAAACATTTGGACAATTCTTATATAATTTGAATGTAGAAAACTTTTGGACAATTCTTATATAATTTGAATGTACAAAACTTTTGGACAATTCTTATATAATTTTAATGCACAAAACTTTTGGACAATTCTTATATAATTTTAATGCACAAAACCTTTGGACAATTCTTATATAATTTGAATGTACAAAACTTTTGCACAATTCTTATATAATTTGAATGTACAAAATCTTTGCACAATTCTTATATAATTTGAATGTACAAAACTTTTGGACAATTCTTATATAATTTTAATGCACAAAACCTTTGGACACTTCTTATATAATTTGAATGTACTAAACTTTTGGACAATTCTTATATAATTTGAATGTACAAAACTTTTGGAGAATTCTTATATAATTTTAATGCAAAAAAACCTTTGGACAATTCTTATATAATTTGAATGTAGAAAACTTTTGGACAATTCTTATATAATTTGAATGTACAAAACTTTTGGACAATTCTTATATAATTTTAATGCACAAAACTTTTGGACAATTCTTATATAATTTTAATGCACAAAACCTTTGGACAATTCTTA